>WACJ01000327.1:0-352498 GCA_008973525.1 Stenopsyche tienmushanensis
AATATTCTACGAACTTATTGCATGAATCAACATCGAGCTTTAAAATTAAAAAAAACGTTAATTTTAAGCATTTCAATCATAACTTAAATATTTATATATTATACGCTTGGTTATTGTTTATAAATTTTCTCCATATTTTTGATATTTGGACGCACTTGTTTATTGTACTGAAGCGTTCAAGTCGTTGTGTTTTAATGTGAAACGTATGAATTTAAGAAATTATTAGCTAGAAGATTGCGCTGTATGTTGTGTAATATATAATAAAATGCGCAAGCGTCTACCGGTCGCTTTATGCGTGCACACACAATAGAATAGAAGCGTCATGCTGCGCATGCGCGTATGGTTTTGGTCTATGTGACTTAGAGACTAGAAACGATTCTAGCACTTTTTCCTTTTTTTAGACTTGGATAAGGGCAAATTGGACGTTCAGTTCAATTTTTCTTTTTCACTATATGAAGATTCAGGAATCTCAATTTTAACCTCGATTTAACACAGTTCGATTTATAATATGTAACTTCTAAATTACGAAACTGAGAAAGACTGGAGTATATATTCGTATTGTTGCATAAATAATAATCGACAAAAAATACGAGGAAATAATAGTGTAGTAATAATATTTTTTGTGATTTTACACCATGAAGCTCAATATCCGTCAATTTGACGCGTGCGGTATATCAAGTGTTAACTACTGAATTTTCTCAACCTCAAAAGAGCATTGTCGCACATTTCACTAGCCTTCAATAAATATCACTCAGCCACGCCATAAATTAGCAAATGGAGACAAAAGGCGATTAAATCAGAAGCTAAGTGATATAATAAAACGCTACCACAACAAGAAAAAACGCTTTCAATAGCGCGCCGAGATTAATTACTCGCATAGATAAAAAATAAGAACAAATAAAAGCCTCCATATAGTTTATTTACGTCGTTTTAGTAGCGACAAAAAAAGCTAAAACGGTTACCGAAGCAGTATCAAAATATAAGCGCCCGCTAATGTATAAAATATGCAATATATCACTTTTAGCTCTTTAATGCATATGAGGCTTGTTTTGCTGTCAGTGCGGATATATTTATTGATTCCGACTACCTCAGAAGCTTTATCTAGCCCATATTGTTTATGAACTTATTGAAAATCACATGTGATCTTATCACGATCCCATAAAAGCTACTCGTTTTTCGGTCGATGAAATCTGGCGAAATGTGAAATCGTTTATCCTAACATATTATATGAGCAAAGCGACTTTCCAATAGATTTTTTTTCAACTTAAACCATATGTGCATATTTGGTTATATCACACTCTGGATGGGATGAATATGAAATGCCCATATGATGAATTATAATTAAGATTATATTTTTTTATTATGGAAATAAATTGGTTTGCTTTCAACACTGTCAACGGGTGGTTCTCGTTCTTCATTACTTGCCATTTTGGTTTCACAATGACTTAGTTTATATTTTAGCGCTTAAAATAATAGTGAAGAATTTTAAAGAAGAAACTTACATCCCTCTCTAATCTATTGTTTTATTTTATATTATTTCTTATTGCAGATTATTAACTATATACACGGATCATCTAGAAAGTCGGGTTATAAAGGCTCTTGAAGCCAGGAGAATTTTTTGTTTCGAATTTGGCGCGCCTGATATGTTGAGAAAGATCCTAATTGACAGTTTGTGTGATCCCGCGTGATTGTCGGTCATTTTATTCAGTCACAGTAAATTCTTCCGATGAAGAGGTCGTCGCGCGCTCCCACCACCTTCCGTCTGTGCGAGATCTTCGCTGTTATCAGTTTTTTTGATTTTGCAGAACAATACCGCCGCGAATATCCATCGGAAGCTCATGGAAGTTTATGGTAGTGATATGATGAGTCGACAACGTGTTATGAAGTGGGTTAGATTGTTCAGAAAAGGCCGTACTTGATACGCACGATGAGGTAAAGACTGAGAGTTCATCAATAATTTCTGACGTACTTGTGCATCCAATTCCGAGTCAAATTTTCAATCCCGGGAATTCGGGATTGCATTAGACCATCCCGGGATCAGTCCCGGGATCGGGATTTTCAATAGTTATTAAAGAAATTACATTAATAAATTTGATCAAAAATTACGAATAAGTCCATTTTTTAATATAAAAAAATAATTTGAAGGCGAAAGAATTTTATTTATTTAAGAAAAAATATAATTACAAAATAGATAAATAATACACGGACTAAAACTCGCAAAATTCCCGATTTCCCGACAAATTATTTATTTCCGCCGTTCGATATTCCCATTATTAGAGTCGAGGTGTAGTAAATACATCACCGGTAGGGAAAGCTTAATATAACAATTTGAAAAACATATATGTACTGTATATATGTATACATAGATTAGACAGTTACTGCCTCTAGGCATCGCATATGCTCGCCAATTAGTAGTTACGCCACTGTTTCCAAGCGTCCAGATTTCGACGGGAATGTCTCGATTTAGATGCTGGAGAGGTGTACGATTTCTATTTGATAAAAGTTTCAATCCCGATTTTTTCGGGAATACGTTTACTAATCCCGGGATTCATGAGTATCTAAAGCAATCACGGGATTCGGAATCCCAATATTGTACTTGTGCAAAAAATTGAAGAATAAATGCGAAATATTTGAAACTTTTTTGAAACTCTTTGGTAGTAATCACCGAAATTTCGATTTCGATCTATTAGCTGGTTTAAGAACAATATCAATTTTACGAAAGAAGTAGACTTTTATGTATTTCTTGCGAAAATCGCCCGGAATATAAAGTGTTAACAAGCAAGTTCTAGCTGAATGAGATAGCCACAATTTTAAAATGTAGAATTATATCATTGATTTGACTGAAAACTGTGGTCATATCTTTTAACATAGCATTTTGAGTAAATCTTCGTTCTAAGTTCATCTAGTTCTTTCAAATCCTTTAATGTATTTGTAAATTATTTCAACATGATTTTTCATTGTCGACATTCAGATTTAGTTGTTGAGCAAATTATGCAATAATATTGGCAATTTCTTCTACTGATCGTTTATTTAATGTATGGCATAAGTGAAATTATGATGATAATTATAGGGTTAAAAAAATCCAAAATCTATCTTCTTCTTTAAACATTTTATTTTGATTTAACAACGGATAATATACAAGATTGATTGATGATTCAATTGCTCAATACAATAAGATATAATCCACTAATATAGCTAGGAGTCTGTCTGCAAGGTTTGAATAAAGTCAATCCATTGAGAAATAGAGATTGTTGGATCCTAACTTTAACAATTGGAATATATAGAGCAAATGAATAAAAGCTGTAAGATCAAAGATCATGTTAGATATTTCAAACAGCTTTTGACACATAAAAGGGATTTAGAACACCAAGAGTAAAGAGGATTATAAACATTTTTATATATAAATTTAAAAACTGATTAATAAGATTGTGTAGCATTATAAAACATGTGATGTTATAGTAGTTTAGATCGAGGATTGATGGTTTTTTAAAATATTAATATACCCAATCGATTGTTTCAATTCAGGTTTATTCTGATTTTCTGGGACTAAAAAGGTAAATACTGAGTAATTCTCTCCTATTTAAATAGTCTTTCCTAGAAAAGTCTCATATGGAAATCGCCTACATGCAACAATGGATATGGCACCTTAAAAAGATGAAGTATCTTTATGCTTGGAAACAATTAAATATATTTAAGCTTGTGTATGCCAAAATTAAAAGCTTGTCAATAAAATTATTCTGAGATGTTTTACAGAGCTTTTTTAGATATGCTAATTGGTATTGTAGAGTAGTGATAGGTAATTTGATGGTGGCAAGGAATTTTTACGTCGCATTTCAATGATAGTGTATAAATTCAGGGCACGTTCCCAAACGGAATGCAGTTGGAGATGTTTTTGCTGTATGGTCATCTCGAGCCGCATCAGCTGAGATTTGTCCCAAGATTCCCCGATAACGACTATTCTTTCGCAGGCTTGCTCCGCGATATCATGAAATTCCAAATCTCCGATCTGTTATTGTTCTCGGAAGGCATCCGTATGTGATTATGATCCGAAAAACACATCGAATTACAGCGTTACATTATTGTTTACATTTGGAGCGTTTAGCAATAATACGGGCGGCTTTTTGCCTCGGCGCAGAATTTGTAGCTATGCATGTAGGGCGGCGTTAAAAATGAGATTGATCTGTCGCGCGAATATTTAGTCGATGCTAAATGATTCCGAGCTATTTCCAGTTTTCGCTACTTGTGCGTGTAATTTTTTTTTGGTTCGAACTGCAAAATGCTCGGAAATAAATAAGCATTGACGTTGACCCGTTAAACTGAATGAGTCATTTTAGAGCTCCTTTCATTACGTAGCCGGTGCACGCTTAGTATGCATCGCAGATCTTTAACTCCGAGACTATTTGCTTTCATTTGGACTACGAAAATACTATTTTAATCATTTTTAATGGCTAAACTGTTCACTTTTAGAGTAAATAAGTTATAATTAAAGCAAACGTGATATGAATTATTTTTATATGAATAATTTAAAACTCATTCATGGAACAAATTCAAATATTGGGTTATCCCGAAAGAAATCCATTATTTTATTTTCCAACTTAAAACATATTTTTTTGCACACACTAATATAAAATATAATGGCATTTATCATTAATAACTGATTACAACTGATTCTTCTTTCAAGCAAGTATTCTATCCCATTTTGAAGAAATTAGATGGTTTAGAATGAAAGTGTGGAACCAAATGATTTTTTATTTTTAATGAACGATCCAATTGTCTAAATAGGCAATTATCAGAAGGTGCTAATTTGACAAATATAGAAGATGTAGTAGAATATTTCAGTGTACGAGGGTCATCCAGAAAGCAAGTTTATGTAGGATCGAAAAATGTTTGTATTTGATTGAAATTTACTGGATACTTCATAAACACATAAAATTATCTTTCAACATAATAAATTCCCATAATTATCGTTTCGCCCGGTTTAAGAAGTGAATAGTAAAAAGCTCAAGTCGTATTCCACCAATCATATAAAATAACATTCTGAAATATCAATCTAGCCTTGAGTGTCAGAATGAGGGTTGATTTCTTAAAAAGTTATTGTTTTTTTTTTACAGAAAAAGACAGTGAAAATTTGCAGAAAAAGACAGTTTGTGCGGTATAAAAATACCTATCTTTCTTATATTACCAATGCATTTTAATGTTAAATCATCGTTTTTTATCATAAAGATGCGCATCTTGAACGTATATTCAAATAAAAGTGATAAAACTTAATACAGGTATTAAAGTCACATGGCTTTTGTTATATCAGTCAAAGACTTCTAGAGGCGTTATGCTCTTTAAAGTATGCCCCAGTCTAATGAAGATTCGTTCATCATATAACATACATCGTTAATTCGAATTTCGAACTTGCTGTTCAAGTTTAGAATATTTATTCGCAAATATGTAAGAAATGGAGACCCAGCTGTGAGACTTTAACCTGTTATGCGGGGAAGTTCCTTTTCAATAACGCAATATACATAGCATATTTTCGTCAGGACGTATATATACGTCCTGCCCACTTGGCGTGTGTTCATATTATTAATTTTTTTTAACGATACTTATAGAATTAGATAATTTTTTTAAAAAATCAATTAAACATATATTTTTTATTTATTTATATACATAAACTTATAGAGAAGTTTACAAATACAAAACAAACAAAAGCGCATAAAGAAAATGGAAAGATAGAGTTTAAAAAAATAAAATATATTCATACATAAATTCAAAACTCAGCTTCTGTGTGATATATTTTAATACAGTGACTCACAATCCGGACACCAGTATGTAGATTCTTTCCATTTTTAATAAGTACACGTCCATTCCAATATAATAGCGAAGTGTAACCAATTTGCTACCTATCTTAAATTCATGTCGAAACATGTATCGACGACTCACACATTCGCTAAACAAAAAAAGTTCCGCTTGCTTTAGGACTCATCATATATTTAGGACTCACGTATATATACGTCCTAACCAATTTAGATGCAGCTTAGGTTGGACGTATATATACGTCCCGCTCCACTTAACAGGTTAATAACGAACCTCTTCCTCAAATATGATCATAGCCATCCCGCGGAAGATGGAGAGAATACATTTCTCTAGGCTTAACCAAATCTTTTTATTGAAATAAATTTATTATGAACTAACAATATTTCAAGTTAATATTTCAAGCCGCAAATTCATCATATCATAATCAGGGCTCGCCGTTTATTTCGGAGTTGCTCTGATAGTTGATCGCAGCAAATCTTCATCAATATTTGAAGACCGCATTTATTTAAGGACTGATATAAAATGTCCTGACATCGTTGCCAGAGATTTAACCACACCGCACAAATGTGCACAGCACCATTCATATGTGTAAAATGTGCTGGCCAACCACCCGACGGCAAACTGCCCACTCCCCCAGGGAAAAATCAACATAGTCAAATGCGCCAACTGCAACGAACAGCACACGGCCAATTACATTGTGGAGCTGCAAAAAAACTACCCCCAAAGAAAGCACACAACACAAAACTCCCAATTCCAGATAAACTCACCTCCACAATACAACACACACTAAAGCAGGACTTCCCCAACCTACCCACGTCAAACAAACAACCAATCCCCTCACCCAACTTACCCAAAAGAACATACGCCCAACAAACACAACCCAAAACACATACAACAGACCCACTAACGTTCGCACTGAAACTTTCTCGGAACTCTCATCAACCACCGACAAGAACACTAAACTCCAGATCTTGCTCTCAGCACTCCCGGCCTTTATCCAGAACTTTCTCTAAACACTCTTGACTCTCTTACGATCGCGGCATGGAATGCAAACAGCCTCCGTGATAAAACAAACGAACTACACATATTCGCAACCGACCACAACTTAGACATAATCCTCATCAACGAAACTCACCTCAAACCGTCACAAAGAATACAACTACCCAACTACACCCTATACCGAAACGACCGCATTCACGCCCCTAAAGGAGGCACGGCTATCTTCGTAAAATCCCATATCAAACACTATCACATTCCTACGCCGCCACTCGACCACGCCGAAGCCACCCAAGTAGCAATCAACACCTCAAATAACTCAACCATCAAAACTAGTCGCTTACTATCACCCCACCCAACAAAAACAAAATTCCATACGACACAACCAGCTTGGAAACACTAACAAAAGACGGCCTTCCCACCATCATCGCCGGGGACTTCAACGCCAAACACTCATCATGGAACTCTAGACTCACGAATACAAACGGGCGAAAACTCCTCAAAACAATTCACAAACTCGACCTAGCAATTCACGCCCCAACAGACCCAACAATCTTACACCACTACAATAACCAGACATAATTGATTTCGCAGTAACAAAAAATATAGAATGGAAATTAGAAATAAACACAGCCTCTGATCTCAGCTCGGACCACAACCCTATACTCATCAACACCTACAAGACAGCATTCACTTCCAGCACAAACGCACTACCAAACCCAATAACACACTGGAAGTTTTACGAACAACTAATTCAAGACACCATCACCATTCCGTCCACCTTCAAATCAACAACGACATAGACGAAGCCATACACTCTTTTACTCAACAAATCCAAAATACAATTCAAAAAGCCTCCCCACTCCCCGGCAACTACACCACACAACATACCAAAACACATAAAAAACATGATACGTGACAAAAATAGACTGCGTCGCAAATGGGCCAAATACGGCCACCCCGATGACAAAACAAAAGCAAACAGCCTCCAAACACAAATCCGCGATAATTTAGCGGAAATACAAAACAACAAATGGGAACAACTTCTATCTGAAGTCAAACCAGCAACACATCCTTATGGCAACTTACAAAGAAATTCAAACGAAAAAACGCCCCACACCCACCTCTCATTCAGACAGACGGAAAACTGGCTTACACGGATGAAGCAAAAGCCGAAGCTCTGGCCGAAGCAATTAGCCAAACGTGTACGTCCCACCCAATCAACAACGACCACCCCACCAACACTCACACTACGCTAATCAACTCCAAAGTCGAAGTCATACTAAACACAAAGAACACACATAAAATCGACTTCGTTACGCCTTTCGAAACGCATACACTAATTAAATCCCTTAGAAATAATAAAGCACCCGGCACAGACAACCTACACAATAAAGCCATGAAACTACTTCCCCATAAAGGCATCCTAGCGCTAACCAACATCTTCAATGCATCACTTCGACACAATTACTTCCCATCGGCGTGGAAACTCGCCAAGGTCATCACTCTGCCCAACCGGGGAAACAACTTAACGACCCATTCAACTACCGCCCGATCAGTCTCCTATCCTCGCCGGGAAAGATCTTCGAAAAAGTTATCCTTAGTCGACTAAAGAACCTAACCCGCGAGCTAGGAGTACTCCCAGACGAACAGTTTGGGTTCAGAGGAAAACCTCTCCACTAACTCCCAACTGCACCGCACAATTGAATTTATACACACCGGTTTCACACACCCACAGAATCAAAACACAGGAACCGTCTTACTAGACATAACCCGGGCTTTCGATAAAGTCTGGCACAATGCACTGCTTTACAAAATGAACTCATTCGGTTATCCCAAAGAATACACTAAAATGATAGCCTCCTTTATAACAAACCGCACATATCAAATACAACACAAAAACGCTCTATCAGACAAAAAAAACGCTTCAGGCAGGAGTTCCTCAAGGATCCGCATTATCACCATTACTTTACAATATTTATACAAGCGATGTCCCACGACCGAATGACAAGAACGTAGCCATCTCCCTCTACGCAGACGACACAGCAATTCTCGCCAGATCACACTCAAACGACAAAATCACACGCGATCTCCAATCATACTTACACAGATTCGAATCCTGGTGCAACAGGTGGAGAATCCACATAAATCCAGAAAAAACACAACTCACATTATTCAACATCAAAAACAAGAAACAACAACACCACATCAACGACATCACACTCAACGGCAAAAAACTAAGCTGGGAAAAAAACAGTAAAATACCTAGGAATCACTCTCGATCAGAAACTAAACTTCCACAAACACGTCCAAAATCTGATACACAAAACAAAAGCAGCCAAAGCCATTTTATATCCAATACTAACAAAAACTCCAAAATGTCCCTCAAAACAACTAATCACATATAAAACACTCATCCGTCCCATCATCACGTACGCCCCCATCACATGGGGAATCACAGCCAAAACATCGCCAAACACATTCCACAAACTACAAGTACAAGAAAACAAAATCCTTCGACAGATAACAAATGCACCGTACTACGTCAGAAACGCAGACCTACACAAAGACCTTAAAAATCAACACACTACACGAACAAATCGTGAAACTCTCCACAAACTATTTCAGACGCCACGATCACAACCCTCCTGCCGCTTTCCACATAATACCAAACTACAACCCCAAAAAAAGACTTCACCAACATCGCCCAAGAGCAATAATAGAATCCGACACCAGCAAATACAATTACAAAAAAAGACGAAAAATCTAAACACTCCCACATCATACCGACCCCCCATCCTCCCCCCCCCCATCCTATTCAAATAACTCAGAAATAACTAGATCCTAATTAGGTAATAATTTAAATTAAGCTACTAACACTACTAACCATAAACTAAAAAAAAAAAAAAAAATAATAAAAAATAAAAAAAAATAAAATAAGAAAAACAAAAAAAAAAACATCACCAAAAATTCCCCAACAAGACAAAAAAGCACCACACCAAATAGCCATATCACGGAGTAAAGGGATCTAATCCCGACTCCAAATTGCCATCCACACGAAATGTCCTGACATCTTATAACAAAATAATAGATTTCTTTCTGGTGGACCTAATAAATGTCATTGAAAATCATATTCCATTCGTCGACGTAAAATATTTATTAAAAAAATCTGATAACATTTACAGCGAACAAATGTCTAAAATGATCTAGGATTTTTTTGACGGTATTGCGAAAAAACGACCGCAAATGAAAAAGAAAAATGTTTAAATTGAAAAAAAATCCTACAAACTTATTGAATGAGGTTTTACGATGAAACTAAGAATATGGCAAAATACGAATTTAACTTCTATGATGATGGCTCGAATTGCTTTAAGATTATATAGATATTTTAAAGATTATCGCATTGATATAAATGTAATGCTCCTTCTGCATATGCAACCGGATTAACACAGCGAAATGGCTAGAACTTCTTATATGAGGCAATCCGAGAGCTCTGGCGCCATATGCGAAAAAAAAAGGATTGCAAACGTTTTTATTAGTAACGTCCAGAAAAGGTTGTTAACATTGGCTCATAGTGAGCGCATTTCCTTCAACAACAAAATTTAAAATTGCATTCGATCAATATTCAATCCAGTAGTGGCGATTAACTCATACCACCGTCGAGATAATTGATTTCAGTGATTGGCTCGGTAGGCGACCATGAGTTCGATTCCCCGCCTCGACTTATGTGAACTGTGTTAGCAGAGCACATTGAAAAAATCGACGATTCTGTGGGAAAAATTAAGACTAAATAGCCACAGACCAGTCATAAGTGATTAAAAACTTGTCCACTGATCCATCAGCACGGCCAGCCATCTTACGAATCTTGAACATCCTGTAAAAAATGGGTTTTTACGACTACGATCATCTAAAAATATACTCCGACGGCGGACTTGCTTCGTTTGTGTAATCCATATACATAAATTAATGCAAGGATTTAGACATAAAATAACCCAAATACGTCAACCGGTAATCGAGATGAATTCATTTTATTTATGTATACAACAAAGATAGCATCTAATCATAATCTAGATTCATGCAGAAAAAATGCGAGACTGACATGATGATCTCAAAATCGTGTGAAATATATAATGCACAGATCGAAGATGCACAGCAATAGCATAACTGTAATTTCATACATATTTAGATATGATTTGACTTGATCGGCTTTTAGGAACTCCTTTTATGGGACTATTGCCAACCGTTTTTAAATTATTTTTCATACTGAATATGTGTTTTAAAAATGTGGTCGACAGTCACACCTCCTGTAATTTGAACCCAAGATAATTAATTTACGAGTCCAACGTAAATCAATCATAATATCGTATAACACAATCTTTAGGTTCCTATAAAATTGCATATTATATGAAATATGGAACAATTCCAAAACAATGATTTGGATCCAAAAAAATATATATATTTTATCCAAGCGTTATATATGAAGTTTTCTTCGATATCATTAATAATAATTGGTAATTAAGGATATTTTCTTATTCTTTTTGCTCTATATTTTACAAACAAATACTATTTTCGATTGTTTGTTTTCAGCTGAGGAAGCACTTTAAAACATCTTTTATAAATGCTGTGCATTTTTCAGCATATAGTTAAAAATCTTCATTCAAAATAGATCAATTATCTCTTGGACATGTTAATGGAGCTTTTACTTTTTATAAACATAATATGATCAGCTATTACATCTGCTGCATATTTTCAGCTGGATCGATCAGGTTTACACGTTGCTCTTTCTTGGGCGAAGTAATGAGATTGATTTGCTTCGTTTTTATTTTTTTAAACGAATCTGAAAAGTCTATTAAAGTTAAAGTTATACTATATTAGCTCTTCTAATGTAAGCAGTCTATACAAATAAAAAAATTAATATCGCAATGTAAATGTCGTAATTTCATCAATAATGGGGATGATTTGGAATTAATGGAATTAGTTCATAGTTCGCTTAAGGAGGTATTCTATTCTGGAATTTTGAAAGATTTTTTTTGCATATTTTCAAAGTTTAGACTTTTAAGCATATATTCTCCAAAGGAATTTCCAAAGTTCAAATTATTTTTCAACTTTTTTAAGCACGGTTGACGTAATATATCAAGTTTTAATTAATGTATTTGCTTAAAATTTAATAAACACTTTATTTATAAAATTTTCTATCGTTCCTACCAGATTCATTACAATAAAATGTAAAAATATTGAAAAAAAAAATAATAAAAAATGAGTAGCAATTTTGCGAAAAAAAAAAATCTGAGGCACATTCTTACTTATTAAGAATATTTTTTTGTTTGTTTCAGATGATTAAAAGGGTTGGAATCGTATCAACCAGGACACACCCTTTCTTTAACAATTTACCAACCTATAATTAAAAAAAAGATGTTTTTTTTGCATGTTTTAAAAATGTCAATAAATATCTGATAAAAAATGTATAGCAAAATTTTGTTGTTGTTTCTTTTTTGTTCGAACTTGAAAAAACGCTCAAAATTTTGTACCTTTAAACTAGAAAATCCCCTTAATGAATATATTTGATTGTTAACAATGTTGAATTATAAATATATATCTATAACAATACAATAAAGGTCATGGGTCGTAGGTATTAAATGCATGTATCGATTCCCACGTCATATAAGCGAGTCCAATTATCAATTGTATTGATACAGATTGAAACCCATACAAAAATATTTCCCAACATTTAATAAGCTCCCAATAAGTTCTGAAATGAATCGGATAGCGGAGGTAGTTTAGTCGGCAGCGTTTATTGTTAATCCACCTTGTCCGGCGAGCAAGATCTCTTTCACATTGATAGTGTTTCGCAATGAGATTCGCAACGGATGCTGCAACTCATATTAAATGGCGAAATGACTAATGAATCAATGGATCATAATCCTAATTAGGCTCCGTATAATAATATATCAAGAAAGTGTTGCTATTTTAATAAATCTACTGCATTAATCATGCCACGAGAGCGCTCTGTTTGAATTAAATGAAATGTTTGCCCAGACGTATTACACGCCACCCAAGGACTCGGTTCATTTTGCATATATCAATTATAAGTAGAAATTAATTGCGGATTCTTAAAAAGTAACATGTGGGTTTTATCGGGCGGTATTCATATATCACATGGGATTTTGTGAACCGGTTGTTTGTGAGTATTTGTTTTCGCCACCTCTCATTACGAAATCCTTATGCAAATAATGCATCCTGAAGGCGCACAAGCAAAGGAGTAAATAAAATACATTGTAGTAATCAGGGATCGCACCGTTATAATTTTTAAAGCGAGAACACCTCGCCCAAAAGTAGCTTTACATTCGAATTCAAGCTTATTAACCCCTCTGCCGATGAAAGGTTTAATTTCTTCCCGTCAATGAAATAGGTGAACAAACTATCATACGAAAATATACTAATCTGATTTTTATAGACACATGGTTCAAAAACATTTTCTATAGCACAGTTAAAGAAAAATATAGTTTTTTCCAAACATATGATACAAAAAGGATTTCTTACGACACAGGTAAAAATGTAGGACAAAATCAGGGAGATTTGCTACGATGTATACTACTATTTAAAAAAATCATAGCAAAACCACAATGGGTCTGGCTGGACTGACTTTTGCATAGTCAAGATTCTCATATCTTTCACATGTGATTAAAATAGGATAGGATTATATTGCAAATCTGAGATTGATATTTCCAATCTCTAAAATTAGTTGATTTGATCATTTTTTTTAATAATTTTGATTTGAAGCCGAACCTTTATAATAAGAATTCATGATCTAAAACACTGTACCAACACTAGAAAATACATTTTATTATTCTTTAAAATTGGAATATCAATATAATTATTTAAATAATCGGTGATTGGCCGGTTGGCAACCGTTGTTATTGGTCGTGATTTTGTGTGCTCCGCTTACCTGCTCTGTTTTTGAGTAAATAGTGCTTTTCGCGTTAATATCTATATCGGAATGTGTCGGCGACCATTTTTTGTGCCACCCTGTGAAAGTGCGGCGCCTCAAACTGATCATTTTTCAGCCTTTTCGGCAAAATTATCGATGTACATTTGCATCGTACCAAGTTGGCTTTTGTTTTTATTTATTTGAATTTTGAGAAAATCGGATTCCACGTGTTTTACACGGTAAATATATTATTAGGGCTTGTGCGAGTGCTCCCCGCAGTCGGTTTTGTCGTCGGTGTCCCCGCAGTGTGTTGTCGCAGTCAAACTCATTATTAATAGCCTTTTCGGCAACATTATCGAAGCACATTTGCATCGTACCAATTTGACTTTTGTTTTTATTCATTTGAATTTTGAGAAAATCGAAAATCGTAGGAATAGCCAGTCTGTTCATCCTGGAACCCTTAGAGTCGGTTGTAAAATTAATTTACTTTTATATTATTATAATTGATTCATACGCTCTGACGAAACGCCGACTACACTTATTTATAAAATTCGTGAGTGACACCGAAAAACATTGTTTTGTGCATATTACATCTGCACAAAAAATGGAATATCTCATCCGCATCACTTGAGATGAGCTGCAGCTGGGACGATGGCGCAAGTAAGATATAGTGGTCCGAGCCTTCAAGGTGGGTGAATTAACAAATATTCGCACAACACATCTACTTTCTGTTGTCGCATAGACGTGGGAATGCTGGGACCAGGGGACAAACTTGCACAACTGGGCTCGCGGTCTGAACGCCAAAGTGTTGTTTCGACTGCTCCTATAACGCAGTTTTAACTGTGGAACCATTTGATTTTGTTGATATGGACCTGACTAGTTGATATTACTTGATACTTGACTTTAACCTATTTATTTGTTCCAGCTCTGTCTATTTTTTCCAGTTTGCTCCCAGACTGACCAATTAAATCTTGTTTGATTGTGCCCGGTCGACACTAAACGCCGAAGTTTGAATACTTTGATGCGACATAATTACCCTTTGCTAATACAATTTGACTAATATTTCTTTGCGGCCTAACCACATCTGATTACTCCTAACTACTATGCTTATACAATTTTATGTATTTTAACTATTGGTCACTTGACTTATACATATTTACAGAGTAAATACTTAAATACTCTTTTAACAGCAAGCTAATGCTTAGTTTATCTATTCATTGCTACTTTTACAAATCACGACTTGCTTATCACTCGCTATCTCTTACATAGTCGACCCTACCCAAAAATATGGAGCATGATGAACCGTATCGGTTCAGAACCAAGATTTTTTAGGAACAGAACAAGGACAATAAGAACATCAAAGAGACAGCCCCGAAAGGATGCATATGAGAAACTTCACTTTGCAACGTAAACAAAATTGTCTTCCGTTGACTTCTATATCGTTTTGTAATCGCCGAACTGAGAGGGGCAACCTGAAATGATGGCAAAACCACTCAGTTTCGAATTCGCTCGGGTAAGTTGTACGGTGACGGGGAGACACCCTCAGTTGGTGTAGGAGCGAATCCGAGATGCACTCAAGCGTCACGTCTGTCTTCACCCTACCCCGGCAACGCCCTAGCGAGGAAAGGGGGGACTGGACTCCTTGTACTCCAGAAAGCCCTTTTCAGTAGAGTCAAAAAGGTCGTCTAGAGTAGTTTTCCACCATCTCCTATGAAAACTACTCAGTCTTTACAAACCTTCCACATTCCTTATCGAGACGATTGCGAAAGCGTTCGTCAATACGCTCACTCAGGATACCCGCTGGGTGAACGTTCGAAACAAAACTCGGTGGTAATGCTACCTTCAATATCGAGCGAACGAGGAGGTGAATGTATGATACAGACGAAATGGATGTAACCCCTTCCTGTGAATGGATATTGAAGAGGCCCATAGTTCTGCAGTGGACTGTTAGTGGCTGCACTATGATGATGATGATTTAAATAATCAATATATAAAACTATTTTAAGGGGGGTAAGATCTATCCATTGGACCATTTACACGGGTGTTCGTTGGAGATAAATGTTCCATTGTCTCAAAAACAGTTCACTGCAGCTTGGCCAAACTTTGTAGTATTTTTTATGTTGTAGAGTTTTGCACGCCTTTTTAATTTGCAGCTTTTTTTAATCAAAATTATCTGAAAAAACTTTAGCATTCAAGAGAAGCAAAGAACTTTAAAAAAAATCTGACTGACTACTTTAGCCTTCCTCACTTTAGGGCAAAATTAGAAGCACTTCTGGTTATTGTAGAAGATTCTGTGCCCAAAATATTAATTAAATTTAAAAAAAGGAACCACATTTTTTTTGGCCTACCCTTTCTGTCCATGAAAGGTTTAATATTTGTGTGTACCAGTGATGTAGTGCTAAATAAAAAAGTCTGGGAGCGCTGATTAATTATAATATTTCAGTACCCCCTCCCCTTCCAGCAGTGATACAATTTTCGCATCAAGTTTCCAACCAAACGTTTTTCAATTTAACCAATTTAAGTTAAAATAATTTTTTAAAAATTAGAATATATATTATGCAAAATTTCCAAATCGTTTAGAAAAAAGTGTGGGAGCGCCGACCCCACGCGCCCCCGCCCCACTACACCACTGGTGTGTACAAAGAGAGCCCTTTATTATTCTTATTTATTGCCAACAATCGATTTTTGCTTGTATCATACATTCATCGTTCTTCAAGGGTTTCTGAGTTTTTTCAGCATAAGTTGTTGTTTACAACCTGTTTAAAATATGAATAAACTATACAAAGCTACATTCCAAATTTGGCTTTAATACGTTGGCTTTTTAAAGAATTATGCTATTTTAGAAAATTCAAGTTGTTTGTCCAAATTTTCTTAATCCTTAGCAGTATATATTGGGTTAGGGATCATATATGATTAATCGATATTATTTTTTTGTATGGAAATAGTATAAAATGCAATATTGTTTAAGGTGGCAGAATATTTAGAGATTGTTTTATTGCAAGGATCAAATTATTCAAGACGAAAGCTTTCGTACACAAAACGAGTTATACGCTCTTTCAACTCGCCGTATGAATAAATTTGGGAGGCAGTGTATGTGTTCGACAGTTTCGCCATATCATCGAAGCTAAACGATATGATCCCCGCATGTTTATTGAGTCTTCGCCGGGAAAATTTAGCAATTATAATTTTGATGAAATGAAGAGAGGCTGCATTTGCGCGGCGCGGCTTACGAAATTCCCAAGAGTGCAACAGCACACAAGACACAGCCAGATATTGTGTGTCTTTCTTCCTTTCTTTCTTTTATGTGTGCAGAACAAAAAGAGTTGATCTCAACAAAGGCCACGGGGCCCGGTGATCTCACGAGGGGCACAATGGCCCCCGAAATACAAATCACGACTCTTTACTGAGATCATGTGACCCCGTTACCATTACAAACGGGCCCCGTATGGGACTTACAAATGAGACAATTTCCAGATACTTCATCGCCACTCCAGTAGGGACAACAATTTTTAAATTCACACACATCTATACAGGATGCTTCATTTTCAGGAAAAAATAATTTTGGTCGCAAGCAGTTCAAATGTGTAATATATTTGTAGATTTAATCATAGTTAAATCAGGAGTTTTTAACTTATGCATCATCATGGCTTCCTGGATGGGATGACATAGCTTTCCCAAAAAATAAAAATATTTTGTTGATAATACATATCATCGTCATCATAGTGCAGCCACAAACAGTCCACTGCAAAACAGGGCCTCTTTGCTGTTATCGTTGAGAAGTAAGATTTTTCGTTTGTCCTTCTTTAAGACAGTTTGCTTGTTGTTCTTCTTGTGCTTGTATTGTTCATTGAGTCCTAGGTCTAAATCTATAAGGTTCTATATGCTATATACTATTGAGTACTTTTAACTATATAATAGTTAATGAGCCGAAAAATCCTTAAAAATAGTAATGTTTAGTAGATTAGCTATTTGTATAGTAGAATGATAGACATTTTATATTGCAAATAAAGTAAATGTGTGCGTAAAATGATGATGTTTTTTAAGACATTTAAATCAAAATCGACAAGATTAAGAGTCATAGTTTATTTTAAAAGCCTTCTGAAATGATTGAATTGAACCTGCTTCTGGGAGACTAATACACAAGTTGGCAGTCAATAATATAACAATTGAGCACTTGCTGAAACTAAATCTTGATTTCAATTGCTTTTTTAGAAGATATAGCTAAATATAGTTGGGTACGAAATGCATTAAACATTGACGTTGAAGACATATCTGAATATTTTTCAGGCATGATCCCTAAGAAAAGCTCATTGAAGTACAAAAACATACCTTTTTCATGTGTTAATTTTGGATAAAAGCGAAGAAAGATGAATCTATTTTAAGTAATTATAAAAACTCAGATTAAGAACCAAATAAAACCAGAAAGATGTTGCCTTTTATAGACGCTTTGAAGGGCTTTCAGTAAGGCTAAATATCATATCCATCATTTGAATTATAATTACAACCAGAGCCTATGAAAGAGGAGCCAAGAGAGGCTGTTACTCTGGGCTATATTAGGGGCCTCAACTTAGCTCAAAAAAATAAAATATAGGAGAAGGTAAAACTGAATTAAAATTAAATATAACCATAAAACAGAAATTAGGATTAGAAGAGAAAAATCTGACCCATGAAGGCTTTTTAAATAGCTGAAAAAAATAATATTTCAGAACTTTGAGTTTCTCTGAGAGGATCTGATTATAAATCTGTATATTATCAATAATAATATGTAATTTCAGTGTTTGTCTCTAATATTATTATATAAGTATTGTTTGACTTCAAAAATACCCATGGATCAAAGTCGATCTCTTAATTGGTTTTGGGTCATTGCCGAAACATTTAAGATCCCCTGAGTTAAATAAACTTTCTCTGTACATAAGCGATTATAATTATATGAATTTGTAATTTAAAATATTAAAGAAATTTTATTGCATAAATGCTAATTATGCATAATACAAATATAATAAATTTATTACGCTGAGTTGGATTTGCGGTCATTGATTACCCTACGGGAGATGACTGGGTTAATGATATTATATGATGTATTATTAATGTTGATTATTTGATAATCGTTAAATAAGCTGTAATTTTATTGCATAATATCAAATAATTTATTGGTTCGTAATCTACTTTGGAATGTGTAAAATTTATCATTCGAACGAAGGAAAAATAAGGAATTTTTATTTCTTCAATAATAAAATCGCGAAAATTACAATCCTGATGAATATTCCTCAAATGAACGTGTAAATCATAAATAGTTATATTTTACGCAATGATCAAAATTCAAATCGAAATCTAGAGTGATGATATCTAAAGCAAGCAAACAAAGGCTCGATCTGAAGCTGAAGTACTTTTTCGGAATCACAAATGAGGCGGCTCTGCAGTGCAAAAGGATGCAAATTAAACAGAAAATTTTCAGTAAAGCCCGATGAAATTCTTCACTACCCCATACATCCTTTTTTAATTAATGATAATCTCTGCGGGCTTGATACAAAAATGCCTTTAAAACGCTCGATCGTGATCAAAATATAAGTCTCCCATATGATATTTGCATATCTACGAGCAGCTCAAAGATATCTTCAATTGCATACATTAACATGCAGGCCTTTTGTGGCGCATAATTTACGATAATTTCCTGCATAGGTAATTTAATACGCCACTTTAATGTTAAATAATAAAAGCGCACAATGGTAGCAGATAATATCAATTTGCCCCCCCGAACAGAAATATATGTAAGAGGGCGGTTCGCTTAATTTAATTTATTGACCCTGTAACAATAAGCCACGCGAGATTTTCGGACCCCCGCCGACCACCAGCTTTGTGGGTGTCTATATCACTCACGGCATTATATTAAGGCTTTTACCGAAAGGATCAAATATATTTAAATTAATATACATACCAGGCAGGATAAATATATTTCTTAATTTAATTAGGGTATCGGAGTCAAAAAATATATCTCAATATGACATCGAATTGGTTGCTTATTATACTTATCTTATCATCAAGGCGATATATTTAAATACATACAGAAAATCAATATAAAAACAACATTATTACAATATACATATATTGGGTTTAAGAGTAAATATATTTAATTGAAAATAGACTGTGTAGATTATTTATATATTCCTTAATATATTAAAACACAACTGAAAATATAGAAGAGATTAACTATTAAGTGTTAGACAAATTTACTAAGCAAAATTTTCTTAGCATTGGCCAAATGATTTAGAATTATACAATGAACGAACAGACCGACATTAAATTTAATATTATTAGATAAAAGGACGTTATTTGATATCTTTTTATAATTGCTCATTTCAATAATATAGCAACATAAAATGAAATAAATGCATGTAAAATTATCTTGTAACAATTTGACTGGCATGTTTTAAAAAGTTAAATATTGATAAAATGATTTATGAGGGTGATTCAAATATAACCCGGAATTTTGCTCTACAAATTTATTAGTGATGTATAAAAATACAAATGGAGTATCTTATTTTTATACACAGTTACAAAGAAGACTCATTGGAAAAGTAGCATCCTCAAATTTGTACATCAAATTCCGGGTTATATTTGAATCTGATGTTTTATTCGGAAAGAGGGAAATAACTTTATGATGTAACGTTGAGGCGGGGGTGTTCTTGGGGGCATAGTTCCCGGTTGATGTTACTGGGCGATTGGATGGGAAGAGACGGGCGTCGAATAGAAAGACTCTCTTCTCTAAATAACTATTTATTTCACACGAGAGAGAGAGAGAGATCTGGCTGCAGGAAGGACGGCCTTCCGCAGCCAAGGTTAACCCAACGACTCTTCGCGACTGCCGCCTCCTGCGCGTCACTCGCCAACCGGCAACGGTGCACAAGCAAGAAGCGATCCGTCAGTATGCAGATGCAATGTCTCCGCAGGGCCACAAGAGATGGCGCTGTTAAAATAACACATTACACCTGAAGAGAGGCGGAAGATATCGCTGTTAATCTGGAGAAATTAATCTGCTCAGACTAACAGCGCTATTGCGTGGGGATGTTAAATTGCCCAAGCTACAATTTAAAATTTTATAAACATTCATTTGGTGAAAATGAACTTCAACAATGCAAAAATATGCGTAAGAATCTAGCGCGGTGAGAGTGAAACTTCCTAGGATTTTTTTAATTTTATGCATTGCTTTTCCATATGTTAGCTAAAATATTGCGCTTGTGTCTTGTGTATTATATAATAAAATAGGCTTGTTACCCACGCATATAATAGAGGCGACACGGCGCATGCGCATAGCATTTCTATTATATGCAATGGATACGGACACACTGCAAACGATTCTTCCTCTTTTTTTCTCTTCGACTTTCAAATTAATTTGCCCTATTGCACCTTTAGAAATTTATCTTTAATAACGCAACTCTAAACTTTTCATAGTAAATAATTAAAGATATTTTAGAAGTTATTCTTAAGGTGCTATATACGTTATGGCCATAGAATTTTTTTTAGTAATAAATAATTTAAAGTTGTGATTTTCCATTGCTTTTCAAATGTTTGCAGTTTGAATAACTTTATTTGAATTGGAATTTTTAAGTAGACTTTATGCACTTTATTAATCGTCTTAGTATTTATGCTATCCAGAAAAATAGAGTAAATCTTCTAGTAGTACTTTATATGAAAAATACAAAAAGGCAATGAAGTTTGATGGGACGAGATTCGTTAAATAATATATTAAGGACTGTTTTTTATAAAAGAAAATGATTAGATAACAGTTGAATTTGTATTTATGATAATCACCCGAGGATATCCTTTTTAGTAAGGAGTCTGAGAGCTTTTCCTATTTACATGCCATTGAATTAAATAAGTTTCATTTTTATCGATTCCTAATGAAGCTTTATATTCACGCGGCGTCCTGAAGCTCCACGAATATGGTTTGATTGTCCCATGATGACAGTCGTATTACTCGACATAGTTTAAAACGCCACGGCTCCATAGTCCATTCGATAACGAGCTAAAAGCAAAAAATTGTATAAAACGCATCTTATCCACGACTCGTTAAAACAAACAATCCCTCGGGGGCATGAGATTTTTTGTACCGGATGTGGCAGCTCACAGATGATTTAGGTGTACGTCATTGCCGCCGGTCGAGTGTGAATATAACACGTGCCCTTAATAAACCAAATCTGATGGTACTAAATGCCCAAACTGGCCCTTAAGTCAACAATGGGAATCAGAGTGGGTGAGCGGACAGGTATAAATTACCGTGATAATGTAAACAACAGCCCAACGCCACCAGCTCGAAACAAAACGAACAAAGAAACAACAATGAATGCAGAAAAAACAAAAAGAGAGACAAAGCACGCTGCTGAGGACAGAAGCGGACTTGAGGATGACCTTTGTATGCTCAAAATTCAAATTCATATTTTTCAGCAAGGATGCCAAAATCATACAAGCTTCCTTACATATTTCCATAAATTAATTGATTTGATTTCAGCAAATTTTCATAGAAAATCATGAATTGATACATGAAATGCGTTAAATATTTCATTAAAATATATTACACATTGTCCATACTAAAAATATAATAAGCTCTTGTAGTTCTGATCCGATTCTGAATCACAAAAGCCACAGCACGAATCTTTATACTTATGAGCTTAAGTGGTGCGAGTTGATGAGGCTGTGATTTATGATGGACCCGATTGTTATATTGCGCACATTATATTTTATTAATTTTATTACGACGCTAATGAATAAATAAAATAAGTCTTCGTGCTATCACAGGCACGAAAGTGTTCGGCGATAAAGGCACGTCTGTGGCTCGGCGGGTCATTGAGAGGTTTGGGAGGTTTTGTCAGGAGCCGCCGGGTCACAGGGTGATGCCTGTGATTGATCAATGGACCCAATCACATGGGCGTGTGGTCTTCAGAGCCTACTGAAGACGTGTCATTCCATTGTCAGGTCCTTGTATAGGGAGCTGTCAGTGAGTGGTACATTCTCCCACTGTGCCACAATATACCACTAATAGCCATCATCGGCATACAAATGATTTTTTAATTTAATTTTTGACTGACGTTGATGTACTCTTGTGGCATGATATGTTTACACACTTGTCGAAATCATCATGTGGAAGAAATGAAATGAATTAAATTATTATGCATAATATAAAAAATAACACTGCCGGTAAAGCTTTAAATTGTGGATACAATCACAGAATTAAAACACATTTTTGAAGAATAATATCCATTTTTAATTGATTGAGATCAAATCTGCTTAAGAAATGTGGATAAAACTCATTATTTTCCAAGATGCATGTAGAAAATAAGACTATTTTATGGAAATACCTAGAGAACCCTAGTTTCTCATTGCCTTACACACATGACTAAATTAGGATTTTTTTTAGTATTTATTTTAACAGAAACTGTTATGTGTACTTTAAATCTCAAAATGCAATATAAAACATAATTTATTTTATTTATCAAATGATTCGGTACATTTTAAAATAAATAAACGTTGTGCAAAATTTAAACCTTGTTGCAATTACTTGCGTTTAAATGACGATTTTTACTTATTATATTTTTAATTTAAAATAGCAAAATCAACCAAATTAAGTATTGCGATTCGTACTTCTATCGTTAAACTGTAAGATGATAGCATTTTAATCAAGAAAATTGCTAAAAATATGAAGATATCCATTAAAGGGATATATTATATTATTAAAAGACACCAGGATACTAGAACTTTAAAGACTTTTTTAGAATTTAAGAATTATTTTTATTTATATTCCAACCCTTAGACCAAGGTATAATTTTAATATTTAAAGCATATCATATTCGTCGAACATTTGAATAAATATTTCCATAAGTCTGGGAAAACAATATTTTCTAAATTATTAAAATATTGTTTCTGCATCTGAAAAACTTATGGCCAGAAGTAGTCTCTGGAGAAAATGTTTTGCCATCATTAGAAGATGAATGCCAAAGGACAATAAGCATTTGTGATGACATGGATATTCATGACATCCAAGAAATATTGGAGAATCGTACGTCGAAGGAAGTCGAATTAGTCGAAATATTAAATGAATCTACCACAATTAATGACTCAGAAAGAAGTTGCAGTGAAGTAGCTAAATGTTTCACATTAAAAACAATTCATGAAGATGTAGATTTGGTTATTAAATTAGATTATGTTTTGATAGAAAATTATCCTATAATGGAAAGATACTTATATAATAAAATAATTTGGACGGTTTCAATGATCAATGATTTTTTATAGCCTCGTGCTGTATGGATTTAAAAATGTTAATCATCCATTTATCTGCCGCATACTTCTGGATGTTGGGACATCCACGGATGACAACATTTATATTCTGATTGTATGAAAAAATGACACTTGACCGATAACCATCTCGAGTGCGTCTCATCATCCAATCATCAGCCATCATTGTAAATTCATCACGATCGGAATGTATCCGTGGTGCCAACCGGAAAGCCATTGTTGATGGGAATTGTGAAATTACTTTTGTGGGAACCCTCCACCACGGGCTGAATTGTACCGAATATGGCCTAAGTGCCTATTAGCATCAGAGTTTAGCCATCATTTCGCTGAATGATGAATGCATCGAATGGTTTCCCAAAAAAATTGATATATTCTCTTTTAATAAAGTCAGGCGCCTCTTTTCCCTACGATAGACTTTACATCGCCTAGGGTGTTCCCATAGTGCTTTTGAATAATTTTCCCATCAAATTTATGGTTATCAAATTATTGCATAGATTTACGGCAAGGTTATGAACTATTTACCCATATAAGATTAATAGACTGTATTTTATAGTGGTGTAATATTACTGTTGTCCATAGTGATACGATGATATTAGAATTAATGAGCCTAAAATTATTCTGAAGGATATTTATACATATTTTTCATACGCGGAATATTATGTTGTTTTATGGATTATCACCATAGTTTTACATACTGCATTTTGCATGGCATGAAATTGAGCGAAATAATATGTGTGTTATTTGAATATAATATTTCTAGTGCATAATCTTTATGATAAATGTACAATAGAATCCATATAGTCATCTTAACACGGATGGACCACCCACTTTAGAAATCGTATTTCATCCACAAGATCCTTATGAAAGTATATTCGTATTTTTGCTAAATGCATCCATGGTTTATTATGATGAAGCTCAAGGTCAATATCATAGTTGGAGCCAACATTTCTCAAGTCAGAATTTGAAAGACGTTAATAAATTAAGACATTATATGGCTATGTTCTCAACAAAGCCTTCTGTGTAAAATATATTAAATGTGCATTTCAATGCATAAATTTAGTATATAAGTAATCAATGTAATTAAGTCCTTAATGTTTGTCAAATACGTTAATGTTATATGATATTTTCTAAGCTTCAAATATGAAATCGTTCCTCGCCTTTCTTAATACATAATTTATTCCATTCGAGCCGCCTGGAAATATTACAAGCCACATCCTTAAATGGCCATAATATAATGTAATAAAATATTGATCGTCGGTTATTTACAAGTGTTCCCTGTATTTATGTGCATTGTTTCTAGAGTCGAAGACAACGTTGTTAGTGGAAATGTAAATGGGCGGCGACCGAGCTACTTTATAAATCGTTATTATTATTCAGTAATGGGCCCGAGGAAGGTAGCGGCGACCGTCTTGTAATATTATTACATTTACAATGTAAAATAGCGTAATGATATAGACCTTATTGTTTGAACAATTCGTTTACATTATAATTCTTGCTGCCCCATGGCAAAACCTGTTATACATGCTAAATCGGTAACGAAAATCCTTATTATCGTGAGTATGCTGGCTGGCGCCGGGAATTAATTTTTTGCTATAACATGTATCAAAAATAATTTTATCATACAGAAATAAATTTATCAAAGCGATGATATTGTGAGCTAACATTCGAACTTTCATTGTTAACACTTACAGTCCGGGTGTTCCGCGCTAAACATCGCCTGGAGTCCGGGTTAGTTTTGCACAAAAGCATTTTGGGTATGTTCACCTAAGCGTCTTTGAAGTAATTCTTCCCTGGACAAATCTTTATAAATTAGTAAGAAATGCTGTTTAATCTCTTGGCCAAGAAATGGAGTCAGGTCTTCAAGCTTTGGATATTTTTAAAAGCGATAGTTTTCTGCCATTTGCATCAGCTTTTGAATCTAGTCAGGTTTCCATGATAATGTATTTTTTTTTAAATTCCTCAAACTTTTCTACCTTTCGTTTCTTTATTAAGATATTTTGACATTTTTGCTTTGAAAATTTAACCACTCACGACAAACTATCGAGTTAAACTTGACTTCGAGCTGACATCGAGCAACTTTAATTTCGCATATCTACAGTTATAGATATATGAGTGCAATATGACGATAATTTTGTTTAAAATATTTTTGGAATATCTTCGTTACGCGTAAACATGAGCACGGTCTGTAAATTGTTAGTATTAGGATTCAAGTCCAGATTATGAAACAAAGATTACAGCATATCAACGACTTTCAGCATATAACTTCGCCAATTACTCATAGGTCCTCCCATATCTAAAAATTGTATTCAAATAACCTTATTCTAGTTTAACCATATGTTTGACCATACCACATAAAATACCTAGAAGTCTACTATGGAGATCGCCTACGTCCGATAACGGATATGGTACCTTGAAAAAAAATCGCATGGTACTATTGTTTCAGGAATTTACAATGTATAGATCAAGATCTAGATTTACATCTTCATACAGCTCTTATAAATTACACATTTTAAAATTGTTTACTATTATGTGAGAATAAAATATATATTCAGCCCTTAAATAACGTAAAACATCACTCAATAAGTTCGTAGGATGATGAATAAAACAACAACTTTTAGGCAAAACTCGACTTTATTCATCATCATAAACACCTTCAAGAGTGATACTTCGATGGATTTTTTGTAGAAAGATGTCTTTGGTTTCAAAATAAGCTGGAGCTATTTTTTAGGTCTGCAAACCACTGTAACTTATGAAATTTTGTTACATATTATTTGAAGGTTGGTATTTCCAAAAAAATCAATGTTTAAGAAAATATTAAAATGTCCTTTAAATTTACACAATATTTGGATCGTTTCATTCATTCTAGATCTTCTATTTGACAATCGGAATGCTTGTTTTAGCTTCTTAAATATACATATGTGATTATGCAAATTATATCTGAATTATCTAAAGCCAAATCGTAAATATCAGATGTTCATATGTATATTATATTCTGAAAAAAAAAGAATTGCATCACCTAATGAGTAACCATATGAATATTAACCTCAGATAATATTTTTGTAAATTATTAGCTTTGACCTAGTATATAGATTGATTGCCTTTGAATCAATTACTCCAAGATATGTAGGTCAGATTCGACACACGGGAGAGATATTAAAGCAATAGTCTTCTATATAAGCCAAATAGCAATAAATCATATCAAATCTACTTTATTAAGGATCGTTTGATCCGTAATATCAAATTTATAATGCCAAATTCGAGATGAAATATTCACAAAAAAGCCTTGAAACGTCAAATGATGAAATATTTTAAAAATAGGTTTTCAATTGGACTGTGCCGAATCCACGAGCGAAATGCAATGAATCGGATGTATTAAGGGGGATGATTGTGTATTTGTTGCACGCGCATTCTACTTTTGGTAATGGCCTATGGGAGGCCATCAATCTAGCAATGTGACAGTGCTTCAGTCAACAAATCATTTGGTTTGCCGAGGCTGTCAGCCATTTTCGCGACTATTGTGAAAACTTCCAAGAAATTTTCTCCCTATTAATAAAAGTTGGGCCAAACCCGTGACAAGCAGTCCGTAAGCGGTCACTTTACGCACCTAACTAAATAAGGCATCACTCGCAACACTTTCATTATATGATAGACCCATACAAAGTCATAAAATGCCTGTCTGGCAGCCTCATAACTTATCGTCACATTAATGTGGCACCGTGTACAAAAATTACCCACCTTGTTATTCTATAAATTATGTAAACTCTGAATATACATAAATCAAACCCGATGCAAGTGCACCGGGAACATGCAATGATTGGGTGATCAATGAATAATATCGAACGCCTATGCATTGCAATTTCCACTACTGTTGGCATTTGCGTCATATCCCAGAAATAAAGCTCAAATTGAAAGAACGGCATTAAATGGGTTGATTGCGGACAAGTTAAACGGCATGTAGATGTATATTATAACCATACGCCTTCAAATAGAATTTGAATCATGATTTTCCTTATAGACGATTCGATTAAAGATGAGTCATATTTATTAACAATATTTTGGGATGATTTATGTTGTCCTTATCGAAAAACATGGGTTCGATTCGCAATGGTAAATAAAATTATCTTAAATGATGTAATCCACCCTTGATTATTAAAGTTGTGCGCAGATTTTATTTCCAGCATGAACATTGTTACTTCATAGATGCCCTTTGAACTATTCACTTCTATCACCTTCGACTGATGTGGATTACAAGCCCATTATGGTGCTATTCAATGATGTTGATGAAATGAAAATAGTTGATTGAAACTGATTTGTTTAAGTCTTGGAAAGTTAACATAAAACCGTACATTTTAATTGTTTAATTTATTCTTGAAGAGTTCATATAAAATAAATAAAATAGAAAGAGGAAAAACTTGTTCATTTTTAAGAGACAAATAAAATTATTTTAACATAATGGATTGTAACATATTCGTTGTTTTCGTCGCTGCGGCAATCTTCGATTGTCACGTTGTTTGGCTGCAGAGACCGCATCAGAAAGGTCATTCGGAGCACGATGCGCTTCGTAAAATTAACATTAACATGAATGACAGACATCACCATTCAAAATGCTTGATACTCGATGGCAATCCATCTCTTCGAGGCGTCGTCGAAAATGATCAAAAGATGGAAAGGAGAGATGTCAAAAATATTGAATATAGGATGTCATTCTCAGAATCTTCCCCACTCATCTACGCTGTGAATATCCTAAACAATAAATATATGATCCTCACAACAGGATGAATAACATGAGGGATGAGGGTTTTAAAAATTGTTGAAATTATCTTTGAAGATAGGCAAGAAGAATTATTTTTGAAGATGGACGATTCTATATCAGCGTTTGGGTAATATAAATCTGATCGAAATATTTTTCCTTTTTGACAATTTATTAACCCCTTTTAAAATGGGAGAAAAATGTCAATTTAGACAGTTCAATTTGGTTGGGAAATTTTATTTTGTCACACATATTGCAAATAGATTAATGATCTCGAACCATTTTGTACGAATATTATGTTGAAGAAACTTCTCCAGGAGTTTATGATTATTAATTAAGTTATTTAAACCTTTCCACGCGTATGTCGACATTATATCGCCAAAATTTCAAGCTCGTATGTATATATACCATGTACATATTATGTTCTGTTCATTATTTTTGCTATTTATTATACATATATTTAATTTTAATTATCAGTATGTTTGAAAAAATGTTTTTTTAAAGGCAAAAATTATAAATGAATTTATCATATATTAAGAATTCCTGAAAACAATACAATCGCTGAAACACGACGAGGATGACATCCTGGTCAGCTTTGATGTGACTTCACTGTTCACCAACATTCCTAAAGGAAACCTTGAAGCACATAGAAGAGAGATACAAGGTCCCCGAACACATTTAGAACCTAACTGAGCACTGTCTCACATCAACTTACTTTCTGTATGACGGAATGTTTTATAAATAGATCATTGGTACACCAATGGGATCTCCTCTATATCCAGTTATTACTAACATATTTATGACTGGATTTGAAGAAAAAGCTCTGGTAGAAGCCCCCCTAAAACCAAAAATGTGGATGACACTCTCGTCATTTGGCCACACGGACAGACTGAGCTTCTTCAATTCCTCACTTTTCTCAACTCCAGAAATAAAGTTATGACAATATTGTAAAATCGATTTTAGGGGTTAATAAAAAAATAGATACATTGTTAGTTCAAATCTAGTTAGAATGATTTTTTTGAGTTCCTTTGATATCAATGATATCTATTTTTTATAAAGAAAATAACAAAAACAACCCTATACTCGTAGTTGTTAGACACAAATCGAAAGTAAATTATCGTTGGTAAGAATAAAATGAACAAAACACTAGGAATTATCTCATCATGTTTTCTTTTTATGTCTGTTATATAGATTTTCTTGTGCCTATTTCTGGTATTATTTTTTTATTTAGTGACTCTTATTATCTCTCGTGCGTCCAGAATCAACATCACTTTTTGCGCAGCGCAGGTGGTTCGCAGAGAAATTACCAAGATCATTATTTATCTTACGCAAAAGCTTAGTCAATTCGATCGCCTTATATAAACGCAAGCTTTACATTATATATTTTTTTTCGACTCTCATTAGATCGAACCGCTGGTAATATTACCCGTTGACACATCTTCACACCGGAGTCGCACACGCTGTCAATACATTGAGTCATACCGTTTAATCAAAGAGCAAGCGTTTGACGTCAGGAGATTTATCGGTATGTGTGTGCTCGTGTAATGCGATCCGATCAATTTTTCTCAGCATCCATTATAAATGGCGTGAAGCTCCATCATAGATGGCCTGATGGTGCATTAATATGGCCGTATATCAACATTAATAGGTTCGCCAGTTGACCTCATAGAAGCCGTCTGGCGATTATTTACGGCCCCTGCGGGCGCCTCTGGACGGACACGCGGACGTACAATATGGACCAGCTTTATTAGTCATCCTGCGCCATCCATTACCGCGGAACACATCTCCCTCTGCACGTATAAGGTAGCCAATCTGACCATGGCCGACGTGGAAATAAGACTATCCATCAAGCCTCCGTTACCGTTCCAGCCTATCCCTGTGTACTGTGATCTTTGTGATCCAAACCCCCCCCCATGTCATAAGCTGCATTGATTCATTTATTCCAGGAGTACCTAACATAATATACATTCTATAGCTCTAATGCATTAAGTTTTGATAAAAAATAACACCAACAGTTCTTCAGATTTGAATACTGATTCAGGTAAAATAAATATGCCAAATGTACTCGTAACGTAAAAGAAAAAATTACAGGAAAGCTCAAGCGGTTTTGCAAAAATAAAAGGACGGGATTGCAGTGTAAACCTATCATCAGTTTTACGATTTTATTCTTAAGGGGTAGATTTTGTATAGTATAAATCATATATATGGTAGTCCAGATAAGAGCCATATCGGAACGAACATGAAGCTTCGAGAAAAATCGGGAAAATGTTAAGATAGGTCGTGTATAAAAGTTTAACTTAAGTTGAACTTTAGTTTAGTTTGTGTCAGTGAATTAAATTTTGGGGTTCAAACAATCGTCTTTTTTTTAACTTTGAACTATTTTAGTTGCGAGGCTCTCAAAAATCTGCTCCTCAATATTGACATGGGATTCTTTAAGACTTACAAGATAATTAGACCCTTCATTACTTTATGTTTTTATTTTAAATACAATCAAATAATTGCAATAACGTAAAAGCAATAAATTATTTGGAATAGATGTTGAGTTGTGAAGAATACCACATACTATTTTTTAAATTAATTTATTAAAACTATTAATATTGAACATAAACAAGCTTATTTAGGATGTGAAAGTTGAAATGCACACTGACTTTCATTATTGTCAAATCATGCTAATACTAATTCATATCCATATTTATAATCGTTATTCATTATAACTGATATTTTTCACGATAAAAGTATACACACACAATACGTACGTACATAATTCAGATGTTAATAATACACTGGACATCCAACTTCGGCGAATGAAAGTGTATTACACAAGCGGCCAATTTACGTTTCAAATGTGATTATAAACTATCCACTCAATAATATTCATTTCAAAAGCTTGGGTAATTCATAAACTGGCAGTGGAGCTTTTCCTAGTAGGGTCTTAATATTGCGCTTGAAACAAACCGATCCTACTTAATTCTCATCACGGCTTCAGCCACGTTATTGCGGTCGCTTTGTGAGAGTTTTCCGGTGAGATTTCATCTTATTATAAATTTTTAACCTTTATGATCTCGCAAGTGGTATCGCTTCGCGTAAATTGTACAAGAAATAAAATGTGGCATTGCGCCGTCGAGATAAAATGATTCTTGCTGATCATCAGTGTCATGTTTTTGTGCCATATTATTTGGCATTTAAATTGTGAAATTATATTGAAGCGCCAATATTAATCGGAAATAAGTCTAAAAACTCAATCAATAATTTATGAGGCGAAGACATTTACTTCATTAAAAGTGTCATTTTGTATATCAGTCTTAGTACTCGTTATATACGGCATGACGAGTAATAAGTCATTTTTTTCATAATGATCGAAAACGTATTAAAATCGAATAGCCATTTTATTTACTCAAACTTTAACAACTGTCGATGATGCAATAAAGAAATGTTTATTAAAGCACAAAATCAAATTTAATAAGAACATTAAGTCTTAAATATTGTACAATACATTTTTATACAATACAATTTACACAGATATCAATCGATTTTATGAAGATATTATTAAAAAACTATTAACCAGCAGTTTAGCTTGAATTTGCTTCACATGCGGAAAAATCATTTCTTGAACATAGATTAATTTTTGTAATAGTAAACATGTAAATGATTATTTATTTCATTTAAAAATAAAATATTTTTGCTTTTATCCCATAGAAATTGTATGGGACATTAAAAGACTTCAACGATCGGTTAAGACACAAACTTTCCTTTGACGTGTTAAACCTTCTTTAATTATTCTACGTTTTATTTTGATTTGTACACATGATTCAACACTATAATCTTTCATAGAAATTGCCATATACTACTAAACAATTAACAATAAATTTGATAGATGTTACTTTAGCAACATGCCCACTATAGCCTAATAAATTTTGAGAGTCCCCATTGAAAAATCCTGTACATATTATGATTATAAACTTATTGATATGTCATTTTATTATGATTTTATTAACAATTTTAAATAATATTTAAACATATCCAATTTTATGAAAAAATAATTCAAGTAAGAATTCCTTAATATTTCCATTAGGCCAAATTAATTGAGCTTCATGTTTTAAAATACAAATAAAATAATACATTGTAGAGAACTTAATCCTTTACTCTTTGCATCTTATAAGTCTCTAAATGAATATTAATTTTGTGCATATAGTAAATGAAAATAGTCAAAAAAATCTAGAGAATTCAATGACTTTTCTTTATATTTCCTTAAATTCAGACCTTCATAATGCCAACCAAATTTTGTTGTTAATTTCTATTTTTATATATAAATTAGAATTTGAAATATACATAATTATTATGGGGTTTTCCTTTGTAAAAATTGGCGTTCTTTAATATTTTTTCATTAAAATAATTCTATATTTTTACCAATAATCCCGTTTGAGATTATTTCCCAGTAGATAATACCGCTTCGGTCTCACTAAATACATCACATTACCTTATTAAAGTGGACCTCTTCTCTTCTTTGCTTTTTTAAAAGAAGTTCCGATTTATCTCTAGAGATGAAAATCTTCAAAAACGGAATTTGCTCGTTTCGCTGCAGCAAATTAATGAAAATTTAGATATGTTGTGAATTTTTTTGTTATCAAAATTCATGCGGGATCCATCTAGCAAGTCTTTATACATTTCCGAGCTTTTAGAAATGACAAACGATGATCGAATGGTTTACATTAAACCAAAGTTAATCAACTTGTTGTCAAGTTTTCGTCCTTTTTTATGGCTTAAAAAATGTTTGATAGTCGAAATTCGATGATCGACTTCTTCCATATTTATTTGATAGGGTTGTGTCGTTCAATTTGAACTTCGAGAAGAGCGTTGGAATTAATGTAACACTCTTAACGGAGACTAAGATTATGAAAAATTGTCATTTTATTGTTGATTTTGTACCGGCCCAATTGCAACGTTAGATCATGTTTACGATATAAATTTTCTTCGGCGCATTAAGATATTGCATTAAATGCACGTATGATAATTATAATCGACCTTTCCAGAGAAGATAATAGTTTGAGAAGGCCTGCATTAAGCCGATGCGATTTGTTTTCGTGCGTGTAGTACAGAGGGGCTATTCACGAGCAATAAGAGCGGTGGATTTATAGCCTCGATACAATAAATATTCCTTGGGGGTCGATTCCTCTTAATGTATGTTAATGTCGTGTTATTATTGGACGGGCGTGCGCGCTTTCAATTATTATTTTGTCTTTCTCCAGGTCGTGAAAGAGCCTATTTTAATAATATCACTCGTGGACGATTGCGTAATCACATACCTGATCCTGGCCCTGATGATGCTGCAGAAGACCGCGATATGCTCTTCGTATCTGTAACGAGAAATCTCAATATGCTAAATCTCATCCTGCATACGAGAGACTATTTCAGTCTCATTTCGGCCAATTTATAGGGTGATTAAACTCGCATACTTTGCAGGACGTTGAGGCCATTATAAATTGCTCTATTACGATGATGTATTTATAATAGACAAAAAAATAAATCGCAAATAAATTGCATATAATGTTACATATGTGACATGTTTATGGAAGACTCGTCGTGGAAGATAGAATGATGAATTCGAATTGTATAAATGGCGGTCATTGAATATGATATAAAGTTATAAAAGCTATAAATTATATAATACGATCGTAAAGAACAATATGTATTCAATCACGAGTATAATAAAATCATATGAGGCCTTCATTACATAAAAAGGTTTTCTAAAGTGTAAAAATATTTTTAAAAAATCTTTAGCAAATAATCACCCCTTTATGACGCAAGGAAAAATCGTGAACACCAGGTGTGATGCACAATAAAAACATTATATCCTTAATCAGGATTTAATAAATACGTCTGTCATTGAATAAATAACCATTGTGGAGATTCACGGGCGACCGAAGGCTGTATAAGCAAAAATGGTAATATATTTGCTGAATATTCATAAGATATTATTGATTTCTTTCAATGCGATCATAAATCTGCGCCGGTGAATGAAGCCGTTTTTATTTATGTTTGGGGGGGGCTTTATCGTCGAAATCAACATGGAATCGGTAAATCTCACCGCTGATAGCCGAATTTGTGGCCAATTTTATTTATCGCCCATGTGAAAATCGTACAATAGACGGACGTACCTCGTTGTCCGAAGTAATACGAGCGACGTTAAGCGATGTAATTTAATGCTCTCGGAACATAAATATTGATCGCTGATATGAAAGTCGATCTTTATGCCGGTATTTATTGATGGTTTCAGATGGACAGTTCGCTGAATGTTAAATTAAAATAAATAATCTGTTGGAATGTCTTACAAGCAAAACACCATTACTTATATGCAATATGTAGTTTCCCGATCAAACATAGTATTCGTTATTTTAGATTATGTTCTGCTTTCAAATTCGAACGCTGTCTTAATCTGCAATCTTTTGATTGACCAGTTTGCTGTTTGTTTACATTGATTTCTTTTTTAATGCTGTTTTATGCCCGCCAAATGACTTATCTTTGAAAGTATATGTGTTCCACGTCCTTAAATTTGAATGATTCTGCATCATTGATTCAGTTAAAACAGTGGTTTCTAAGCGTATCATGTTTATGGACGCTTTCTTGAACCATGAACCATCAAGTGAAATACCTCGATATAGTTGCATAATAGTAATCAGAATTTGTAGAATCTTTATTCAAACGTTGGTTTTGGTTCCTCATTTGTGGATAATTTAATAAATTGCTCTTGTATTCAAATGGATTCATTTGAATTTGCGGGTATGATTGCTAAAACTTCAATCATTTAATCCGGGATAATCAATTGGAGAATGTCTTAAAATCATTGGTTGCTGAAGACAGAATAAAGAACAGTTATAACAAGTTAATCTTCATCCCATTTTTGCAATTTTGAACGTTTAAAGAGATTATTCTCTTCTTCCCAAATTTTGTTTCTTTAGATGTTGTTTGTAATAAGCGTAGATATTATACTTTGAGTTATGATTAAATCATTTAGTGGCTACAAATTGGTTTTATTACACTTGGTAAAAAACTCACATAAGCCATGTTATATTTGAATTAATTAAATTGAACCGCAAATCATAATTAATTTTCAGGAATTCCAACACTGAAACAAAGAGTGCATAAAATTGATCTAAATATGCACTTTTAGATCAATAACGAGCTTTCATATTATCTAGTAAGCATCTGTAATATTTATCATTTTTAAAAAAAAGGTGTGCAAATAATCCCTCATTTAACCCTTTTATCCATAAAATGGTCTGGACAGTCTCATTATGGTTTTATGATGAGTTTATTTTAATATTATCTACGTATAGATTTTACCAAATCTCCCTGACTTCGTTTTTTTAAGTTTCCATAAAAAGGATATTTCTATTTATGTACACAGAGCCAATAAAATAGGTTTGGCCAAACTTAGAATTTATACAGGATATTACGTTATTCTTCATGTAACGAAATTTTAATCTTTTCGCATCATATGTTTGGAAAAACCTATATTTTTCTTTTACCTATGATGCAGAAAATATTTGCATTAGCATTGATTTTATTTATAAAATGGATCCCCTGAAATTGTCCATGCATCCCCAAATTAATTGTAAATTGTCACAGACCCCCTAAATCGTCTTAAAGACTTATGGGGGGTGTCTAGGAACTTCTTTTGGAACCAAAGAGCTAAAAGATGTGAACTCATTTTCTTATTTGAGTTCTATTTTATTATTATCTGAGATTTGATTTTCAATGCTTTTCAGATTGTTAAATATATTTTTTGTATTATTTCAGTCCATTCTTTGAAGTAGTTTATAATTCTACTAAAAACATTAACATATTTCAGTTTTTTTAAGTTCAAATGTCAATCTTAAATAATGCACATTGTAGTTTGAAGAAAGCACACGATGAGTCATTATATTGATGCAAAAATGACAAACGTATAAATCGATTGCATCATGCAATATTTTGTAAGTCTTTTACGGTTGTAAGTATGAATGAACATGTAATTTGCATGTTATTTATTACCCAAAAATAATCCTCGAGCATTGCAAAAATAAAAATGTTCAACCTTCAATTTCCTGTATAATTTTATGCCTCTAGTATTAAATCATGCATTAAATACTGTGAAAAATATTTTAATCCTTTTCTTGATTATTTGCTTAAACTGTTCTAAATCGTTGATTCAGTAGTATACTAAAAAATAGTATATGAAATCATATTTAAAAATATCATGTTGTTATTTAAAACGCCATCGAAAAAGCTTAAGCTTTTGGGTTGTAAAATAAGTTTAACTGTGTCTTTTTAAATGTAAAACTGAATAATTTGGGAATGTTTCATAAATTTTAATTATATTTTTTTATCCCATTAGGACTAATATTTTCTAATTAAAGTTGTGTATTTTCCATTTTGCAAATTGTAAACAAATATGTGATATTATATTTTTAAAAGTAAAAATGTCTGTAACTACTAATCAGTGGCAGCTTAATTTATAAATTGATTTTGGTTCACGTTAAACATCTAATGCTGGAAATGAATTGTTCTGAAGCAGCATAAATATATTTTAATGCCCATCCAGTACATGAAGCCTTTTCTAATATGATCATAATTAATAGAGACACAACATGAATAAATCTGTTAAATACCGACCCGAACACCATAAGAAAAGATTTAGGTGCATGTATCTAGAAAAAATCTTGTTAAATTCAGTCATTTGAATGTTTGGGACCGTGTCAACAAATCCAGTTATACAGATACGTACTGACATTTCAGAGTCGCTATTTTACGAGGTATCCACCGCCCAAAGAATTAGGAACCCCACGGTTTGATTAAAGCAGACAAAAGACCTGATAACAATGAAAGGTCACGGATGTAAGAGATCAGAGTGATTATTATGACATGGACCCAGTCGACTGCGATGCCTCGGCAATACTGAATAATTGTCTGTTTCCAGAATATTAACATCTGGGACAAGTTACCGCCTTTGATCACTTCATGATAATCGCGAGACGTTGCTAACATTTGTGATTTAACCTAAGTCAAGTTAACACGTATCCTTTGCTGAAGACGTTTATGGCATAAATGCGCACAAAATGAAATGCTGATAAAACTTATGACTCATGTTCGGAGCTTGGATTATACATTGGGTGTAAATAATCACCACGCTCATTTCCATCAGTAAATCGCATCGTCTCAACACTGTGTAATCGCATGAGTTGTAAATAACATATCTAATTTATTTTATTTAAATTTGCAATAACGGCTCATCGGTGCCAATGAATGCTGAAATTTATCCATGCATTGCCGATGTCTAATTGGCTTTAAAAATGTTTGGGCGCAACTCCACCAATTAAAATAAACGCCCTGTGTCCTCAAGCATTCCTTATATCTTTTTCTTCCAGAAAAGCATAGTCATTCCGTTGAACGTGATTGTTCTAGTATTCAAAGCGCATTTGAGTTCGTACATTATGTAGCTTTCGTTTGCCCCGGAACAAGAGGCGGCTTCGTTAAAAGACCATTAATACCACGAGAGTTATAAACTTTAAACCCCTGAACACATGTACATAATACATGACCGAGATCGGAATCAAATTCACGACCCCGTGTATCGCATTTGGGGTCCGTACGAATTAAACTATGTGGATCCGATTTCTCCGTGAATTATTATTTGGGGCAGATCATTACATCCTCGTTGCTCAAGACATATTTTTAAATGGCACAGTCCATTTGTGCATCCAACAGTTCACGATTCAATTTATATTGCCGTTACGCTAACCGCCGCAAAAACCCCATTAGCTGATATAAATGGGGGCCCGGAATCCTCCTTAAATAATCTTCAGGGCGTATTGCAATAATAACTTCTCAAACGATCCATTGTGAGAAATTGAAATGGTTTGCTGACCCAAAAAACTGCAGCATTCGATGATTTTTGTTTATTTTTAATTAGACTTTTGTGATTGCAAATTTTCCAATATGTGGGTGATATTATTTTCATACGAATTGATTCAAAATCTTCAAAAATATACAGTGTTTTGCACATGAACTGACAATTTTTTTAAAGGGTTATTTGCTGCGTTTCACATATAGGCCATATGTTCTAAGTATCAGGATTGTCGAAATAGAATTTTTTTAAAAGTTGTTGTTTTATTAATCATCCTACGAACTTATTGAGTGTTATGTTATGTACAAAATATTTGACGTGTTATCAACAAAAATATTATAATTGAAGATTATCTACTTATTACATGTAGAATTATCCATGTTTTAAAAGGAATTACGTGTATTTAAGCTGAGAGTACTTTTGCTTAGGAAAACTTTACGATAACATGCTAAAGAATTTATTTGTGATTGTCAAAAAATCTTCTTCCATTTTACCTAATTTACCGAATTTTAAATTATCCTAATTAAATCCATTTTTTAACAAAGATCCTATTTCAATTCCTTTGTGTTTGTAGTTTTTAATTTTTATGAGATCTTATTATCATTTTAAAATTTTATGAACTAACTATAATTTTAATCTAAAGCTAAAAAAAATATTTTTCATAATGCATATGAGAAAAATCTCCATTCTAAACGTAAAAGTTTTAAGCCTTTGTATATTATATTTTTATCCAAAACATGTGAAGTTGCTTGTATGCTATTAACAGTGTTTATTTACAATTGATTCTGCCTCGAATTGAAAACTGTCTTACGTTGATAGGAGCTGACAGAAAGTAATCGGTGCAAAGCGATTATGGCATCAACGACTTCATCGGTTTTAAATTTGCTTATTCCTCAAAAGATTAAGAAGTATCGCCTGGCGTACCTTACAGGATGAGTTTTGCTTTTCAAATAAATTTAAAATTTAAATCTACCAAAAATGCTTATTAATTTACATGGTATGTAAGTTCTTGAATTTTTGTTAAAGATCAAAAATATTAAAAAATTGCCTCACAATGACTTTGCCTAAGAAAATCAAGCTAAGAATCCCTTTATAAAACAGCTGATTTTAATGAATTTATCTAATTTTTGCTTTATTGAGAATAATTTCAGGGGAAAAATGATGATTTTTTTCTAAGTATATTCTTGTGGAAACCAATTAAATACATGATATAGAAAATCATTTGCTCACCTAATAGATAGTCATGTCGTAAAACCGATACACCCAAACGGTCTGTATTGAATTAAGTCGATTTCCTCATTCGTTAGTGTACAATGGATCGGCAAAATATAAACCTGATCGTCGTTCAGGTTTGAATCTCTAATGTACAAATGTCAATTAATTAATACACTGTTCGATGCGTTTCAATGCAAGCAACAGGGACGTGTCTCCAGACCCTGGGAAATATCGGCAAACCAACATCAATTGACACAAAGCAATTAAAAGACTTTTTAAAGCACACTGATCATCATGGATAGTCCTCGGGAAGATTACGACGACTGCGAACGGTAGCTCGCACCATAAACATGTTAATGTTCATTAACTAACCTTACTCAAATTGCATTCGCAATAACGTGTTGATATCCCTCATAACTCATCTTCTGCGCAGACTTTAACGATGATTCATATCTGTGTATCTATTTAAACGTATATTGTAAGCCCTCAAAGAGATATAGCTGTGGTCAGTTTCATTCCGATTACAAAGGACAAATAAAAATACTCCTGAGGCTATCTATGCTTTGTGCAGGAGGTTCTATTTGAAGAATGCGCCTTTTTCACAACCGACACCTAACAATTAATTTCCGTTCGTTTGTATTCAAAGTCGCCACAAATACCAACGTGCGCAAATGACTATGTGCAGAAATAGCAAAGTAGACACACAAGCGCATTTCCTTGCGTTAATTGAAACATATGACGGTCGCATCTTTTAACAAGCATCCATTTCTAATAGGCATAATTAAAGCCTCGTACGTGACAACATAATGAACCGGAATCGATTCAAGGCTCAGTCATAGTAACTGTTGGGGGCTCCGAAAAAATATGATATCGCCGTTTGGATTATTCAATGTGTCCTTGTTGTTGATGCTGACCACGAATGCGCGTGTCATGTCGGAGTTGTCAGGAGCGCTCTTGCATGTCACGGATTTAAGCCACTATCGGGGATCAGGGATCGTCAACTTAGATTTGTTGTTAACAAATCCTGTAATAGCCTGTTAGTGAGACGCAAAAGCGCGAGCGTCGTAAATAAAATCAGCAACCCTCAACATCGGAATATATGTTTTCAAAATGTATTACATAATCCAACGCGTTGGCTCTCGGGCCAATAATGGGGCTCTGTTTTATAATAATTTTATCTATACACGATCTAAATAGTGTCTGTGAAAGTATTTTGCTTGGAATCGATCATCTGAGCTTAAAGCAATCAATTTGGATCGATTAACATTGATGTCATCTGAATCTATGAAGCGAATGTTCGAGCGAATTCAGTCAATTCAGTCACCTCGAACATGAGAGTTTTATTGGAAACATTAGATCATCTCGAAAGAAATCCATTAGTTTCTTTTCAACAACAATTATCAGAAAATGATATTCAACTATTAAATATCTGGTAATTAATCTAGAAATTAAATCTGGCAATTAAATTTATTAAATAGGGAGAATATTATAGAACTTCCCAGTGTAGTTTGTTTCGTGTTTTCTCAAATGAGTTTAGCTTCTCTTTGATTATGAAAAACCCAGATTTTTTTATCCAAATTTGCAAGGATCTGATTCAATTGAAGACTACAGCATATCAACATTGAAGTTTGAGGAGCATCTTGATTAAAGGGCATTCGGGCAATTTCTCATAAAAATATAACATACATTGACAAATATGTCCTTTGTTAGTTTTGGGGCATTGTCAAGTTAACCCTTATTAATAAAATAATATTTATAACATAAAAAATAATGTTGACGAATCATACAGCAAGAAAAGCAAAAATACTAAGATGTTTCCTTCACTGTATTTGGACACAAATTGAACTCATTCGGGGATACAAGATATACCGAATACAAGTGAATGGAAGAAAATTTCAATATTATTAAAGAAAATCCCATTATTAATTTGGTACGGGATGAATTAGCAGATCAGTATCTCAATATGGTCCAACGTCGCTAAAGAACATGATGGGGTTTATTGTGGAATTTCCACAATTAGCACAGAAGCTGTTCAAATGGCACACGCAATAGGCTTTGCAGAAGTCGTCGTAGCTGACGTTCAGGATTTATTAAGTAGCTATGGTGAGACACTAACAAATGAGGAACTCTTAGAGTTAACGGAGCAACAGGTAAACAGTTAAGAAAATAAAGAAATTCCACCAGAGAGGATATTAACAACAGAGACATTGCTTAATTGCTTAAATGATCCCGATTATCATATCGAAAATGGTATCACAGTAAAATAGAGGTTTTACCTTTTAAAATCAGGTTACATCATGAAACTATTTAAAGACATAATAATTTGATAGAGCGATGGCTTAAGATTTAGATTAAATGCTGGTTGGATAACCGATAATTTTGCCAATTTGGTTTTAGAAGATCATTAATGCATTTAGAGCCTTCATTTTGATTTTGGTTAAATTATATAAATAACTCATGTTTTTTGCATAATAAGCAACGCATTGCATTAATATTTTATATTAATTTCATCTACGGCAGTTGGTGGATCGTCCTGTCGTACTTTAATTCCTTTTCAGCATACGTTGTTCCTTACAAGAGCTTGCCCTTATCATATATCTATCTTATCAAGGCATCCTTCAGTATTGGTTAATGTTGCAAGGAAACTGAATACGACGACGGAATAATAAAACGAGAACTGAATCCGTTCAGGATCTGATCTGAATATATCAACATCATACGCGTGCCCACATCAGTTAAGGTAATTATCAAAGAATACATAAACATATTATTACCACGAATACCTACTTAATACTGTTATAAAACATCCATTTAAATGCTTTCGAGGGATCCAGTTTGGCTTATTTTTTTGTCGAAAAAGCGGAAAGAATGCTATGAAAATAGCCGATGCGACATTACATCGAAGCAATCGAATAGACTATAAAAAGCTCTTTAACCACTGAATTGTTTAGGTAAGTGTCGTAAATGTCTATCGAGCTATTTCTTTTTTTGGGGAATTTATTGATAATAAAATTACTTGATGCATTTCAGCTTCTATCTTATAAACAATATTAATAATAAATTAATATATGGCTATATGGTTGTGGTATAAAATCATTTAAATTATGAAGATGTAGCAGCCTCTATTAAAAAAATGTCAAATCATCTTCAAAATATTTTACGATAAATTATTTCAATGATGATCATTTATATTTTCTATATAGACGTTTGTATAATATTAATATATGCATAAATTTATGTTTGAAAAGACCAATATTGGCAGGCACAGATTTGATTGCATTGTTGGATTGCATTAATGCATGAAGAAGACACACATAAATTATTTATTATTGTAAATTCGCTTCATAAGTTGTATAAATGAGGGCTTAAAAGGGCCATCAAATCAAACATGACACCGCCGATTGCATTATTTTAGAAATAGGAGTATCATTTACATATCGGTAAACGTAATTGTACATTCCTCGTAATAAGGTATCGACGTTTAACGACCTAAACGACTTCTATATGTTTATTTAACCGCCTATCGGAATTTTTTCTTCATCATTATACATCTCGAGTGTAATATCCGAAGGCTTGATGTATCGATTTGGAGATTTTTCGACGTACGAAATTGAATAAAAATCTGAAAAATCCTCGCCGAGCTTGGGTTTTCTTTATCAATTTTTATCTTGTATGTTTTTGTGTTAAGCTGTCGTTAAATATCACAACTAATGTTAATTCGATGACCCTTTCGCTGCGTAATCAAATACACCTTCTGTGTCAATAAAATAACCAGATTCCTTCTTAACGCAGCGTGCTTTACAAGCTCTAAGTGGTTTGTGTATTAAAATACCAATTACATAAATAAAAACATGTTAAAGCTCATCACGTCTAGTCATATAAATTTTTATGACCGTGTTCAAAATAAACACTGAGGATCTTGTTACCATCATAATGTGTATTTAATATGCGTAATATTAGGCGCTTATAAAATGCAAAAAAATATCATCAAATTCATCCTCATAACAATAAAATTTATAACATTTTAATAAGGTTTTGGCATAATTTACCAAGTGTCTGAATTTAATAAAAATGTGGAAGCTAATTTAATTTCTAGTATGGGAGACTACGAACGAAATTTCAACATTGCGGATACTAACAGTTTTCAACAAGTCGTCCAAATGTTGCGATAGAACAATTTTTTCGAAGCATAAAACATTTTATAATTGAATAGCGCAACCTTTGGATTTGGTCATCAATAACATTTTCATAATCTCCTAGGATATTAACATCGGGTTCATCGGACGACGGCTTTAATGGACTTAATTTATGGCTCAATCGATCTTTTATATGCAATTTTGCTCGCACTTGAACAATTATTCCAGTCCGCTGTTTTTGCATGTTGTTCGAGTAAAATCACTTTTTTTTTGTATCGTTGAAAGCAATTTTACAAAAAGTATTTTTATGCCACACGTCATGATCCTGATGCATGTTCCGGAAATTCAAAGAATGCTGAAATCGAATAATTTCTTCAAATAACTCTATTTCCGAGGACTTCTCGTCCATCATTGTTACTAGGAAAAATAGCAGCAGGGCTTGTTTTTAAATTGCTTTAATTGTCAGCCTTTATAAAAAACATTACATTTGCAATGACTCATGTATACAGTATGTATTAAAAATGCATTCCATTCTGGGACCCTTTATACAAGTCTTAAAATCTTTGGAGTTAAGAATTAGAGAATCTTGACAAAAAAAATCGTGGTTTCGTCTGGTTTGTTTCAAAATTTTATGATGGTAAATTTAGTGACTTTAAAAAGTTTAGCTTTGCCATCAGTGAACATTAATTTTCAATCAAGCAAATATGTTGCAAATCTTTAATAATTGTTTTAATAATATTTTATTTATGTAAAATTTTGATATTTTGATACAACATGTTATAAACAACATGTAAACTTGGGTCTGTTTTTATGCGATGGATACGTTCCATAAAAAAATCGCATAGAAAAAGACTTGAACTACATAGAAAACTGAGTGATAGGTACCATTATTTTTAAAAACCGCATAACTTCAAATCATTGTGATAGAATGTACCAAAAATCGCATAAAAAAAGTTTATAAAAAATTCATATAAATTAAAACACTACATATTTATCTTAGAATTACTTTATTGAAACGATTCAAAAAGATAATTTTTACACAGAAACGTAGAGTATCTTGCACGTTGAATTTGGAGAGAAACAGACGTAGAGAATATCTTGCGTACATCGTACGATTGTATAGATCATTAGCTCAAATTTATTATATGCTATTGATAGTGTTTATTTATTTAAATACAAGTTTCATACACGCTGCGACGGTCCTGACAGATAAGTGGATTTATACAGATGATAAGTGGCGAGCATACAAATATAGGATCTAAGTTTATCATGGTTTTAAATTAGCTCACTTCTCAAAAGGTTAAATTTTGCACTAAAATTTAACCATTCATTTTTTTACGCAGGTCGTGATATGGAAACAATTTACGCAGATCGTGATATGGAAACAATTTACGCAGATCGTGACTTTTTTTTAATGCGTATTTGCATAAAAAAGCTTTGTTATCTATAAAAAAATGAGGGATGGGTTCCATTATTTTGGAAAACCGCATAACTTCAAAATCGCATAAAAAAGATTTGCATAAAAACAGACCAAAGTGTTTTAATAGCTTTTTCTATCATCGACGAAATAACAGCAATATGTTAATTCAGTATATTGGATATAATAGATAAAAGCATGCATTGATATACAAAATGTTAGAAATGAGTATAAAATAAACAAACAAGAGCTTTCAACGTCTTCCACTACGTATCGTGTCGACTTAAAAGCAATATTAATTAACCGTGTGTGAATTTCAGAGTTGTATCTTCATCCACGATAAATAACCACGTTAAGAATGAAGGTTTTATGGCATATTTGGTCGGCTTGGCTGGTGTCACCCTTGTTGGAGATTTCTACGGCTTCGTACAGATGATTTGTAACGTCCCGGTGTAAATACCTCTCGTCGGGAGGCTGTGATTGTGTTTTATGGAAGTCGTTAGCGCGCATTATTCAATTAGAGAGGTCGTCCTCTTAAAGAGGGCCGAGTACCTAGTCGACATTAGACTGCAAAGCATTCTAAAAATTCTCGCCTCTGCCTTCGGGTTTCTGTCTTACCTGCTCATTTAGATCTACCGAAAAAACGCTCCAGAACAAAATTAGAATAATTTCCATTTTTTATCGAAAAATCGAAGATCTATCGATCATTCGAAGCATAGTTACTTCGATCCTATATCGATCACTTTTGCGCAACATTATTAGAAAACTGTCATTTAAAATGTGTCGAGTATGATATTTATTGTTGAGTGTTGGCCACTAGACTATTACATTAATTAAGCAAGGAAGGTGTTAAACTTTTGTTATCGCACGTTCATCTCACTTTCCCAACGAGTTTAACCAACACCTCGCCGTACTAAATAATTGTTTTACTAAATACTTCGGAGTATTTATAGTTAAGCCTTAATTACTTTACACTTTGAGAATGAGATTTATCACTCGATTTTAGTTTTCGTCTTAAAACCAAATAAATTCCATCCGTCGTCGTCGTAAAGTCTCGTTGCAGAAATTTATTCATAGCTTCTTAAGAGACTAAAAAAATCATAGTAGAAATCAATTTAACCTACAGTCGAGAGATTTTTCATTATTTAAGCCCAATTTTAAAATTATTACAAATGGAAGAAAATGAATTTATTTTACACTGTATTTAAGATTGACAATGCATCTGTCTAATCTTATATCCATTTTTTTTTAATGTTTACTATTTATATAGAAATATAATAATAGTATAAAGTTGAACAGTGTAAAAGATAGTGTAATTTTATTCTTTTAGAATTAATTTTTCGTTTTAAACAATGCCAAATGCTATCCAAATATGATTACAATCCTTCGACTATCGCTAAAATTCCATGTTTTTAGTATGATCTATCATTTATCCATCTATGAAAAAACATATATAAAACTTGATATACATTGCAAATCGATCATTTATTTTAGGTTTATTACATTCCCAAAGTAATTATAATATATACGATTGGAATTGTTTACAACTAGTTTCAATCTAAGCGTTAATTTAAACAGGTTGGATTTAAAAACGCGATTAGATTAATATATTTCTAATAGAAGCCATCATAATTTGTTTGGAAGAATATACGTATGTCACATAAAAAGCGTGTTGAAAAAGACTTCCGCGAAAGATACAAACATCATTAATCTACATAGATAGAATAAGTGAAGATTAAAATTATAAAACAGGTTCTTCGCAGGTAAGAGTAACGATACGTTAATAAAAACGTTTAAGGTCGATGTCAATATATTACATTATCTTTGAATCAGTATTTAGATGGAAATAGACATAATTAAATATCGTCAGATATCTTCAAATACATCTCGATTACGTACAAGTGTCAGCGAATACCAACATTTTAGTGGCGATCATCGTTTGATAATATTATTATGAATTGAAGAACATTAGATCTAATCATGGAGCTTTTATGTGTGGAGCCAGAGGCGCAATTGGCTAAGGAAATATGCTAATTAACGATATAAAAGCTCTTTCGTATTTAATGGTATAAACTCGGCAGACATCAATTTATTCGCGAAATAATTTTATGAGCACTGAATTCACAATATCGTTTCTTGCATCGCAAAGGGGAATAACTCGCCATTATATATAGTCTGGTGTCGGCAATATAAAATATTTATTACCGGGTTTGCCATCGGAAAGTCACCACGAGCCATCATTAGATAATATGCGAGAATCGATGGATCGATGTGGATCGACGATCTAAATTAGATCTAAATTCTTCCGGAATTTTACGAAAGCCAAAAAGGCCATAGTTCTCTGGAGCCTTGGCTCGATTTTATACGCCGAACCGAATCGAATTGATTTCTTTAATCCAATAAAAATTCAATTTAACACAGTTTACCAATTTAACACGTTACCGATTCGATTAAATTTGATTTGGGTATTATCAATCTACAAAGGGCATCATAGCGGATAATCTCCCAGAAAGGCTCAACGCCGACGAGAAAATATTTTGAGTGTGAGTCATGCTTTTTGACTTGGATCTCGTGCCGCTTTTCATGCCATGATTGAAATCAATCTCTTCGAAAAATAATAATTTTCACTACGAAACAGGTTTATTTACTAACACCTCTTGGGCAATAGATATTACTTGGCCTTTGCTCGATTCCAGAATCATTGTTCGATCAATCTTCAATATTGGGTCCGCCAGATCAAGGGCTACCAATTTAAATCACTCTAGCTTAGACAGTTTTAATACTGAACATCAAAATGTAATAAAAATAATGTATTGAGAGATAGTATTAAGTCTACTGATAAATAATCAACTGTATTGACTTATGATGATAGTATATTTATGTATTAATTCACACATCCTAGTTAAATTTAAAAAAAATAGATAGCTACATTCAGCTATTTAGAATCTCAAAACATGATTTAAATATGTTCTTATTTTCTTGAATTTGCATAGCTAATTAAAATAATATTTTTCCACTGACAAAATAACAAGGAATCACACCATTTTTTGGCTTTTATTATGAATATTCATAATTATTATCAAATAAAAGTCGAATGTTTCTAATAGTTCGTGAACAATATCATATATCAGCTATTTGATAGCTACAATGGAGTTTTAATTCGTGATTGAGTCTTATTTATACTAAAATGTTTGGTAATCTCTTCTGGTTTTGGTCTATGTCGCAAATTTTATTTTTATTCGTCATAACATCCAGATTTTGCTGTTTTTTTTTCATAAATGCAGGGCTTCGAAGCGGAATTGAATCGAAAATCAGAAAACCTGTTTTTTGTCGAGACGAAAACCGAAAATGAACCAATTCAAAATTATTGTTTTGTTTCAGTTGAGTACACGCGAAAGAGGCTTTAGTCGATTGTGTTTATATAAATTGTGATTGAAAATGATATTGTAGTGTAGCGTGGGCGATTTACCATCCCTACGTAATAGCGACATCTTCCATTTCTCTTCAAGTGCAATGTGTTATTTTAACAGCGCCATCTCTTGTGGCCCTGCGGAGACATTGCACCTGCTTACCGACTTATCGTTTCTTACGCGTGCACTGTTGCCGGTTGGATAGTGACGCGCAGGAAGCGGGAGTTGGGGGAGTCGTCGGTTGGCCTTGGCTGCGGGAGGTTGTCCCTCCTGCAGCCAGACATCTCTCTCTATATCTGTAGTGCGGAATAAATAGTTATCTTGCGAAGAGAGTCTTTCCATTCGACGCCCTTTGTATTCCCATCCATTCGTCCAGCCACATTACAACCCGATAGAAGAACGGAACCGTGCAGTAGCGCGGCCATTTCGATGAGCATGTGGAGGCGGGGAGCCGCCTGGGGACTCATCAGTGTAACATGGAGTGAGGGCGCTTCACGTTACAGTGGTGTCAGAAGTGGAACAGTGGGAAGTGGTCTGGGTCGCCTTACGATGATCACCTGCGGAATTTCATTGACTCAGTGTCATCTCGCCTCAAGCTAAAATGAGTCAATCATGATCAGTGGACTTCCCTGATATTTATATGACATGATCGTTTCGTGGTATACCTTGTAAGAATGAAAATAAAAGATTCCTCCATTACTTGATTGTTGCTAGGTAACCTACATAAAAACGTTAAAATACATTTTTTTTAATGAATGCCACTCCACTATTTTCGAAATTACTATAATTTCAGAACACGCGTTTCATATAAGGAAGTTTCCCTGCCGCACCATATATGATACATGTTAAAATAGGATTTGAATTATTAAACAAATAATACAGATTTGTACTAGATGAACATTTTTGTTTAAGCAATGAGGACTTTAACCAAATCGAGGAACTCAACAAGGAATCCTTCAAACAATGACCACGTTACAAATACCTATTTTTTTGTAATACGCATGAATAATTGTTTAAATATTTTTTATTCCAAAATGGTTGTATAAACGTTACATTTGTACATCATTATTTACGCGTCAAAGCCAAATCGAAATCATTTCTCAAGCGATAGATAAAATCTACATCTAGAAAGCATTCAAAGCTAATTTACATATCATCGATCGATGATTCTAAGATCACTCCGTATCATATCGCTTAACAAATAAAGTATTATTATAAATCAAAACGTAAAAAAAACGTATCACACTGTGAACAAGATGCATTACTGTCCCAGCAACTAAGATGAGTTTCATTACAAATAAATATAATATATATTTAAATAGATTCAATAAAATAATTTCAAACTTATTTTCGTGCGTAATTATATTAATGAATTAAAGGGAGGCTGCCAATCACACTAATGGATTACATACGTCGCAAAAAACCCATTGCATCCAATGATCATTAGTACCAGCATTAAATCTAATAGAATTACTTTCATACGTCATTTTTTTATTTTATTCTTGATGTGACTATTAAAGTCCCCCTTTCGTATTTATGTATCCATTTCAAACGGCGCTCGAAAAAACAGTTGAAAAAGGTGCGTAACTAAGTCTTTGTGATCTAGCCGATTGATTGATTTATCAAGTTCCGCCGGTGAATGTCGTATTTGTTTAACGAACGCAAAAAACTGCATCAATGGGATACATAACTGTTGTTTTTTTTACATCTTCAAATTAAAGACACCTACACTGGAATGTGGTCTGGAATAGAATGACCTAAAAGAATGCTATTGTGTCGTAAAGACTAGATTATGTAAATATAATGACTACTAATGGAGCTCGGTTAATTTAAGTTTCTTTTATGCATTGCTTTCGGTATATGCACACGGGCAAGTAATGTGTGTTTGAATATAATAAAAATAGCCATGCATGCATATTATGTCAATTGCGATTTAAATATATGCGTATTGTTAAAATATATAAATCGCGAAAGGACTGACCATGGCGAAAAGGCTATCATGCCAAAATAGACGCCATTTATTAATATATTTAAATTTGAATTAAATTAGTTCGCCCCGCTGCCGCTAGATGCTATTTCGTATTGTATTATCATGAAAGGACTGACATTTAAAGAAACATTTAAAAAAATGTTACATAATAAACCATAAATAGTTCGATAGCTTTATAATTCAAAATTATAATGATATTTTCATTTTTACGAAAATCAAATGATTATGATTTTTTATTCTTTAAAAAATGTTTATAAATCCAAAAATTACATTTGAAAAATATTTTTTAATGATTTCAGTTAGTATGCTGATATATTATGTTAAATACGGCTTTCTCGTTCAACTTGTCTCGACTACGAATTTCATTGATGTTCTTCACAGTGTTACTCATAACAGTGTTTAATTGAGTAGAAAACTTATTCTATTATTTATTCTAGTCATACTTATATCATATGAATAATAATAATGAAGTTTAAATCAATAATCATCTTCTGAATGAATCAATAATCATATAGCTTCCAGTTTTTTAGTGACTTGAGGATTGATTTTTTTTCAAGCATTCAAAATTTAAAATATTCACATTATATTATTTTCCATTAAAAATTAAAAGCTTTGACATCGTATTTTTATTATATTTAAGACCCATTGTTAAAATTATTAAAATTATATTTGGTCGTCAATGAAACGCATTAAATATTTTCAGACATGGCCATAACTTTATCTTTTACGGCCGCCGTTCAGTGCTGCCGTACGTGCAAAATGTCAGATGACATTTGACGTTTCGTTTTTGTTGATTTTCATCTTTCGAATTTAATAATTTGAATATGCGAAAATGTCATTGTTTTCATTTGATATATCGTGAGTTTATTGAGCGAATTCATCGGAAGTTGCTATTTTTAGTCGTTAATCGTTGGATACTTCAAAATGTCTTGAGCACGTGACGAATGAGAAAATTTATTGTGTTTCATGCCACATGTCCGGTACACGAGCGGCTCCCAATTTCGCTCCAGCGAGAACCACTAATCAGACCAACGATTTGTATCTGTCGATAATTTACTTAATGAAATCAAGTGGTACAATTAAAAGCCAACGTTGACCAATGATTGATTCGACCGTATCTACATAAATTATTTTCGTATTTAGTTCGATTTAATACCATAATAACCGATCTACATACATACCATTACGTGAGCAAGGTTCATGATATATCGACGATCGGATTTCGAACTTCAATTAGAATCGGTTAGGATAATAGCCATATATCTATTTTATTATAGTCTCACAGGGCCGGCTTTCACACGGGATTGGGAAACTTTTTGTCTAATATGTTTCAGATTAGTCGAAGCAGTTCCGCATATATCATTTGTATTTATGATGCTTAGACAAAAACGCCAGGCAGATATATGCTTCTCCACGGGCGTCCAGCTCTAAATTAGTCAAAATGAATCTCGGGATGAGAAAGGACACCCACCTGAACATGTTCGCCTTCCATATAATTACCCACTTAAACAATACATTTTTATTTTATATTCCAATCATTAAAATATACAAAATAGCATATTATCGGGGGCCAAACTTTAAAAATTCAAACGAGCTGTTATCACGATACAATTTATGAACGACATCGACGGTGGCGCCGCATTGCGGAATTGGTCCAAACCAAAACAAATTTAGCCTTGAAATTTAAAGAAGACTTCAGCAGTTGAGATGCACTGCCATACAATGTCACGGTGCCCGCTGCGTCAATTTAAAGCCGAACAAATAAACAATGTCAATTTTAACGCTCGATTAACTAAAAAGACTGGTCTTCGACCCGAAGTAGTTCAATATAATTGTCAATTAATTTCGCAACCGGGTCGTTTTATTTGGCACGAGTTTAATTAGTCCGGGGACGGTGTTCATATCCGCCACCGGCTTTTTTGTACTTACAAATAGATGTCCGTTGAATGCGCCGTGATGAAAAAAATCGAGATCGAATTTAAAGCGAGCCGGGAGTCCTGTGCGGATCGAGCAATTCTTATTTTATGATCGGACGCGTGATCGTGAAACTAGCATACTCTGGGCGGGATTTATTGTGCTGTGTTTGCGGCTTATCTTCGAAGTCCTGATTATTTTTAGTGTTGAAATACTGAGCATTTAATTCTGGAAAATATATCAGAGAAGTGTATTGTAGTAAACGCATATTTATTAAATCAAATTTTATGTTCGCTATTCAGTCGTTTCGTGATATAAAATTACCGAGGGTTAGGACGATATTTTTTTCTCTTATGACTGCGCTAATGTCATGCGTGAATATTTGACAGTTCGATGTTTAAAAACGTTTTATGAACGCTCTCGATTTGTTTATACTTAAAATGTTTCCAAATCAACAACTATTATTTCATTTAAATATTTAACTGCAAAAATATTTATTTCATTGCTAAATTTGTTTTTATCAAAATAATTTTATTAATGTTCAATGGCTAAGTTGTATTGTGATTTCCCAATGTAGATATTCAACAAATAGCAGAAAATGTAAACTTCTAGAGGATTTATTTTAAAGATGAACGCTTTACAAATACATGTGCCCATAACAATCATAAATTGCACTTAAAATATAGAAGAAAGTCAATATATTCAGCTATTACTATTATCTATTTCTTTGCTTAGTAGATGCATTTTGTGAAGGGACTTATTTTTTGAAATTAATTTATATTGTAATGAAAATTAAATTGGATCGCAAGCTCCATTACTATAACATCTTATCAACAGTAAAATACGATCGATATAAATAAGGATTATTTAGATCAATCGTATAAATCAGACGTTTCATTTGCAAATGCAATACAAATAAACTCGATCATCTTGATCTAAAATTGCATTTTTATGGCATGCAACAAAAATAATTTGCCTAATATATCCAAATTAATTTTGGAAATCGCCAGTAAGTAACTTTGGAAATTTTTAGCCTATTATCGAGTTTTATGTAAAAACATAACTATTAATCGTTACAAAAAAAATTCAAGCAAAGAAGTATTTAATAATAAACCACAATGTGCACTCGAATCTTAATATAAACATAAAAAATAGGGTTTCAGATTAAAATGTAGTTTTCAAAGAGTCATTCTCACTATCTGCTATACAATGAGTATATGATGATGTTTTTGGTTTAATTTTTTTGTCTTATAGCTCTAAATGACACAAAACGCAATCTATTTTATTTATTGAACCATAATTATGTATCGTAATTCGTACTTCTGTCATTAAATTAAAAATAATGGCTTTTCAATTAGAGGAATTGCTTATAAAATGAATATTTTTATCAAAGGAGTGCATTATAAAATTAGAGGATATTAAGAGACTAGGACTTTGAAACACAGGAAAAGACCGGACCGCCCAAAATTTTCTACGGACACTTTATTTTATTATGATGTTTTCATCTCTGAAAGAGAAGAGTTTTTGTTTTTACTTAATTACTTTACTTAAGGTACTTTTACTCCTTCCTATAACTCGTTTCCAAATCTAATACAGCTCAGGGGATTTGTCATCTACATTCCAAAGTATACACCCCTATAAACCATAAATGTTTTATTCATTTTAATTTTAGTTTTCATCGATAGAATTTGTATCCTAATACATTTTTCAGGCCATGGTAGCAAAGATACTGTATTGCCTTCCTAGAAGTTGTTTCATTATACATTAAGTTCTTCTCCGTGATGATAGATCCTAGGCATTTGAACTCCTGGGCCCTTTCAGTATTTTTTTATTGACACTTACGGAGGTGGAACCTTCAGCATTTATTCTTGAAATTGTCATGAATTTAGTCTTTTCGTAGTTTATAGTCATATCGAAAGCAGCAGCAACTCTGTCGATATACCGTACGACGTCGATGTATCTTCTACACTGTATCTTCTTTTCATTGGTCTGCGGTTTAGATCTATCAAAGCTCTTCAATTTTCGCAAAACTATGCGTCGGGATGCAGAAACGGGAACCGAAGGAGACGATCATGGTGGAATGGCAGATACGATGGGACACTTCAGAGAAGGGCAGGCGAACACATGCGCTCTTGCCCGACGTAAGGAAGTGGAGCAAAAGAAGTTACGTACAACTGAGCTATCACTATGATTCAGCTTCTCACTGGGCATGGCATTGCTTCGGAGCCTCTCTGAAATAGATAGGCAAAGAGGCGACGACCAAGTGCCACCACTGTGGGGCTGAGGCGGATGACGAAGAGCACACGATGTTCGAATGCGAAGCATGGGAGGAAGAGCGGAAAACTCTTCGCCCCTCTATAAGTGATGGAAGAGTGTCAAAAGACGAAATGATGGAATCGCTGCTAAAGAATGAGGAAAAATGGATGGCCTGGAGGAACTTCGCCTCCAAGGTGATCGCATCCAAGAAGGACGCCGAGAGGATTGGGCGTCGAGCAGCTCTGGCGGCTCCAAAAGACGTAGCCAAAGACGCCCTGAGTGTCGTGTCTTGCAAATGCCTAACGGTTGGACTTGGCACGACAAGGGGAGGACAAGAAGTTTTTTTTTAGTGGGTGTACGATGCACCAGAAATTCTACAGTAATGTCGTGTACGAATGAAAAACAATTTCACTCCTTGCGTAAAAAAAGAAGCCCTTCATTATTTAAAAAGTATTGGGGATTGTCAGACTCCCGTTGTTACATCGAAGGGCTTCAACAGGCCGTCGTTGAAACATACTACACTGACCTCCAAAATGATCCTACAAAGCTTTTCCAGTTTATGTTGTCACAAATCTTGCAAAAATATATAAACATGTGGTGGAAATAGACATCGTATTTCCTCATTTTTTATTGGTCCACAGTAAATTTGCTGGATCTGAAACCGCATTGGTATTCCCCGAAAAGTTCTTCCACAATGAGCGATAGCCGCCTGAAAAGAGTCCTTGTAAATAATCTATATGCTATATTTGAAAGGAGTTTAAAAAAGGTAGTTGGAGTACAGTAGCATATTCCTCTTCCAATGAAGCTGTACAAAATCAGAACATTTTTCACAAGTGTGCACACTGCCTTCAATTAAATACGGAGGTGAAGACTTCAACAAAGAAGATGATTGGAAAATACTTAACACGGCGAAGTTTCGCATTTATGGGCGGATTCCACGAGCGTGGTTTCTTGTGCATGGTTTATTAGCATGCTAGGATAACGATCACTTGTGAAACATATTTTCAACACTAAATAATGTCTTTGTTATTAATAAAAATTTATAGGAAAGCTTTGAAAGTGCAACTGATTATAAAAGTAATATTGTGAGCTTAAAAATGTGGTCACTTCATTGCAGTAATCGGCATGCTAGTAAACCATGCACAAGAAACCACGCTCGTGGAATCCGCTCATAAATGTTTACGTTATGAGATTATGTTAAGAATTATATTTTTGTTGTTTTTATTTTTAAATTATTATTCAATATGAAAGTAAATAATGAAAATATGAAATCATTTGTGTTTCTGTGGGAACGCCCAAAAAGTAAATATTTTGCAATTATATAGTATAACTAGTTTGAGGACATGTTCAAATTGAATAAATGCCTCGATCGCTTGTGTATCGAAAGTGGGGGTGTGATGTGGTCCCAGCGTGTGTGTAGCGTCCGACGAAGCGATCCATTATTTGGTCTTTTATGTCTTTTAAGCGAGAAGGCAAGTTGTTAGGAAGCATCCAATAAGAGTCACAATACACAGAGATGGATGTAACAATTTGAGCAAACAGGCTGGTACGTCACGCCAACAAAAACAATGCACTTTTGTTTACGCAAATACTCGATGCACTAAATTCGTCGATGGCAGGTCGAGATCGCGACACCCCGGCTTCGGCAGCCCCGATACTTGTCCAATAAACTGCACTTGGAGAATTTAGAGGTTCAGCTGCATAAAAAGGCGTAGCCGTCCCCTGTCTTGGATTTTGCCCTTACAATGAAATATTTACGTACGCGTTATCAAGAAGGCAAGTAACAAAGGCAAGGCCCCGATGCCGCTCCTACCCACCCAATGGATTCCGGTTCGATTTCGCATCGACAATCGACTTCGCCTCGGTCATCTCTCTTTCTGCTCAATATTGATTTGCAAATTGCCATTCTTTCGAAAATGACATCAAAGTTTTATTTCGGCCGTGCGTATAACAAATCTTCCATTATTTTTATTGAAACGAAGGCCCGCTCAACCACTTCCACGAAATTTGATAAGCTGCTATGATATTTAGAATACAAATCGGATTGTCATGCTTTATTTATATATTTATACATTTATTTGCATTTAAAAAACATTGTTTCATACGTCAATATTACCAGATCATTTTTGCCATTATAACGTCTTCTAAAATCTTTTTGCTCCTCAATGCTTCTTTTAATTTATGAATATATGTAACAAATAACATATTAATGCATAAGAATATTACATATTACGTTTACAAAATTATTAATCAAACACACTTTCGTACAAAATGTGTACCGAACCGAAAAAACCGATATATTCGAATCGGTTCAGTTCCGTTTTTTGTTTCAGCAAAAATAATGATTTTACTGGTTAGTGGTTTTCGGTTCAATTTTATATAACCTTTTATTGGTTTTAAAACACAGTTTCTCAACTTTTTCCGCATCTATTCTAAATTAAACTATAAAATTATCACAGTAATTAAAAAAATCCAATTTCATATCAGAATTAACATTTCTATATGTTCTGCTAAATAGTCCAAGTACTGATAATATTTAAAGAATTTATTAAAATATCATAATGAAGTCTGAGAAGAAAAGTTTTCTTTAATTCATAAATTAAAGCAATGCCTCGTATATATCATATATTTGGGATGAAAGTAAAGAACTTAAATCCAACAGTCACTATTCTAAATTCAGTGTGATTATTAGGCGAAGACTAAATAATCATTATGAATTTATGTTGAATTATTGCAAGCATTTACAAGCTCACAAGTTATGAAGCCCAATGGAAAAATAACATATAGGTAATCCCGCGATTATCATCTTGTATTTAAATATGTAGGAGGTATGGTTGGCGATTACACTTTTAAAAATATATATACGCCACTCATAAAAAGGATTGCTAAAGACCATTTTATTGAAACAAAACCAGAAAATACTCAAAAACGAAGCTTCGCCCTCTGGATGCTAAGCAACGATATATCATTGATTTTAACAATTTGATTTTAACAAAACACCATAACAGCCAAATGATTTTAAGGGTGGGCATTTGAAACTTGCGTGATTCGATTACTCTCAATTTATTGTTCATTCTAAGTAATTAGCTTTAAAAACAAAGCTTTTTTAGTCCAAAATAAAATCAATTCCGACTATAAATGGTTAATCAATACGGACTCAGGGAGGTATTAACTCTAAGAGCACTCTAATTCCAATCAAAGACATGATCCAGAATATAACAATAGGATTTTAATAAGAATATTTATCCGCTCCCCCGTGTTATTAAAAATTTTATTCTGACCCATTTGTAAAAAACTTTGATGACTCCTGACTAGGGAATCCAATCCCGGGATCCAGAACAGTTTTAGGTGCTCATGGATCCCGGCATTAGAAAATTACTAAATCGAGACATTTCTGCTGAAATCTGAACGTTAGGAAACAATGGCCTAACTACTAATGGGCAGTAACCGTCTAATCTATTCAAACATATATACAGTACATATATGTTTTTCAAATTGGTATATTAACTTTTACCTACCGGTGATGTATTTACTACACCTCGACTCTAATAATGGGAATATCGATATGAAATATAATAGATACGGGGTTCAAAATTTTTGTATTCCTCCGTAATATAATTACGAATCAGATCGAAGTATTACAGTATATAAGTAATCATCTGCAGCGACGGAAATAAATAATTTGTCAGGAAATCGGGAATTTTGCGAGTTTCAGTCCGTGTCTCAGCAGAAAGGAATTTTATCATTCACATTGATGGTATTATACGAAAATGGGGGCTCACGTGGTCATCAACTCGAACTAGCATTTAAATATCTGATGACGATACCTCCAATAAGTATGGAGGCTGAACGTACATTTTCAGCAGCAGGTTGCCTGAGTACCAAAATCAGATCCAGACTAAATGAGGAAACGCTCGATGTTCAATGTTATTTCGAGTATATTTTTAAAATAATATTTGAAACTTTTAGAATTTTATTAATCTATTTTTATCTTTTCTCAAATAAATAATTTTTTTCGCATTTAAATAATTTTTTTATATTAAAAAAATGGACTTATTAGTAATTTTTGATAAAATTTTTTGAAATCCCGGTATTGAAATTTTGGCTCGGGATTGGATTCCCTACTCCTGACATAGAAAGTATTTCACTCATTTCTTAAATTAAGTTTAAGCAAATGTGTGTAAATATTTATTTTGTTGATTAGACATAGTATAATATAAGCGTATGTAAGAAGTCTATCGTCGGTTTCGTTAACTCTTCTCAGTCTCAGGTGGGAATTGGATTCGTGTTGATCTTTTTAGTCGCGATTGGTTCGTGGTGTTCTCGTGGCATTTCCGATCGATGTCGGGGGAGATAAGAGAGTCATGTCGGTGGCTCGCGTCCTTGGCTGCTTATCAGAAGTTGAGGTGTCCCGAAGGAGCCGCAGGAGCCAATCACCATAAGTGGCTCGGCAGCAGATAAGAGCGAAGCAGCTCTTCGTACGCCAATAACTCACGTTGCGGCGCGATCGCCATTGTAGCGGCCCCGTGTCCACCTCCAGCTCCAGATAACGCATGCAAATGAAACAAGAAATGCAACTTAACCTAACTATATTTATTACTCATATGTCCTAAGCACTATATCGACCCGTCCCGCTACTTTGTAAGCACAATGGATAGCTCATACGCGCACATCCAGCTACCATTAATTAAGCACAAGCCATTACAATCAGCTCTATTTCGGGGCGCATCTCAAATATTAATTCTGATATCTGGATTACAAATTTTCGGGAGTCGAAGGAATGTTTGGGTGTGTGCACTATGTGTCCATATGATCCCTTAGTGTTTGTTGGCACCGAAGAATCTGAAGAAACGCGGTGTCGTCAAGGCGGTTGTAGAAAGGGTCGCGGTCCGGTAGCGCGGCCCATTGTATGCTAATGCGGCCAGCATTCCGCACTTACCACCACACTCGCCAACACAGCCTCCGGCTCCCGAAAAACCAGACACGGGGCACACTGCTAAAATCGACACAACCTTATCCACTCATCATCTATATATATAAAGTCAAATGGGATGAAACTATAGACGACCCGCTGTAATCCGACAAACGTTTTGCATGGTAGTGTCGGATTATCCAATTTGTCGGACTATAGAGTACTGCCCCCGACTTCTTATAGACCGGAACTTTTTTGAAAGGAATATTTGTAATCCGATAAAATATGAAAATAGTGAGATATACATAGACAACACAAGGTTTCATATTATAGAATTAACTTGATAAATATTAATAAATTCTTTTTACTGTCAAGAAAACGTAATCCATGACGATTTTTAAAGCGTTTTAACTATCCGTTGCTAGCTACAAAATCTTATATTTTGTTATCTCCTTGAAATAGGTGTATATCTATTTCTTTCCTGACGAAACCACATATGGAAAGCTTTCTCCGCATCTGGATGTTTAATTCTCTTAAAAGTTTAATTATGATTTAGGCGTTCCAGAATCAAGCGTTTTGCATTTTTTACATTGACAAAACTTTACTTTAAATATGTACTATGCTTGTATTGGGATGTCGGATTACATGGGGCGTCGGATTAGACTGGGTTCGGATTACCGCAGGTTTATTACACTTAAAATTTTATCAAAAAGTTACAATTTTAAATAAATAAAGCATCTTAAAAACTAACTATTAATAAAGTGGTTTAAATTCTCTACTCTAAGAAGATTTGGGTTTAAATCCATTCTAAAAAATATCCACCGTACCAACAAATTTCGAGGATCGATCCGAATCGAAAACCGATAAAACCGTTATTTTTATCGGAACGAATCTTACCCGAAAGATTTGATTTTTGTATTGATATAATATGTGAATTTCGCCATTATTATGTAAATTATTTTATCGCGAATCACGTACAGATATAAGCATTTTTAATTAAAGTTTATTGCATAGTAGATATGCATGAAAAATCAGGAGTTTTAGAGACTTTGACAGCATTGAACCACTGATTGTTACTGTCAGTATGCATACCAAAAGATTTTAAAATCTTGGATTTGTTCGAATCGAAGGATCAATGCTGGCTGAAAAAATTGAGTAAGTTTATTTTACAATCTGGATTTGAACTCAAACCTTTATAATAAGAGCCCAGGATTTAAATATGTACAAAATTTCGTAATTTAGCCCCTAAAGGAGTACTATCGCAGGGTCTGCGATCTCCCTCCACTTATTCAGAAAGAGTACTATTGTATATTGAGCTCGGAGACAGACAGGGATGGAGAGAGAACATAGCGCAGTTCAAGAGACAAAGACGGAGAGCTTCCCCGCATATATCGCCCGATTGTATAGATCGTTAACCCAAATTTATCGACTAATAATGATTTCGATTTTAAGTGTGTTAGTGTGTGTGTGTTTAATGAGTCTTAGTCCAATTATCATTTCCTTCTAAAGCAGGAGCAAATGAATCTATTTTTTGTGTATTATTTATTTAAGCAAAGTAAATTAAATTTTATTTAAGTTAATAATTATTTATTTTATTATAATTTACTTGGAAAAAGAAGCGTGAATACAATGCGAGCTTATAAAGAAGAGAGTGCCGCGTTCCTGCGTACGTATTTAGGGGAAGTATCGGAAGAATGACAATACAAGTATTGGGTACAACAATCGTATTCAACATTGAGAAAATCCCAACTATTTTGTATTGGTTACATACTTAACATAGAATTTTAATGATCAAAAGGATACGAAAAATTTAGGACGTCCCTCCGTATTGCATATTAGACACATACTCTCACGCAGAACACATGATTGACGTTAACAGAGGCTGCCGCAAAAAGAAGGCGAGGGCACTCAAATTGGATTGATGTTAGAAAATTAGTGCCATCAAAAAATTTTTTTCGGACACGTCTTTCTGACGATCTAATTAACGATCTTTTCCTCGATAAAAAACGGGGATGTTGCTTCAATATACAAGCATTTTTAATACAGTTTGGACGATTTTCCCGTTTATCGTGGCTTAAAATTATTGATTCAAGAGCGAGCTTTTCTATGTATTCAACCACTCCTGACCGGTTATATCTGTTAAAGCAATGAATTTAATCTTTCAATTCAGCAAGTCACTTTCAACTATATGTAATATATTACTTGTGGTTTTAGCAGTTGAAGTCCACTTCATATTTCAACAATAGTATCGCCAGAAATGTATGTAAAATATTAATTTTTACATTTATTTGTCTCGGCAAACAACCATGAACATAATTGATGAGCCATAATATTTAACAAGATTCAAACACATCAAGATAATAATATCATTTAAAAATAAAGCATCGACTTCTAGCTCATTTCTAATGATTACATCGCCACTTTTTGCCGCTCTTCCACTGATGGTTCAATGTTAACATTTTTTTACACCTAAGCAGAAGTGTACGGAATAAAAACATTACACCTCCCCGATAAGGTAATTCCGTCTTTGAAAGATAGCATCTTTCTTGCTTCAACATTGTATGCTTCATACAGTTTTTATACAAACCTCATGATCTAAGTGGACATAAATCGCGCTAAAACTTTCCAAGTAATACTGACCCATTCTTGGATTTATTTCAGATTCCGCCAGTTACATCCGTTTTGAGCCTGTCTCTCCAATCCCATAAATATTATTTTTTCATTGGAGTTAATCAAAATTGAACAATGGACGATGTTCACAAAAAAAGGCAGTAAGAAATGACAAATATATGGTAATATATTAATGATTGAGCAACAACATATTTGATACGAAATGACACTCTTGTAATGAAACCCACGCTCGCTTTTTAAACCTTTCCTACGCAAGTCGTATCTCGAAAACTCTAAGCCGAATATTTTTATTACATTAATATTAATATCTACGAAACGGGAGATAAAGACTTACAAAGCTTTACGTATAAGTGAATGAAGGCCCGTAATACTGTATTGAATCACAATTCGTTGTCACAAATTATTTGTTATGTATTAATAGAAACCTTTCTTCAAAAAAATGTGTATTTCTGTATTTTTAAATCAAACGAAACTATTTGGGTATTATTAAATTCATCTCTACTGCGATTATTTCCCATAACTCCAGTACTAAATATTCTATAGATATTTAAGGATTTACATAAAATTAGTATCATTAATAAATTAGAAAATTCAATTCATCCCATACACTTTTACACTATAATTTTGAGCGGTTTTTATTAAGTCAGACTTAATATTAATTTTAATTTGATTTTTTTAATAAATAGTAAAATAATCCTTAAATACTCCAATCGAATAGGGATTGAAGTCGCATAATTAGTTTGTGCAGGCGGTGGCATATGTTAGAGTGAGTACTCAATCAAATTATTCTAAATTTGAAATAACATATAAGATATCTCATTAATCACAATTAGGGAATCCAATCCCGAGCCAAAATTGCCCGAAGGATTGCATTAGACTATTCCGAGATCACTCCACACTCATTGGAGGTATCATCATCAGATATTTATATGCTAGTTCGAGTTGATGACTGCGTGAGCCTCCATTTTCGTATAACACCATCAATGTGACTCATTCCTTTTTGCTGAGACACAGACTAAAATTCGCAAAATACCCGATTTCCCAACAAATTATTTATTTCCGTCGCTGCAGATGAATACTTATATACTATAATACTGTGATGTGATTCGTAATTATATTACGGAGGAATACAAAAATTCTGAAACCCGCATCTATTATATTTCATATCGATATTCCCATTTTTAGAGTCGAGGTGTAGTAAATACATCACTGGTAAGGAAAAGTTAATATACCAATTTGAAAAACATATATGTACTGTATATATGTATACATAGATTAGACAATTACTGCCCATTAGTATTTATGCCACTGTTTCCAAATGTCGAGATTTCAGCGGAAATGTCTCGATTTAGTAGCCTTCATCGTGCTGGTGAAGTGTACGATTTCTGTTAGATAAAAATTTCAATCTCGATTTTTCGGGATTATGTTTACTAATCCCGGGATTCACGAGCACTTAAAACTGTTCGGGATCCCGGGATTGGATTCCCTAATCACAACCCCATGGCGATCAAAAAATATTTGTGATTTGATTAAATGAAACTATTTCTGAAATCGTATAAAAATCAAATAAAAGACTTTTACTTATTATCAATCAGACATTTATATCCAAGTTATAAAACTGGCGTTAAAGAACAAATCTTGAAATCAATGTAACATTTGGATAATTTTGTCATACGTTAAAAAGTTTCTAAAAAAAACCTTATCCTTAAAAATGTTATTTAGTGACCGTTCTAATTGCATATTACAAAAAAAAAGTTATTAGTATGAAGTCTAGTCGCTTGATCAATTAATTCTTAGACTTGTGAAATTAGTCCTCACCACTTGGTTTGTTTCATAAAAACGCTGATATACCTCTAGTATGCTATTAATATAAATAAATAGAAGAAAATCTATGATAAAATGGTGAAATCATCATTATTTTAAATTGATATTTTGATAATCATTATAAATCAGCCACTTTCGACACTCAGTCGACTTTATTAATCATCTCAGTATTTACTTATTCAGAAGCAGAAATCAGATTAAATCTGAAACGAGATGATTGATTAGGAATATCAATAAATCCGATCTTTAAAATAATTGATGCAGTAAATTTTTTTCAACGATCTAGGATTTAAGCTCAAATTTTTACTTTTAACTCATTAAATACCGCTAAAAATGAAAGAGTCGAGACAAAAAACATATATTTTTTTTAAATATCATATCTTTACAAATCCAGTATATTTATACTTGAAATGCAGTTTTGTATGGCTTGTTTCATAATTTTATAATGATAAAATGAGTGGCTCGTGTACCAATAAAAAACGTAGAAAAGTTGTTCAGTCATTTTTTTTTTTTTGATAATTGTATTTGTAAACATTTCAATAACAAATGTTATATCTACAACAGCAAATGTATTCTTATTATATGATTCGATATACCATTGTAACTCTAAATTATTTCACTTTTTTTGCTTGTTTTCAGATTGTAAACAATATCAACTTCAGCGGTAAAACCTTAAAAGATCTCGAAAAATTATGAATTCGCATGTGAAAAAAGGATAATCTAAAGAGGACTATTTCAGATAGACTTCTATAGGCACGATAGGATACTTTCGCTTTAACATCACGGTAAGTGAAACTCCAACAGGTGGATAGGCTATAGTATGAAAAAGGTTTAACTTGGCGTAAAAATACAATAGTGGGAAAAAGAGATGGAATCGTTTGTAATGCGTCTGCAGAGCCGTAACTAGGGTATGAAGCGCCCGTGGCAAATATCTAACATAGCGCCCCCCTTCACCTCCGGAAATCCAAATTATTTTTTAAAGTTAACTAATACTATTATAAATGCAATATATCAAATACTATTATAATGTATGTTTTAAAATAATATACAAATATCGTTCCAAAAGTACTTGATCTAACGTACGATGGCGGTTTTTAGGATCGTACAGATCCTAGAAAATGCCACAAAACGCCCTAAAAGAGGACGGAGTGGAAATAAAGTTTGCACGCCCGATCGGTCCGCTTTTCGGACCGCTGATATGACGAATGAGCGGTTCGCGATCGGATTCCATATCTGAACATAACAATAACGAAGAAAGAGGGATTAGACAATATACAATAGTAGTAGTTATGTATTATAAAAACGACAATTAAAAAAGGGTCAATTAGTGTTGATGAAATAAAAACCATGTTCAACTGTCGACCGGATCGATATTCTGCGTTTTGTGCCCCAAGCTCAGTTGTGCCCATAGCGGGCACCTGCTTTATCACCCCCTTGTTATGGCCCTGTGTGTCTGTGTCATACACTCTAACCTCTTTTTGTGCGATTTCGAAGTTATGCGGTCTTTTGAAACAATTTTTTCTTTTTTTTAATTTCATAAAGAGTGTATGGAGATATTTTGGATTAAATACGAAATAATTCATCAACACTTATTTGGGATTTTTGTAAAATATATTGCATCTGCTATCGCTGAATATTTTGCTGAATAGTTTAGAATTATGAAAAAATTGATTTAGTTTTTTGTGCATTTTTCCAATGTTTCGACTTTTAAAAATACATTCTCCAAAATTCCAAAAGTTGGAAAGATAAAGTCTACACAGAATAATGATGACATTGACACCTATTCTATTTTGAAGAGAGTGATTTTGAGTCTTTTAAAATTATCATACAGCGATGGCTGTTTCAAAGTTATGCGATTTTTAAAAATCATGGAACGCATCTTCACTTTTGTAAGTAATAGCTTTTTTTTGTGCGATTTCTTTTTGTGCGATTTTCGGCGGGACACATCTACCGCACAAAAAAAGTTTTAAGTGTACATCATAGAGATGCTACGCGCATGCGGCGCGCCGCCTCTACTGTTTGTGTGTCTATATGCAGCCTGAGTCAACTACTATACCAGTAGGAAACCTATCTTATTATATATTACACAAACACAACTTTATCCTTTTTTTTGGATTTTTTTTGGTAGGGAGCTTTATCTCTATATTAATTTGGCACATTTTCCAAATTTCATACTAGAAATTCAAAATTAGAATCTTATTCGGAAAATTATAAATTTCGTCCATTTTCACGTGTAATAATTTTTTAGATATAATACCTACATATAGACAAAGAGATCTATGCTTCTGAAAACATGAGCTTAAAGTTTTGGCGACATAATGTCGACATACGAATGAAAAGAGTTAAAATTGACAAGATCATACCAAATATAATATTGAAAAGGCATTCGAAATGAAAATTGAATACGATTTAGACAAGTGATGGTTGAATAGGGTTGCAATTTTCGATATCCATTATAAATGTTTTACTGAATAATGATTTTAAGTAGTCTGTCAGCATTAAAGCTTGCTGCATTGTCGAAACTATTTTGTTTGGGACAAAATGGAAAAATCTTCGATGGACGTAGCCGTTGGTAGGCTGATGGGAATCTCGTCGCTCCGGATGGCAAGTTTCGGCGGCGCTTCTTGTGTACTTGAAAACACGAAACAAGACCAAACTTACACGATTCAGTTTTCTTTAAGGGGTATTACTTGGTTAATTTTATGTCATGTCGCGGGTTGTTTGGCAGAGCGGATGGTATCTTTTCAATGGCAACACTATTTGGTTATTTTCATGGCCGCATCCAGTTCCGAGCGAGGATTTATGGTGGCGGTGTGCTCTCAGTGTGGCCGCTGACAAGACACATAGAAATTTGCTTTAGTGCTTACCTTTTTTACGTTTTGTTTGTTTGATTTGTGCGCTTTTTTATTGTTGTTCTCGTGCATTGTTAACATGGCGAGACAAGAGCGAGCATCGCTCCGCTCACCATGTTTGACACGCGAAGAATTTGCTCAAACGATTGTTAAGCCGAATACATTAGACGTAAAAAAATAAACATGGACATGCCCGATATAAATGCGCCTGATTATTCTAATTCGCCGCCAAGAAAAACAAGAGCATCCCCAAGGAGCTCGGCGTATCCCTAAAACAACTCTTGTATCATATAATTCCACGATATACATTACATTCATTGATATCATCAACAATGGCTTCATTAGACCATAATTCCATTAACATGCATGAAACGAATCAAGAACTCGTTAAAAATACAAATAATCAATTAAATATTTTAACAAGGAGCAAAGGATGGTATTAATTTGAACTTGCAGCGAGGAATTTCTGAAATGCAGTTGCATTCCAATTTCCACAACACCGTAGCCGTTAATCGATTTTTTGAATACCCAACATATTTGTATAAAGCTTTGAACATGCTCTTAACAACTATGGTGAATGGGTATTTATCAAAGGCTTTCCAAGGAATAAAGTATATATATTGAATCATATTATCGACACATTTAATAGTTTAGTTTTTATTAACACTTTACAATCCGGGATATTCGGTATTGAATTTCGACTGGAGTCCGAGCGAGATTCACAAAAACTTCCCAATACACTATTTTCTTTCGTAAAATTGATATAACTCTTAAACCAAAGGAGCTAACTACGTCGAAGTGTTTAAATATAATAGTAGTTTTCAATTTGTGGCGCATGTATCAGGGTGATAAAATGTGTTGTTCGGATGAACTTAATACTTTAATGTTTAGCTAAACAGCTAAGCTGAAAATAAACAAGAGTACAGTAAGATTCTCGTACTCAGAGGTTACTTGTAATGATATTTGTGCCCTATTATTACAAATAATAGCGCATTAAAGACTCCTTATTGTAAAACTATGGACGAGAGAAAAATAAGATAATTTATGTAAAAAGGATGATTTAAACTAGGGATTCAGATCATTATTTTTTTCGTTCCGGGAAATATCCAGTTTTAGGTTCAGCTTCTCATAATAATATAATTGATTACAAGCTGGAATTTGGGTACTAATTTAATAGTACAATTAATATATTAAATGGGTAAGACACGGAGTTGTGTCCGAATTCCAATAATTCAGAAAGAGCATTCTTACACATTGGGCTCGGAAACAGAGAAACAGAGACGAAGAGAGTATCATGCGTACATCGTACGATTGTTAGCCCAAATTTATCGATTAAATATATGTGAATGATATGATGAATCGATTTCAAGTGTATTGTTTATATTTACGCAAAGAAATTACCGAATATTGTATGCTATCGACAGTGTTTACTTATTTATGTACAAGTTTCATACACGCCGCGACGGTCCTGACAGATAAGTGGACTTTTACGGATGATAAGTGGCGGACACACGAATATAGCATCTAAGTTTATGATGATTTAAAATTAGCTCACTACTCAAAAGGTTAACAGGATGAACATAAATCTTAGTCTAGGTTCATCCTAAAGATTGTATTATAGTATTATTAAATGAATACAATCAAATAAATTCAAGTAAAATACTTGTGCTTCGCCGATATAACTTAATCAATTCAGTCCCAGAAAAATAATTGTTTATCGGTGGTTTTCGGTTCAGTTTCGGTTCGAAATACATTTAAAAACAGTGGTCTTTCGCAAAATGTAATACAGAAAGCTTATGGTACAATATGCGTTATCAGACGTATTCGATCTACGTAGGATTTTCTAGAGATAAGTTATTTTTATGGATGGTTTTCCATTGTTTTCCACGTATGGTTAAGTTAGGATAAGATTATTGTAATAGGAATTTTTAGGTAAGAAAATGGCAGTGGATCTATGAGTGCATTGCGAAATGATCATTAATTTTTAAATGATATTATGATTATTGCTATTAATTAATCATTAATAGGTGGGAATAATTCATGTTTATTTTTAAAGCAACAGCATATCAGTTTAAGTCTGTTTCGAAAAGGTCGATATATATAACATTTGGTCAATTTATTGCATTTATTATCTACAAAATGTTATTGTAGCTTTAACTTTAAAAGGCGATTTTCATAGAATATACATAGACAGCATATATTATGATAATTCGGTATATGGAAAATCGTAAATAGAATTTATAATCCCATTATAGCCTTGTTATAAATTAGTTATTCAATAGATGAGCACAATCCACTTACATAATCGTTCCAGAATTTATATTTTTAGAACAAGGGAATTATATTAAACATTGTTCAAATTGATGGGTCAATAATTCTTCCCCGAAAAAAATTCTCCGGTAACAAATTTAAAAGTAATCATAAACTGAATAATTAGTAAAAATCATTATTTCAAGTAGATCTTCTTTCCAATGTGTTGAAACAAATAACATTATGCCATCTTGAGATCGATTTGTTCCGATGTTCCGAAGACAACGAAATCAAACTAAATCAGAATGAAATGGAATTTCTTGAATCTGTGAGTGAAAAGATTGAGGATTCTTCATATAGTAAAAAGAAAAATTTCCGAAATGTATGTCGACTCGCAAAAAAGATGCATTTTTGTTCAAGAAATGGAGTTTATCTTTTTTTCAAACGCAATGCCAAGGAGATTACATTTATGAGAATCCTGAAATGCATATGTTTTCACAAGAAAATAACGATCTGAATGCTTAACGTACAAAATAATTTGACCAAATATAATATCATAAACGGAGGAAATTTATCAACAATATCCAATGGAAAAATTTTTGGTCAACTACCGATGTTAAAATAAAGTATATGCAGATGAATTCAGAGGTAGAGGTCTATGCCATTGAATGACGATGCATCCAGAAGATTTAATTCACATAGTTAACTTCCACCTGTCAGTATAAAATCAATATCCAATATCGTGTAGTCATTGATTTAATAGACATAACCAAATTGATTTTAAATTAAATAAATCGATTTTCTTTTAAGAAAATTTGTATTTTTCCTTATAATTTGATAAGGTTTTGTGTAATTAGGTCTTTAAAAATCGATAAGTCTAATGTAATGTACATTCAATTATCAGAACAATTGGAAACGTATACCTAAATTTGGAATAAAGTTAATGTTTGAACGTCTCGCGCGATAGAAAATACTTACAATACAATCATCAATAATATATGAATGAAGATTGTAATGTTCTCAAGAATTTAAATAAAAATAGTTGAGACTCTAGTGCGAAAGAATGTATCTATTTAATATAACAGATTATGCTATGTTTGTGTAATATGTTATAAAATAGGTTCGCTACTTATCTAGTGATTGATTTATGCTATCATAAGTCAAAGTTTCAGAAAATAAGATTGTATGACCACTTAATTATTAATCTGGCTTATTGATTCTGGTATGTTTATTAGTATATTTTGAAGTGGAATAGCATGCAGAAAGACTCACTACTTCACTATAGTCAAACCTCCTCCCCTTTCCCCTTTTTTTAAATTATTTCAAATTCAGTCATTAACGAGAACACATGCTTTTTGTTTTCCTAATTATACGTACTTATTTCAACTTAATATGGCATCCATAAGCAGTTATAGGAGTTTATTAATTAAAAATAAAACCAATATTTGGCTTATTGACCAATCAACACCAAATTTGCATCAGTCAAAGTTCTACTGGTGAAGTATTACTGTAGTCAGGATTTATTTTACTCAAATGGATGGTTAAAGCTGTGTTAATTGATTTTTTAAAGTTTAAACATTAGTTTAAACTGAAAAAGGAAACGAAAACACTGAAAGATATTCGTCTTTCTCACATTCGTAATATATATATAAAATACTGATTTCAAGCCCTTGTCGGATATTCAGCAACAAGAAACCACTTACAATTATTAAAAGACCTGATATCATTTGAAAATATAAATCAAACAATAGCCAAAGTTGCCATGAAAAAAATACTGGGCCATTTTTGGTACTTGTCGGAAGAGTTGGTGTATTTAGCATTTTTTGATGGCGAACTTTCAGTTAAAGATATGCAAAATATGGTAGATGCACTAAGAATCGAAGATGTAGAAGATTTCCTGAAAATATGTCGAATACAAAATCGAAAAAAGCATAGAAGACTTTGTGACTAGCAGCTCTTTACGTTTTTTTCAGATACTAGGTATCTCATCACAGTTTTTGAATAAAGATGTTGAAACTTGGAAGAATGACTCTGATTTTAAGGCTGCAAAGAAAATGGTCCATTATATGCGGGTAGTGAATGATATTGCTGAGCGTGTTGATGCCTTAATTAAGGAATATAATAAATTGATGATAATCGATGAAGAACATAAGCAATATTTGCTCTTGTTAGTAAAAGCTTACTTTGGTGGCGTCCCCTAAATATTATTTTAAAAAATAGAAAAAAATACTGGAAGAGTTTTTTAGAGTGGAAAAACAAACGAGAAGTTGACCGGTCGAATATTTGAAAAAAATTTTTTTGACTCAAATAAGGGCCACCCTAACATAAAGTCTATGATGTATTTAATGCAAAGAGTAGAAACGATTTTCTCTCTTTTCCCGACCAAGTACCGGTTGGAGTTTCATTTTTCGTGACGTTCAAGCCAATTTGCCCCACCACGCCAATAGAAGCTTCAATAAACGCACAAAATCACATTACCCAATAGTTTAATCCAGTTCAACAGATACGGAGCCCTCTGTGAGGATCCATGTTGAACCCAAGAGACGATCAACATTCTTAAATGCTGGAAATTGGAATGAGAAAAAAGCGATGAGGGCATTGAATCAATTTGAATTAGAACAATCAAGTGTCGCTTCCATTGTTGTGCCAGCAGAAAAACGGAGTGGTGTCAAGAGTGAGGTGAGGTTTGAAATGCGGAGACACCTCCTGGTGGTAGTCAGGTGTTAACAAGTCGTGGCTTGTCCGCCTCGACAGCTAACAAGGCTCTACACCCGGCCAGGTGTGAACTTTTGCTAGATTAACCTGACATTGGCGAACAATAGAAGAGCGCGTATTGCATAAATCCATTATAACTTCATCTATTCCGATTGAGTAATTCAATTAAGGCGCATAATGAGCTTAGCCGCAACGCCAACTTAATTCTTTGATGCCACCAATTGGATCACGTTCGACTTCTACCTTGATCGACATTCGCTTCCAAATATACTTTCCTTTAATTACTTTTTAATGAGACTCGTTACAATGACTTTTTTGTCACACCGTCCCATTTATATAGCCGATTAAAATGGCACTACAATTACAAAATGCCGGCTTTCGCAACGACCTCTGGCTTGTGAATGAAATTGAAACAATTAATTGGCATATACAGATAAATCAATTTTTGAACATATCAATGCATATGCCATATCCTGAATAAATCAATTTAAGCATACTCAGACATTTACAATATGGTTAATTACACCTATTCATATCAAATACGAGATAATATTTATTCCTATTTGGCGTATTTACAAAATGTTGTTAATTCTTAGTTTGTACAGTTATAAAATTCTATCTGATTTTCTAGCCATTACAGCTATGAAATGTTACTTATTTAAAGTAATTATAACCAAGAAATATTCAGGAAACAGAAAAGAATAAGAAGAACAACAAGCATGACTACCTTGAAGAAGAACAATCGAAGAATTTTACTTCGCGACGACGAGGTGAATGTATAAATTTGATATTGAAGAAGTCCTAGTTCTGCAGTGGACTGTTTATGGCTGCACTATGATAATAAGATGATTAATACATAGAGATCAAGCTAAAAAAATAAACATGTAAAACGCCCATCAAAAATATCATAAAGCAATAGGATAACCTTTGGCCATTATTTGCATTCAATCATCTATCATCGATATCATCCAAAACAGGATAAATGCCCCTTATAAATCTTTTTTATTTTATTTCATCTATTCATAAATATTGGTAATTGTGAATCATTGCCATTATAATCTTCATACGTTCGCCTTGACATATGACCTACATAGAAGCAACTCATTCACTTTACTTTGATAGTAACATAATCAAGTATGTTATTGTAATGCTTAACGTTTTAAACCATTGTCGTAAAGCTAAACATCAAATGATGTATAACTATTAAACATTTGACAGTATAACAGTGTTTAAATAATATTGATCACTTTGATATGAATAAAGTAAATCCAATCCCGGGACTCCGGACAATTTTAGATGCTTATGAATCCCGGGATTAATAAACGTAATCTCGAAAAATTCGGGATTAAAATTTTTATCAGAAATTTTACACCTCACCAGTACGATGAAGGCTACTAAATCGAGACATTCCCGCTGAAATCTGGACGCTTGGAAACAGTGGCGTAACTACTAATTGGCGACGCCTAGGGGCAATAACTGTCTAACCTATATGTACATATATGTTTTTCAAATTGTTATATTAATCTTTCTCTACCGGTGATGTATTTACTACACATCGACTCTAATAATGGGAATATCGATATGAAATATAATAGATACGGGGTTCAAAATTTTTGAATTTCTCCGTAATATAATTACGAATCACATAAAAGTATTATAGTATATAAGTATTCATCTGCAGCGACGGAAATAAATAATTTGTCGGGAAATCGAGAATTTTGCGAGTTTCAGTCCGTGTCTCAGCAGAAAGGAATTTTATTAGTTACGTTGATGATGTTATACGAAAATGGGGACTCACGCGGTCATCAACATCAACAAATTTTAGTTGCTGCATGTTGTTAACACAGACGATATTTTATTTTTCCGAGAAATTGATCAATTTATGATTCAAATGAATATTTTAAGAAAGGACCGTTTTTTAAACTTTTTATTATTCTACAACATAGCTTCGATATCTCTGAAGGTCTGGTGGAAATATGTGGTTAAAATGGCGTGGATGTTATTTTGCACGTGTGAGGGTTAAGTGGGCGCACGCTTTCTTCGCAGGTGTAAATTCGTTCCCTTGTTAAAGAGTCCAGCGCGTCTCAAAGACGCGGGTATTTGATGCCGCGCGGATAAGAACCAAGACCATTTTGTTTACAGTATCGCTCAGATACCAGATTATACGAGCTTCTTTATTGACGTTTCTCACTATTGATATATGAACCATCCTCTACAATTGGGACTTATATTCCAATCCTGAAATCACGAGGGCCTTCGTTAAATTGCCTCTTTTTGTTGCGTCCTCGAGGGCTTCTGTACGCGACAATCGAATGAGATCGATCATATTTACGACTTTATTTTCGATGCAAAATATTTTACGTTCGGAAAATGTACATTATATTGTTCGGCCTTTGAAATTTATTCATTTAAACGCATCGCGAAATATTCGCTCATTGAAAAATATGGCACGATAAAAAAAACATTGAAAATAATTAAATCCCAACTATAATATTTAGGTATGGAAATTTCACATAAATCATAATAATATCTAAAAAAAAAGTAATTTTGATAAGTTATTATAATCCCTTACTAAAAATGCCTAGACCTTTTTAATTTCGACTGAAAAAACTATACCTAAGCAAAGAATGTCGATTCAGTTTGATTATTTTAATAAGGATTATTAAGAAAACAATTCAAAAAGAAACACCCTTGTAAATAGAAGGAGATATTATTTTAGCAATTATCAATAATATCATCGTGATAGTTTTACAAGAGCTACATATAAATTTTTATAGAGTTATTTTAACCACCTAAGGGGGTATTCAAATCTAGAGGCACAAGTTTTGGATTTTTTTTTCAAGTTTGATTTAAAAAGAAACGAACATTATTTTTAATGTAATTTTTTTACCAGAAGATTAATTATATTTTCAGTTAAAAAAAAAAAATTAAAAAAGTTGCAAGCCGGTAAAATGTAAGGGTTAAATAAAAGAGCGTGTCCTGGTTGACACGATTTCAACTCTTCTAGTCATTTAAATTTAAAAAATAAAAAAAGATTCTTGATTAGTAAAAATGTCGCTATAATTTCTACCTAAAAAAAATATTAAGACAAAATGGCGACTATTTTAAAAAAAGAAGTCGTTTTCTTGGTCTTATTTTTTCGCAGTTTTAATTTTTTTTAAATAGTTTAAAATACAATTTTGATATAAATCTGGCAGTAACAATAAAGAAATATATATATAAAAGATTCATACCAAATTCGAAGAAAATCAGTTATTTAAAACTTGAGATATCATGTTAACCGTTTTGAAAAAGTACTTTCGAGAAAAACGCGTTTAAAAGTCTAAACATTGAAAATATAAAATCAAAATATTTTTTTTAAAAAACTAAACTAGACTAACTCTTAAACGCCAGCGACTTACCGGTGAGTTGCTATGTATTTTTCGTAGAAAAAAGATTTTTTTTAATACCTAAGAATTATCATGTCAGGGACATATATTGATTAATTCAAAAACGTCTTTACGTTTTAATGGTTCTTATTATTTCCATTTTTTTATTTAAATAAATTCAATCTCGGGATCCCGGACAGTTTTAGGTACTCAGAAATCCCGGGACTAGTAAACGTATGTAATTCCGAAAAATTGACTAATTGGCGAGCTTAGGCGACACCTAGGGACAATAACTGTTTAATTTCTGTATACACACAAATATCTTTTTTAAATTGTTACATTAATCTTTCCCCACCGGTGATGTATTTACTACACCTCGACTCTAATAATGGGAATATCGATATGAAATATAATAAATACAGGTTTCAACATTTTTGTATTCCTCCGTAATATAATTACGAAGCACATCGAAGTATTATTGTATATAAATATTCATCTGCAGCGACGGAAATAAATAATTTGTCGGGAAATCGGGAATTTTGCGAGTTTTAGTCGTGTCTCAGCAGATAAGAATTTTATCAGTCATATTGATGATGATGATACTGAAAATGAAACAACTCGAACTAGCACTTAAATATGACGATACCTCCAATAAGTATGGAGAAATCAGATCCAGACAAAATGAAAAAACATTCGATGTTTAATGTTATTATAATATAGAATATTTTCAAAATAATATTTGAAATTTTAAGTGTTTTTTTAATCAATTTTTGAATTGTATTTTTATCTTTTCTTAAATAATTAATTTTTTTTCGCATTCAAATTATTTTTTTATATTAAACAAATGGACTTATTAGTAATTTTTGATCAATTTTTTGAAATCTCGGGATTGAAATTTTGGCTCGGGATTAGATTCCCTAATCATGAGGGCTACGCAACGATATATCGTCGCTGGCACTTTACGCAAATGTTGCTAGCTTGTTCGGCATCAAAAGGGTTGATTACGACATGAATTTACCGCTGAGAGTCTTAGAATAACCGACAGAATACTCAATGGAAACATCTTTAAACCAAGTTTATTGAAAATCTAATAACTAGAAACCTGAAATTCGAAATAAATGCATGAGAACTGCTATTCAAGGCGATCTTGCACGATAATGCATATCTATACATCTACTACCCACACTGTCAATACTCTGCGAAAGCTTCTTTTTGAGATGTTAAAGCATGCTTTTTATAGTTTAATCTTACGAATGACCTTTTCTAAGGGTGAAGATTTACTTCTGATGAAATATTTTAGTAGAAATTTAGATCATTATACAAATTCTCTTTCCTTATGAAAATATGACACTGTTGACGCAATAAGAAGATACGTGAATGAGATGAACTCATTTAGAAGTAAAAAATTATTTCGTAAAATAACAAGAAATAGATGCTCGATTAAATGATCTTACTTATGAAATCTTACGAACGTGCTTGTATTTTTATATGATTAAATTACATATTTTTAGTAGGATTACATGCGTTTCTATACGGATCCAAAAATTGCAAAGTTGTAAAATATGATACAAAACGAATATAAATATTTTATTCATAATAAAGTATAATAATCGAATCAAAAATTGTCCATGTGCATTATAAAAGCCATAAAATGAAATGGCACGCTTACATTTATAGCCTTTTTTAATGCCCATGATTTATAGCCGAGATAATCAGGACAAACTTAAAATACTAGGAAGAACTCGAATTGAAATGTTTGTCATTTTATGAAGTAGAAAAAAAAATACAAGGATAATAACAATAAAAATTGAATAAATAATGGCGCCGGTTAAATATGATCGTTTGACTTTATCATTTATCAAACTTGTTTTTTGATATGTTAATATGTTTTTTTCTGTTATGAAAATTGTGCGTCAAAAATTTTATGGAGGAGATTGATCTAATTTATGGGTTTTCTCTTTCAATATTCGATAGATTCTTGGACAGGAAGCGTCAGTCTCTTGCGTAGGCTGCCAAGGTGGCCGCACCCAGCCGCAGGTGGAACAATAGTCAGCATCCTCCTGGACCAGAATAGCGATTGTCATTTCTAGCGGCGTAAATTCTATTGTCATTGAAATGATTCGTCTTGTTAACCGAGAAGCAGGTGAAGAATGCCTGGAAATGCAGTCTAGGAGAAGTTGAATCTCTTGGACAACTGGAAGCGTTTATCCGATGTCTCCCATGGAAGTTAAGTGATGTCGACACGTAATAGTTAAAGGTGACGATGACAATTATTATACTGCACACATCACAAATATTAACGATACTGTCCTCGTGCCATGTTTGCTGCTTATTATAAATTATTACAAAACTCGGAAACAGCAATTCCGGGAACTTATACGACTGGATCTTGACGGCATTCCGAGACTAAATCTCGACATTCTTGGGAGTCTACTGGTAATTTTATAAACCATATAAAAGCGACAACCCCGACCAGTTGCTAGAAATTTGATGAACACTATTGATTAAAATTCTTCATCATAAAATGTATTTTGTATGAAAACGCATTAATTAGCCATGATATTGTTTTATAGCGTCTTAAAAGTCATACGTTGAATTTTCGCATTTACTCCGCGTAGGTGCGCAGCTCGTTAAGTTATTGATTTCATTATCGAAATGCCCACTGATATTTCAATGGGTCATAAACAACGTTGAAATAAAAAGGTGATATATATTTCATATCGCATATTATTAACCTGCCATGCAGATTCAAGGCTAAGATTTTTTGGTAACTCGAAGCACACGATTAAATTACAAAGAAGATTTCCTCATTTCGGCTCGGAGTGGTCCGCGAGCGAAAAAGCTCATTGTTGGATATAATGGCTCAATTATTTGCGAAACTCATATACATAACGATATTTGTTAATCCATTGTTTGATTGAATGATGAATGATCAGCGAGAATGCTCTTTGATATAGGTAGGAGAAAAATGAGCCATTTATATGTATATAATTAGGCAAAATGAACGTGGGCTCATACAAAACGCATCCGGACTTATGAAATATCAACGAAATATTATTTACTCGATAAAATGCTTAATGTTGACACAATGACTGAGAAAAACGCTAATGTGTTATTTTTCATTCGAATATTTAATGTGGGAAGATGAAATCTGTGCGAACTGAAAGGTAAGCGTTATTTCGTATTATTAAACTGCAAACATCGTATTCAAAGCATTTCGTCTTTAAAGTCCTTATGACATTCATCAAAGCATGAATCTTAATACATAAGGGATCTCCATAGGAGACCTTACTAGGTAAAGGATTTAATATAGTGGTTTTCCATTGCCTGATGGCCAAGTGGTACGTGATAAAGTAAAGATAGAATTATTTGGAAAGGTACGAGAGGAGTAAATCTATATGTGAGTATAGCGAAATTATCATTATATAATAGAGAAAGCGAAAAGAAATGTCATTTTTTTGGTTGCGTCCTTTGCCGCCAGTTTGCCTCGGGTTGCTGTCGAGTGAATACGTCAGGGTTAATGTCATTTTGAAGCTCTGTTGTTTGTTTTACTTTTTCATATATTTTTATATTTTTTTAGCTATAGTGAAAATGTCCAAGCTAGAAATTGATGCGCCCCATTTGCGATCTTATTTACTGTTTTTATTCGACAAAGGATTAAAAGCAAAATAAGCTACCCAGAGCATCTGTGATACATATTGCAACATCGGCATTATCGCTAGACATCGGCTGTCCCTGGTCGACAGTAAAAGACCATTTGAAAAGACTCGGGAAAAAACATAGAGAGGAAATTTGGGTATCGAACGAGTTGTCATCAACGATCTTGGAACAACGGATAACTATTGTCCAGGTATAAAACCGATCCATTTTAAGAAGGATCGTTACTGGAGGTGAAAAGTGGGTCCTCTAAAACAGCTCGAGAAGGAAAAACAGTGACTTTCTTCAAATAAAGTACCCGTTTCTACCCCTCAACTGTCATTGTCCTTAAAAAAGGTCCTCCTGTGAGTTTGGTGGGATTTTTTAGCATAATTCACTACAAATTATTAAAACCTGGCCAAACTGTCACAGCAGAGCTTATACTGTGCACAATTAGATAGGTTAAAAGTGGAAATGCTCAAAAAGCGATCAGTGCAAGTTAACAACCAAAGAAGAATATTACAGCATGATAATGCAAAACCACACGCAGCAAGGATTACGCAGAACAAAATAAGGGAGCTGGATTTGGAAGTGCTGCAACATCCATCATATTTTCCTGATATTGTACCTTCAGACTATCATCTTTTTAAGTAATTAGAATATTCGCTTCACGATAAAAAAAATCACTTCTGTGGAATAAGTGAAAAATCATTTGGATTCTTACTTTAGTGGAAAACCCGCCAAATTTTACGAAAGAGGCATTAAAAAGCTACCTAATCCGTGGAGGGCAATTATAAATAATAATGTAAATTATTTAATTGAGTAATATTGTACAGCTTTTATAACAAAAAAAATGACATTTCTTTCCGCTTTAACTAATATATAAATCACAATTTAATTATATTTGCAAATTCAATCACTCACTGCTATTAATTAATATTTCCAATCTCTTGCACCGTACAAATTTGTTGGTACGGCGAAAATTTTTTTCCACAATCAGGATTTAAACCCGAATATTTACAATACGGAGATCCAGGATTTAAGCCACTATATCAACGCTTGGTCATTCAAAGCATTTATTTATGTTTAAATTGTGATCTACATTTTACAATGGCACATTTGATCTTAATACTATTTATAAATCCAACGATTGATACACTGGACCACTTCAACAGTGTAAGTTGACACATTGACTTGGTTCTCATTGAAGAATGTTGAGCAATTTCTACCATATTTGGTTTTTGAAGAAAGTACACGCATCTTTCGCATAACACGGATTAATCCAAATACCAGAGCTTCGAACTGTTATTTATCTAATTTCGGTTATCATTCCGGTTCAATTTCAAAGATTTATATCGGATTTCGTTCTGGGAAATAAACTGTTTTTCCGGTTTTCAGTTTCGGGTGGTTTATTTTTTATTTTTCAAATGTTTTTATTTGCATTAAAAACTTATTTTCTAGTATAATTTATAACATTTTATTCGTTAGTTTCCCATTTTTGCTTGCGGGAATTATTTATTTACAATTTGCTCATAGAAATTCTTGTCTAGAACTGTCTAAAATTGTCTGAAATTTGGGTTTATAACAATATTGTTTGGAGTATTGATTTACACAGGACACAATATTTCAAGTATAATTAATTAAATGAACATTGAAAAAAGGTTGACTTAAAGCATTATCTTAAATTGATTTAATTTACATTATAAATATAAATATTTGAGATCGTATTTAGAATAACGATGGATCATTTGATGAAACACAATCAGATTATACTGAAATGTAGGTCATAGCAGAAATTCTGTTATAAAAATTGCGAATTGCAAAATGAGCAATCTTTCATCAGAGACTTAATAAAAGATAATATTGCAATACATTCCAATGCTGAAGATTTACAAGCAACTAGGAAATGAAACAAGCCAAGAAGATTGACAGTGACAGTGATGAATGATTTATATTACTAGAGGTTTATTAACATTATTGACAATTTTGCATTTATTATTGCTTTATTGAATATGGCAACAATTAAAACGTTGCAAATTTTTATTGAGTGCATAAATAGCCATAAGTTTTTCAATTCTGATAATAATTTTCTATAAGATAATTAAAATGAGATTTACACTTGGGTCTGTTTTTTTGCGATAGACATATTTCATGGGGAGTTAAAAAATCGCATAAAAGATTTGAACTACATAGACAACTGAGGGATAGGTTCCATTATTTTAAAAAACCGCATAATTTCAAATCATTGTGTCGGTCATCAAGTCGTTTTTCTGCAAGTTTTACGACTAGAAATTGAATGAATGAAAGGGCTACATATAGTAAGTAGTAGAAGTCACATCCGGCAGTGAGGCAATGCACTAACACAAGATCGATAATTGTGATAAGTGTTTAATTTATTTTTATTCGTCGGCTACCCACACTGGTGTTTTGCATGGTCGGTCTTGGAAACGCCTTCGCAGCCTTGCAAGACCTACTCGGCCCGCTCGTTCATTCATAATAACCAAATAAAACGTTTAAATTTTATATAATATAATACTCGGGGCTATTCGACATGTTTAATGCCCATTGTACACCTACGAAGAACCTCCGGGACCGACGGGACGTGTTTGCTTTGTGTGGAAACTGAAACCAATGCGAGCAGCCTCATCTCGCTACGGGCTCATTCCAAATTTTCTTCTCTACTTTCACAGCATTTTATTACGGCTGCCACTTTACAAACACACGAGATTTATATCTATTATATTCAATTTCACGTTCATTTTTAAATTTATTATAATTTTTCCAAGTGTTACTGCTTCTCCTATTGTGGTGGGCTTTCATCTAGCATTCTAAATTAACTTGAAAAATTGAGCGTAAAATTTATTAGTACTTAGTTCGTTTACGACGATTTTACAAAATACGAGAGAATATCATTATAGGCATAACATTTTATTGACAGCTTTTTAGATTTATTGACTGCTCATTACCATATAAATATAATTCGGTTTTTGCGGTTTTACTGACTCAAAAAAATACTGTTCAGTAATAAAAATCGATTCCAATTGGGAAAAAAATCCTGATGATCATTTTTAAATTCACAAACATGAATCAAAAGCATGTGACGAAAACTATATTTAAATTTTTACTGGAAATTAGTCACATATTACCGGTATTGCTTAACTTTATTTATCGTCTCAATGTATTATTTTTAACACTTTGCTTGCGGGGTTAATTTGGCTCGCCATGCGAAATATTTAGATTACACAAAACGATTTTTTGCCCAATAGATGCACACATTGTTTTTATGCGGTTTTCAAAAAGAATGAAAATTATCCCTCATTTTTCTATAGAGGGTAAAGCTTTTTTATGCGAATGCGCATAAAAATCTAATTGAAATAAGCAAATTTCTCAACTTGGAGGAATTGACCATAAGATTAACCAAGAAAAAATAAGTCGCCATCAGAAAATAAGTCATCAATGGCACAAAATTTACATCGTATTATTACAAAAGATCCTTTATTGGAAAAAGCACTTGTAATTTGAATTGAAGATTTATCCCAAAAAACGATTTCCCGATATGTAGATATTTAATTAATGAAAAAAGCTCTTCTGTTTCATGAACTCATAAAGCAGCAAGCAGAATTCAAATTCCAATGTGAGCTTTACCTTGCCCTTACTGTGCTAAAAAAACACCCGCCCGCTACCATGATATGTATTTGGTACACCATATGAAATTCTGAATTTATCTATTGTATTTTATCTCGATATTCCCATTATTAGAGTCGAGTTGTAGTAAATACATCATGGTGAAGGAAAGTTAAGATTGCATGTCTTCATATCAAGAATTACGTAAATTAATGGTTAAATCATCGCAAAGTTTAATCACCGATTACATTTTAAAAAGGACTATTTCAACGCAGAAGGATGACGAAATTGTATTGCGTTTTTATTTATATTAATTTTTTATAAATCTTTTTTATGCGATTTTTGGTACATTCTATTACATTGATTTTAAGTTATGAGGTTTTTAAAAATTATGGAACCTATCCCTCTGTTTTCTTTGTAGGTCAAGTCTTTTTTTATGCGTTTTGTTTATATGCGAATCCCCATGGAACGTATCTATCGCATAAAAACAGATCCAAGTATATTGTTTATCAAAATACAAATTATTTTTTTACAAAATATCAGATCAGTCCAAAAGTTGGTGCGCATTTTAGAGATTTTTAAATAGTGTAAATAAAACATAATTGTTAAATTTTAATCAATGATTTATTTTTCTTCTCTATCTACAATTTCTCACCATCTTATAGGTAGCTTTTTAGTTCTATTGTTGTAGAAAAATACTGGTTTTCATTTATTTATCAACAACAATGCCAAAAATGCTTATGAAGAGATAGAATAAATACTTTAATATATGAATAATAGTGTTGTTTAAAAATATTACTAACCACAGTCATAAGAGATAGTATTATTATTTCTTTATTTTGAATAAATAATGGCATTTATCTGTAAAAAAATTAGATCATTCTGTGTCTCAAAAATGTAAAGGCAATAGATTTTGGTGCTATTGATTGTCTCTTCGGCAAATATGTCATCATCTAATTTGAATCGATTCTTCTCCTATAAAAATTACCTCCGCGGTCATATCCAGCTTCCATTGTCTCACCAGATGTCACTTAATTCCCATCTCATTAATTCCATCTGATTGTGCTCGTGTAAAGATTTGAATTTCAAATACATTGCGGCCTTAAAGAAAGTGTCCTTTTTGCACGGAATGCCGACAAACAGAAAATCCTTTTAACAAAGCGATATTTCGGCATTGTACGCGCCTTAATTCGATCCGAAAAACAATCTATAAAAATACCTATGCAACACTATCGAATTCATCCGAATAAATAATGGTACTGGAGGCAGCGACATTATTTGTATAATTATTTCTACAGAGCTGACAGTCTACCACGATGATGTTGTTGCCGACATTTATAACAGTTTTTGGAATCTGTAAATAAATATTATAGGTGTTTTGTACATGGACGGACAATTTTTTTTGGGAGTTAGGAGAATCTTTTGCTACGTTTCACACATAGACCCTATGTCCTAATCAGGATTATCTGTAAATTGTAGTTTAACGGCACTTCTTATGTGTGAAACGTAGAAAAATACCCCCCAAACTCCCAAAAATAATTATCGGTCCATGTGCAAAACATCTAATATATAAAAATAAGTTGCGTTTCCCGGCTAATGCTCGGGCGAAATGGGTTGATATGCGCGTTCATCGGATTGAGACAAAACTTGGTCCACTTATTGCCAAGGGATCAGGGGGTGACATAGGCATAGTACAATTAACTTACAGTAGATTTTTAATTCAAAACTTAATGTGTGAAAGTTGTTGATTCTGACGTGTTTGAGATTATGCGTTGCTAAGGCTATAGGTATATAGTACCTACAAGTTGCAGTAGGAGGCGTCGTGTCGTCTCATACGCCTGCATTCAAACAGTAAACGTCAAACGTCAATGTCATTTGCAGGTTATCCATCGGCGTGAGTCAATTATATCCAAATTATTTATCGCAAGCACTTTTAAAATGCTTCATTTCATTCATCGCTTATTCACGTACGTAACAATCGAAAAAATACGTTTGAGTGTTATCCGATCAAAATCAGACGACCAACGTGCAACGAGAATCGAAAGTACATGTTGATTTGAATATTGCTGCATTTCAATATGATATTCATTACGATTACAGTTTGCATCCCAGTGTAAAATGGATAAAGGTTAAATCCTGTTAACGGGGGACAAATTTATTGGTAAATTGAAAACGCCTTCTTTTCGACACAATGAAAACAAACAAACCTAACCTAACCAGATTTGAATTTAAATTTAATTTAAAAAATAAAAACAAGAAACAAATGAATAATTATTTTATTTAATAACAATATGTTGACGTTGAAATCAACAATATATGGATCTTCTTTTTCATCGAAAACATTCAAAGCTCATACCAACGTCGGATATTGTCGTGCAAATTGTACATGCAAATAGGCAGTGATATGGCAGTAGTCAGTATTGAAAGACTTGATGCGCGCAACGATCGAGTTCAAACTCAATTTCAAACAGGTAGATATATCAGCAGTGACGAGGCTCTTTGGCCTATTTTGAGCTTCCTAATTCACAGAAGCAATCCGAATGTTGTTCATCTCAGTGTTCATCTCGAAAATGGACAAAGGCAGACACTGCAAGAAATGTTGCTGCTGAACCAACACTTGCGCTGTGTGAAGAAGATGTATTTGCAGAGACATTATGGTACGCACAAGTTCCTAACTATTTTACATGAAATACTACATCCGAGAATTTTCAACGACGTAAGCAAGGGATGCGTGATGAAGGCTATCGAAATCTGTATTCATCTGATGCATTGGGCCGTATTTACACATTACATCCAAATAAAGCCGAGTGTTACTATTATATTTAAGAATGCTTTTGGTTAATGTCAAATGTCATACTTCATTGAGAAAGGTCGAACGGAAATTAGAACATTACTCGCCATCGTTTTGACCACATGTCCGTCACCCAACCCGAAAGATTTGTGGTAAAAATTCAGAGAGGATTTGAGCGAAGACATTTTACACACCGTTAGCAATGACAATTCAATTGAGTTTTCGGACAATATTTTCAATCAAGCTCTGATCGAAATCGAAGACATTTGCTTAACCATCAACATCAAAGAATTCATTCAACAAAAATTCGTTCTGCACTTGAACAGCAGTACAATGCTAATGATTTGGATGCATTTGTCGAAGCAAACGAACAACTTTTGCTTGCGGAACAAAAATTGACCTATGATACAATTACAAATGATCTGTTCTTCCTTGATGCGCCTGGCGGTACTGGAAAAACGTATCTCATCACTTTACTATTGGCTCACATTCGATCCCAAAATAGAATTGCTTTAGCTCTTGCTTCATTAGGTATTGCGGCAACATTATTAGATGGTGGACGAACAGCGCATTCAGCATTCAAATTGCCATTAGATATGCATTTATTGGAAGCTCTGACATGTAACATTCCTAAAGTTTCTGACATAGCTAAAGTTTTGAAAATTTGCAAGGGGATTATCTGGGACGAATGCAATGCTTGATCGAACTCTTAAAGACTTACGATCAAATGCAAAACCGTTTGGTGGCGCTCTAATTTTATTATGTGGCGACTTTCGACAACCTCTTCCAGTGATGCTTTCATCGACACCAGCTGATTCTTGCCTCAAAGCATCGCATCTTTGGAGAGACGTGCGAAAACTGACATTAAAGACAAATATGCGCGTATATTTGTAGCGTGATGCGTCGGCAGCCACATTTTTAAAACGACTATTGAACATTGGTATTGGTGAAGGAAAAGTGCATGTTGATGCTACCAAGTTTATTTCATTTCCATCGAACTTTTGCGTTGTTGTGCCATCCATCGATTTACTCATTCAGAAAGTTTTTCCGCAGATTTTTAGTAATTATAAAAATCATTATTGGCTTTGCGAACATGCTATTTTGGCAGCAGAAAACACCGACGTCAATACAATCAACCACACAATACAATAACAAATTGCAAATGATTCTGTTACCTACAAATCGATTGATAGCGCCATGAATGCAGACCAAGTTACTAACTATCCAATCGAGTTTTTAAATTCGTCAGATCTTCCTGATGTGCCACCTTACAAATTGGAACAAGACTCACCATGAAGAAATTGATGCCGAATATCATCGAAACAACTATATATTCTTAATGGAAAGTCGAAAGGAGAAGATGTGCTCATTCCCACCGACGTGCAATTTGATAAAAGACGACTGCAGCTCCCCGTTGGACTTGCATTCTCAATGACCATCAACAAGGCACTTCAAGTGTGCGGAAGAATCTAGAAAATCCACGTTGGACAGCCGAGAAATTTATTTGTATTTGTTAAAGACGGAAAAGCCAAAACTATTCTCTACCCTAAAGCACTTAGCAGAACAATTAAGTAAGCAAAATGTATGCTTTTAATATTTTTTTCTTTATATATCATTCAATATCAATAAATGTATTAATTGTCGGAAAAAATGTCATTATTTATATCATTGCTAATTAAACAAGATAACTCTTTCAAATTTCAAATGGTATTTTTAGAACTATTTCTTCTGTGGCAGCAACGCGCCGGGTACCAGCTAGTCCTGTATAAATGTCTTATACCTACAAGTCTGAAACTATGTTGTGACTATTTAAAATAAATATTATATGTATAAATATTGCAATGCTTGGTAAGTAGCAATAGTTCAATCAAATTCCGGTGCTACAACTTAAGCCACGTTCACCGATGTCTTAGCCATCTTGTATCGAAAGTAGATGATGTTTATTTAACAACAATTAACATAAACTACTTGTAGAAAGAAAAGCAAATATATATAAAGATGTTATGTCCGCAATGTTAAAAGCTTGGTATAACCACTGACCGAAACACAAATTAGCTTTGTAGAAATGAGTGTAAAATTCTAACCGCTGTCTTCAGTATTATAGGTTAATTTTGGTGAAATAAAATAAATTGATATTGTAACATTGAGGCGGGGGCACTCTCGGGGGCAGAGTCCTCATGTGGCTCCCCGCCCCCACGTACTCGTCGGGATGGCCGCGCTAGCGCATGGGTGCGTTCTTCTATCGGACCGTGATGTTGCTGGACGAATGAATGGGAATAGACGGGCGTCGAATAGAAAGACTCTCTTCTCTAAATAGCTTTTTATTCCACACGAAATGGAGAGGGAGAGAGGTCTGGCTGCAGGAGGGACGACCTCCCGCAGCCAAGGCTAACCGACTCCCACCTCCTGCGCGTCACTGCCCAATCGGTAACGGTGCACACGCAAGAAGCGATCGGTCGGTATTCAAGTGCAATGTCTCCGCAGGGCCATAAGAGATGGCGTTGTTAAAATGATACATTGCACCTGAAGAGAGATAAAAGATGTCGCTGTTAACAGCGCTACTACATGGGGATGATAAATCGCCCATGCTACAATATCGATGTAGATATTATTTTTTTGATTTTAATTGTTTAACCCTTCTATCAATGAAATATTTAATGTCACCCCGTCAATAAAACAAGTAAACAAATTAGCGTACGAAATATACTAATCTGGTTTTTACATGCATATGGTTCGAAAAATTTTTGCACAAGTTCTAGGAAAAAGATATCTAGTCTAAAATATCTACTGGTAATATCTATACATATCTACTATTAAAAACCATAATGGTCTGGCCAGACCATCTTATTGACAAAAGGGTTAAAATCGTTTTTTCGCAAAACTTTCATTCAATCGGATTCAAGGCATAAAATGAAGTCAATTTTATTTTTAAGATAATTTATGTACTTTAATACGGTTTGAAAACCTGTTATTGGAATCGTTCATGTCAAATGAGGTGTTAATTAATTTACCAAGAGAAACGTTCTCACGTATATCATGTCCACAATTAACACACATGTCAGATTCGACTTATTGTCAAGGATTACGCACGCAAATGTATATTAATTGAATTTAATAAATTGTTCAAGTGAGCATTCCATTATTGAACAAAATTAGATTTAACTTACGATGCAAATCGAATTTAGAACTTCATGGGTAGTCGATTGATTTTTTATTATGTAAATATTTCTAATATAGCCCTTGGCTAATATTTAATATTCGAATCCACGTGTGTTGTTCAATTATGAGAACATCAATCACATTTAGGTCTAGACACAGAAGCAGGTTCCGAACATATCTAGATCATTATTCGGGACTCCTGCTGAGAAATTCCTACAAAATTTAACAATGTTCCGAGCCCGTTTGTCTCTGGGCTCTTTATGTTTATATAATAAACATCTCATTCCGCAATAAACCATATGAAAGTATTTCATTCATAATCCCCAGACCCAGCACGACATTTTAGAATCGTATGCATTTCGACAGTCTAATGGAAATTCGACCAAAAAAATTTGGGTGCAGTCGATGCTGTCGAATCCGTCATCGTAATTGACGAGCGTTCAAAGATTGCCGTAGCATGATGTATGTCTTTCGATCTTAATTAAAGAATTTTAATTATTCCCATATTAAATTTCTCTCCGCTTCGGCTTATGGTAATATTCCAGAAATATCCAAGTGAAGATAAATTGTTTTGACATAATACCGTGTGGGGTGCCTTGTTCTTTTTAATTGCCTCATCTGTATCGGAAGATCGCTTTACTCATTATATACCATATTTTGACGGATCACTTCCCTTTTCAATTAAAATCATTATGTTTACACGCAATGAAGACCAACCCTGATCATTTATTTTTGTACATCGAAGATCGCCTGGTTGAGATAAAGCGATGAGTAATATATCTCAATTCATCTTGGAGGTCCATCAAAGACAAATCTCTTTATTCAATTAATATGATATGTATTTTTTAAATACAAAATATGACCCCTTTTATTAAAATACTATTTATATGCTCGATGATAAATGTTTATATTAAAAAAAATGTAATTTTTAATCCTTCTCGGTCCTATGTCGAATCTCATTCGACATCTATTTCTACCGCGTGGGTCTCATGTCGAATGTCATTCGACATATTTTTTCATCGTTAGTATTATTGAATTAAAATGCAACGCAACATTTTTTTTTCACTTGTATCTATTAGAACAGTATGTTGACCTTAGGATAAATGATTTTTTTGCTCATTGGAATGTGTAACTGTCAACATGGAAGGGATACGAAAGGGTCGTTTTAGGGGCTCGCGCGGCACGTTCGTTAGCCAAGCCTTACAATCAATGTATATTTGATACATATAATTAATGTTTACCACAAATCGAGTTTAAATAATAGTTTCTCCTAAAATTATAAAAATCTATTGTGGACCCGATGGGAACAAAAAAAAGGAAAGAAGTAGAGAGTAAGGCAAATAACATAAAAAATGTTGACAAATGAAAAAAAAACAATGCATAAAATCAACTTTTCCTACACAAAAGTACTTATACATTTTTTTCTGTTTCTCTAGTTGATTTCAAACACAAACTTTGAATTGTGATTTAAGCCTTTGAACTCCTATGTCGAGCCTACATCGACATTTGGTTTTTCGTTGAAACACGAAGACCATTCAATTGATCCGTGAACATGAACCCGGCAGGAGGTTCGAAATATCGGATAGATGTACAATTTTAATTCTAATTGTGCCTCTTTAACTTTTTACGATCAGATATTAATTTTTGATGTTTCAACGCAATTAAAAATACATCTAATATCTATATCTTATAATAGCACATAGCTTAATAAGTTCGAAGAAGAAGAAGAAAAAAATTAAAGTGATGTTATATATAATACACCAAGTGTTGGTATAGTGGCTTAGACCCTGGACTCGTATCTAAACTGTGCAAAAATTCAGGTTCGATCCAGGTTTACCCTGATTTCCTGGATTTGAAAAATTAATGCTGAGGCGATTAATTAAGTCGTTCAGTTCACTCATAGACTCTCTCCTCTCCTATATTTTCAAATAATCCTATCAATGGGAAACCACCATTAAATCCTTTCCCTATGTAAGATCTCCTATGGAGATCAAGATTCATGCTTTGATGGACGCCATAAGGACTTTAAAGAAGAATATATAATAAATCATCTAAAATATACTACATGATCATCTACATAGTACAGACGTACACAACACACTACTGGACAAGGTCTCTTTATTATCTATAATTGTGTAAAAGTCATATTCATATCATTTTTTTTTGAATATTCACCTCTTCTTCTTTCTTTTCCTGGAGCAAGATGAAGCCATACGCGATGCTTTTAAGAAGTGTATCTGAAAATCGCTGCTACATTCGAAATGGCATGATACAATTCTTGTATATCTTACCATATATAATATGCTTATGCCATGTTAAATTTATTAAAAAGATTTTTCTGAAAAACATAGATTTTTGTTAATATTTTCCTTGTTTTTCTTTAACTTGTCGCCATAGTTCCATATTCTCGGCATGTTCTATTAATTTTTTAACCATAAATTCTGCTTAAAAACCATCATTAACTGAAATAAATCAGCTGTGTTTAAGAAAAATGTAGGCACTAAAGCACAATAAATGCCAGAAATATTCATTTTATTGTACAAATTCATATTAAGCAATTCCAAGCAATTAAATATGCTTTTGAAAAATTATGATTCCAATTTTCAGCTTGTGCAATGTTTGCGTGGTTTGTAATAAAAAATAATTTCTTGAAAAGACTATGTAAATTTTGCATTTTGAAATGAAGGAAACACACATTTGAAAATATATAAAAAATATTTATATATATTTATATACAGGTAACAGTTACATAAATAATTATGAAGGATAATAATAACTTAGCTACACGCGAAGCGATGCGAATATATTAAAAATATTTTACATACATTTGAAATTTAAATATACAATATTTCTAAATCAGAATACAAAGCAATGATATGTTCGATAATATTACACGTTTTTAAACTATCAAATAGTAACAAAAAAATATTATTCATACATTGAAGCCATGACTAAGAGAGCGATATTGAGCAAATATGAATATGCGGCGATATTAGCAATATAATAAATAGTCTTTAATGAAGATGAAATGATTCTAATAGTTAATAAATTGCACGAGATTTATCTGCAAAAGCTCCACTGGCAAGCAGGATTTGATTTATTGACCTCGGCTTTAAAAGCTCATCCTTTATAATTATAAACGAGCTTGCTTTGGAACCTCCAGGCCTTTTGTTAGGTATCACAAGACTTATTTCATCAAAAAGCTTTTGTTCCATCAATTTTAATACGCTGTGGATGCATGCGGGATTTTCTGAATAAAATGAGAGTTACAATCATGGAAATTGGGGTGAATGAATTCCTGATAAATATTTATAGAGCAATGAACAATGTTTAATTGGCGATTTGCATACAACCTTATTTACATATGGTAAATCATGGATGTCGCAACAACAGTACACATGAATGAATATGATCAATACAAATAACACACTGATTTTTGTAAAGAGGTGGGACGATGTCGATTTCATCATTGTTTCTCATATTCGTAATAATAACGCTTTTTTTTACATTGTCCTGTTTCTATAAGGAAACGACATTAAGCTCGGCGTAGGTCGCGACATTCTTTACACTTCTCTTTTTGTAAATATAATTACAATAAAACACATAAATCAATCTTTTATAGAAGTAAAACTTAAGCTGATTCGATGACTTAAATGTAAACGATATGATTTTATTGTACATTTAAAATTTTTATATATACAATTAATGCTAAAAATGGCAACTACATTCAAACGGTAAATTTATACAATACGTCTCGGCAGACTCGAATGTGTCATGTTAAAAAATAGTCACTGAATGTTTCCGCTGTTAACGTCGGATCAGTAAAGGCATCTTGGAGCAAGGATGGACTGTCAAAGTCCAGCGGCGATAGACAAGACTCGGGAATATCGGGAGATGTCAACATGGGACTATACGACTCGGGCGAGGACAAAAATGGACTGTCCGGGAGGCCCATATCGGGACTCAAAGAAGAATCCGAACATTGCAATGTATGAGGACTACACGTATGTCTACTCTCGTCTGAATCCAGCAGAACATCCAGTTCAGTCGTAAAATGTGGTGGATCCTTCAAAGCAGCCGTCAAAGATCCTATGTAACGCATTGCCAATCGAAGAGTTGTGATCTTCGTCAATTTTTCTCCTTGATTGCTCGCCGGGGCGGTTGCCCAATGAGGAACGCATTGTCTCAATGCCTCAAACGCTTGATTAATTTCTCTCATTCTGCTTCTTTCCCTTGCGTTTGCCGTTTTGCGCCTATATTTGCTGAGAGGAGCAGCTCTCGGTCTGGACGGTTGGCGAGTCCTCGATTCTGATCCTGTTGTTGGGCGATTTTCTCTTGCTCTTCCTCTCGGTCTCAATTGATATTTTTCTCCAGCGCGATTCCCATTTTCTCGACCGCCTCTTTTTCCATTATTATTGGCATCGGGAAAGAGTCTTTGCCCCTTAAAACTAAATTGCATCATCATGTGATCCATTTTTTTAAAATTATATTAATGAAACTATTAAATACAAAGCTTTGAGCCTATTAAATTAAATCACATCATGAGCTATTGCACTTCGATTATATCCCTCGTCGGATGCTATGAATTCATTCAATTTTATCTCGGTCCACAGTCAGCAAATATCCTGGAAGATAAAAAAAACACACATTTAATAAAAGCATAGGAATAAGTGGGTTTGATATAAGCGACGTGTGATACACGAAGCTGAACGCATCGCGCTCTAATTTATTAAGTCCTCGTGGCCTTTGTGTATTGTTGGCTAATAAAGTACCTATCCGTGGTATAAATGAAGGAATCCAATATCCTGCTAGGCCTTAAGGATACGTGCAACCTAACTTTATCGAACACAACAGAATAAGTTATCGTCTCAATCTTTACAGCTAACTCACTAGGCATAGGCGCCTACTCTTTCGCCGCCGCACTAAACCATCCACGCGTGTATGCAAACCGTATTTATATGTAACCCTTGGCACGCGAGCCACTTCCGGTACTTGAGGTACTTCAACTCGAACAACTGTCAGACTGACAAACGATTAATTTAAATGGAAACGTACTGAAATGTGGTTAGAGCTACTCCCAACGTGTATACATCTATTGCAAACGCGTTTTTCCCAATCGTTTTCAATTAATAGAAGGAAATCACATTTATAATAATTGTCTTTGACTTCATTTAATCGATATTATAATATACTTTCTAGATTAAATATAAAATTATTGCATAAAAATAAGTACAAATCGAAAAAGCGATGAATGCTCAGCTTATTTCGCATGCAGATAATGAGTATCATGCACTAACTAAGGGTCCCAAATATTTGCAAAATCAATTATTCGAATAACGAATATGAAATTGGTGAAATATTCGAATATTTGAGTGCTTAAATATTTAAGATATATACGAGGGCTATTCAAATATAACCCGGAATTTTGCTGTAAAAAAATTTATTAGCGATATTTAAAAATGCAAATCATATATCTTGATTTTCTAAATAGCTCCTTTCATTAGAAATTCATTTATTCCATCCAACTTCTTGATCCCGTCACCGAAAAAAATAGGCGAGAAGCAGCATCCTCTGTTGCGCAACCCTTAATTATTCGTTTTCTCGTAAATGAAGGTGTGAAATCAAGTGAAATTTTGGTTTCAAACTAATTATAAATACAAATATAACTGTTTCTGAATATAATGTTAACGTGGTTAATTCCATTCGCGTTTTGATATACAGTAATATAGTTTTACTTAAATCATAGTATTAATTTCTTCATGTTTTTAAATAAAAATTGATAAACACATTCCATAGTTATCAGTGTAACATTGTTAGCAATGTATTCTTCTTTTTTGCATTTCTTTTTTGCAGTAGCATTTGATTTCAACGAAACTGAATGAACGATGTTCAAATGAAGATTTAGCAAATTAAATTCGATCTCTAAGTCTCCTAAGTAAAAAAAAAATGCTTTTTTAAAAAAATATCAATGCAAATTTCTAACATAACATAACCTTTCGCCTCGGGAAATCTAAATTATTTTTTAAAGTTAACTAATACTATAATAAATGCAATATATTAAATACTATTATAATTTATGTTTTAAAATAATATAAAAAAAAAAGTCCCAAAAATACCCGATCTGACGTATATATGACGGTCATTGTTGTAAAAAAAATACTATGATAGAAAGTGTCTAGGAGCTACGTTGCTTCCGTGATGGTATAGATCATATAAAATGTCGCAAAGGGCCCTAAAAGAGGACGGAGTGACCATAAGGTGTGTATGCCCAATCGGTCCACTTTTCGGACCGCTGATATGACGAATACCTGAAGATAACGATAACGAAGAAAAGAGGGATTAGACAACTTAGTATTTATTATAAAAACGGACAGAGCTAATCAGTATTGTTTCATATAAAGTAGAATGGTTGAGTAAAATAAAAATCATGTGCGACTCTCGACCGGGTCGGTATTCTGCGTTTAGCGCCCCCAGTCCTTATTACGACCCTGATTTTAAGTTGTGACACAATATTCAAGTTAAACTATGAGCACCGAGCTTAAATGGTTCATCATCACTGACCTAGGGACTTATAGCAATACATCAGAATTTAAATTGAATTAAAACATGAGAAATAATCATAATGAGTCATAAACAGTATATGGCAGCTTTGCAAGCTTTAAGCTTTTAACCGCCAGTGATTTTAGAGATATTAGAAATCGCGTAAAAGGTTGCTTGACTGACCACATGCTATCCTGCGGGATCATATACGTGTTTTGAGCATTTCTTCTTCAGGATTGTCACAACACAATAAATATTTTTTGTTAATATTATACACGCCATTAAAATTGATTATCTATTTAGGGTTGTCTCAATTTACCATATTATTTTTTCAAAAATAAAATGGAAACACCCAGATCCATCAAAATGTGAAGACATTTTTGGATTCATCAATTCTTAGCATAGTAATTTTTAAGTATTAAACAGTATTTATTTTTCCACAAAAAAACAGTGACTCACTGGTGAGTCGTTGATGGTTAAGTGATAAAGCTAGCTTAATTCTTCAAATTTAATGAAACTAAACGTCTCCTTGCATTAGAGGAAACGAAAAATAATCAATTGCAATTGCAAAACATTCACATTTACAAGGACCTAAATTCATGATAATCAGAGTGTTTGATATCCACCAAATAAAGTGGATTTCGCAAAAGCTTTTTATGGTCACTCTAATTATTTGTAGCTTTATACTGGTGCGATTATCTAAACAACATTTCAGTAAATCAAAATGAAATATTTCTAGATAAATGACTAATGATTTAAGGGTAGAAAATAACAACTGACCCAAAGACAGCTCTTATGTTTTTTATCATAAATTCGCAACCTAAATGAATCGGTTTCATATTCGCACCGGATAAATGTACAAATTAAACTATTATTTAATTTATTTATAAGATAAAAATGCTCTTAAGCTGCTGACCATAATTAACCAAACTTAATTAATATGTCTCCTGAACCTGTGTCTCGATACAAACCGAATGTAAATGCAGAAGTAATAAAATTTTGATTACTTTCCGGTTTTCTAATGTTGTTATTTTGTAGCATAATAAAATATTATTTTTTAAATTTAATTTCAATGCTAAATCAACTTTAACTGCAGCTTATGGGTGAATGGGTGATGAAATTGGTTTTATAATATTTATCCTATAATTCCGTGAAATAATATTTTGGCAGCAACGCCAATTATTGCAGTTGAATGCGAATTAATTTACAAGTCTAAAAAATCTATATAATATATTTATAAGATTGTTGGACACTTAATGCAAAATACATCTGTGTCAACAAGGTAAAATCCTTATTTTATTAAAATAACTTTTTCCATTGATAATTCTTTTAATCTTTAACGATTGTCGTGTCTATTTATGGTAGTAATAAAAGCTCTAAATTTATGTTCGATAGCATCAATATAACGCATCAATTGAATTGACTTTATATGCGGCACGTCGCAGTTCGCAATCCCGCTGAGAAGCCAACTTATTACGATTACAATATATTCATTATTTATCCGGCAGTGCCTGACTTACGACCGATGCGTATAAATATGATACAGGATAACAAGAAAGCACGGTCCACGCATAAATCACGGGTCAAGGAGAATAGAAAATAATTGTACAATAGCGGGCGTTCGTCGGTCGCGAGTAAGCCGTTTTGTTTCACACAATGGAACTCCTCGCCGGAGTCAGCTCCGTGTGATACAAAGGCTCCCTTCGGGGCTAACACTTGCTCATGAGGCTGAACCCTTGACCCCCGGGAACAACTGACCGTCAGAATAATTAGCAGCATCAGCTGTGTTTACAACTCAGATGAAATACGGGATAGACTAATGCATTGACGTTGAGGGCCCTTCTCTGAGATTTATCTCATCCTTGCTTCGCAGTTATTTTCTCATATCCATTAAATAACGTTTATGTTAAAATGTAATATATTCATGCAATTTGAGAATAGCAAAACGCATTCGCGTGTCTATCGTGTGGTTCAATCGCAGCTTTGATATTGTACTAATATGGCAAAATATTTGCGCGTATTTACAGGTTTTATCGCTTAAGATTTATACGTTGATCAATTTTCTATTGATTAATTTAAATAAAATATTGGCAAATTTATATACTTTTTGCTATAATTTCTATGTATATTATTTACATCTATTAATTGTTATCAAAATTGACATTAAAGCTCATTTTTAACTGTTTTCAGTCATATTTAGTGAAGTGTAATCAAGCTTTATGATAAATTTGACCACTGTAGATTATTTCAATTAAGATAAGAATATTTCTTTAATGTCAAAGTACTGATTTATTTGAATCAGTAAAAGATTTATGCTTATAAAATAGTAAACTGGTTAAAATGTTCAGTGTATTAACAAAGCAAAAATTGTTACTATGGCAAAACTAATTCTGAAAGATCAGTTAAAAAATTCGAACTGAATGATAATTTTCAGAAATTCATTGATAAATATTTTTAATTCTTATAAGAAGCATTCATTTACGATGTTATCAAATTGTAAACTCAATTTAAAAAGTTATTTCATTCAGAAAGTAAGGTTACAAGATTTACCTATGATTGAAAAATGCTTGTATTTAATTGAAATACACAGGATACATTGGACTGTTTTTACATAAAATTCGCCAATCCTAATGTTACCCATTTTGCTGAATTTTAGCTATCAAGCTTTTGACCAAAAGGCGCTCATTTTGATATTGAACGAAATTTTAAAAACCATCAGCTTTGTATGCCAGTGTCATAGACCTCCACCGTCAGTTCTTTTTGGATTCTGGGGTATAGAAACACACCCACGTCTCATTCCTCGTCACAATAGAGTCCAGAAAAACTTATCCCTCCTGTGTAAAACGATCCAAAAATTCACGCGATTTGACGGTGCTCCGGTGTAAGCATTCTGGACATCCGTCTCGCACACATCTTCTTGTAATCAAGTTTTTCTGGCACAATCTCCCCAAGGAGACTTCAAGAAATATCAGGAAATTCTTTGTGAAGGTCGTCAAGCGTCTCATGGCAGTCATTTCGCAACTCTTCTTCAATTTTTAGCACAAGTTCGTCAGAAATCTCTGATAATTCTCTCTATGATCTTATAGAAGAAACTCTTTTTTTTGAAAAAGTTTTTATGTTTAACTCTTTAAGTGCCAAACAACGATATATCATCATTAGCAATGCTTGAAAAAAGCGTCAATGACGATATATCGTTACATTAGCAATGGCATCCTAGACTGCTTTTTGGGTTTTGTAAATATTAGTTAAAGCGGAAAGAAATGTCATTTTTTTGTTATTTGAAGATTTTTTTTTAATAAAAGCTGTACAATATTACTCAGTGTATCAATCGTTGGATTTATAAATAGTATTAAGATCAAATGTGCCATTGTAAAATGTAGATCACAATTTAAACATAAATAAATGCTTTGAATGACTAAGTGTTGATATAGTGGCTTAAATACTGGATCTCCGTATTGTAAATGTTCGGGTTTAAATCCAGATTATGGAAAAAAAATTTCACCGTACCAACAAATTTGTACGGTGGAAGTGATTGAAAATATTAATTAATAGCAGTGATTGAATTTGCAAATATAATTAAAATATGATTTATATATTAGTTAAAGCGGAAAGAAATGTCATTTTTTCGTTATAAAAGCTGTACAATATTACTCGATTAAATAATTTCCATTGTTATTTATAATCGCCTTCCACAGATTAGGTAGCTTTTTAATGCCTCTTTCGTAAAATCCGGTCGGTTTTCCACTAAAGTAAGAATCCAAATGATTTTTCACTTGTTCCACAGAATTGATTTTTTTTATCGCGAAGCGAATATTTTAATGACTTGAAAAGATGATAGTCTAAAGGTGCAATATCAGTAGAATATGATGGATGTTGCAGCACTTCCAAATCCAGCTCCCTTATTTTGTTATGTGTAATCCTTGCTGCGTCTGGTCTTGCATTATCATGCAGTAATATTATTCTTTGGTTGTTAACTAGCACTGATCGCTGTTTGACCTTTTACGCTTTTAACCTATATAATTGTGCACAGTATAGCTCTGCTGTGACAATTTGGCCAGATTTTAATAATTCGTAGTGAATTATGCTAAAAAATCCCACCAAACTCAAAGGAGGACCTTTTTCAACGACAATGACGGTCGAGGGGTAGAAACAGGTACTTGATTTGAAGAAAGCCACTGTTTTTTCCTTCTCAGGCTGTTTTAGAGGACCCACTTTTCATCCCCAGTAACGATCCTTCTTAAATATGGATCGGTTTCATATCTGGATAATAACGACGAACAAATGGTTATCCGTTGTTCCAAAACTGTTGATGACAACTCGTGCGGTACCTAAATTCTGCCACTTTTGAATTTTTTGAACCATCTATGGCATTTTTGAATATTCAATGTGTTGCCATATGTATCATAAATGCTCTGGGTAGCTTCTTTTGCTTTTAATCCTTTGTCGAATAAAAACAGTAAACAAGATCGCAAATGGGTCTCATCAATTTCTGGCTTGGATATTTTCACTATGGCTAAAAAAATATAAAAATATTTGAAAATATAAGACAAACAAAAAAAATGACATTTCTTTTCGCTTTGTGTAATATTATATCATTTGTTCAACATTTTTGCTTAAGTATTATTTTTTCTATCGGCACTAAAAGAATTCAGTATGGATTACATTGGCAGAATTTTTATTGGTTTATTATTAATAGAAAGCTTTGGAACATAATTATGAAAAAATGCGAAGGCACAACCGAGTATAATAAGTTTGCATGATCTCAGATAGAAAATAAATCAATACGGACGTGCTGCCAAATCAGTGGTTCCAATTACAAAAAATCAATCATATCATGTCCTATTCATGAAAAATTTCGCAAAAAAAAATCAATTATGATCGGTAGTCATAGATTCAATTTCGATACTAATTAATTGAAATACAGTCTTAATTAGACATGATATTATATTATTAACAAGAGCAAGGCGAAAAGAAATGATCGCAAGAGATATGATCTTTAATTAGTATGGTTAAAAGTGTATCGCGATCGGCGCTCACTCCTGGCTTATTATACCCCCAGATCTATTAGCCAACGGTGGCTGCCTATTTTGCTTGCCTAGCCGACTTCATAATTTACAAGCCGACATTATTTGGCGGCATTTGCATGTCAGATATCGGCTGCTCTGATAAATGCGCCGTTTTGAACCATTGACATGCTAAGAGGCTTTTTTGGAGGCTGTCACACGCTCCCGGACTCAGATGAATATGAATTTTATGTAAAGTTGTGAATCATAAATTGTCTCGTTACAAAATGCTCCGATTACGTGAGGTTACTTTACAATCCGCTAACGATACTGAAAAATTACTATTCGTTGTATGCCGTCTCGGAGCGGATCAGATTTTTTAAGGAAACTGACGTTTCTCTTTCCCATCTAGAGACGTTTGTGCGTTAACATGCGTGAACTGGTCAGGGGTCTTCAACTCGGACTATTAGATAATCGCAAGCACGTGCCAAAGATCACCTTTATAAACGTCTCAATCATGTCAAGAGTAGAGCAAAACCTTTTATAGGACTTATTGACAAACCAATTATAATAATCATCAATGAAAATTGCATCATTTTTATGACAGCACAACACGTAATTTAGTGTTAATTATTTATTATATATTATTAGCAAAAATTGGTATTTTTTATATATACAGTTGAAGCAGAGCTTCGAACTAAAACCATAAAAATCAAGTACCGATTTGAAATTATCGATTTATTAGAGGGTACCAAATGAACGTTCGGAATTCATAGGTGAGAATTTTAACATCATAGCTTATATAAAACGTAATAAATTCAATAAAATTAATATCCATTAGCTTAAATAGTATTTTTTCAATGAGAAAACTATATTATTTCGTTCATTTTTATAGAAGTATGTACATTCAGTACCAATAGTTTGTTTGAGATTTTGATCTTGAGAGTCCTGGACGGTTTTGGGTCTTCTTTGAGGCTTCTTGTTGAATTTCATATTACCAGAATGAAGTTTTCGTACCATTTTTGAATTGATCTTTCTCCGAAAGCTCAACGAGATTATGTAACCCTTTCCTATGAAAGGATATTGAAGAGTTCTTAGTCCTACAGTGGACGCTGTATGGCTGCTCTATAATGAAAATGATATACTTCAAATTCTACTTATTATGCTTATAATTAGTTATTTATAATAAAATCTAGATTATGCCAGAAAAAAATTCTAATACAAATTTTAACCGTTATTTTTCGATGGGAATCAATAATATAATTAAATTAAACCATTATAAAAACTGAAAAGATTAAAATTACAAGCCTAGAACAGTGAAAAAAAATCATCAGTTATCAATTTAACAATACATTATCTTCTCTTTTATCATATTTTTGAGAGTAAAAAAATATTTAAAAATGTGGTAGTTTATGATAAGAATTGCCTTTATACATATTTCTAAATATCTTATGTAAAAAAAAATAGATTGTATTTATTGTGCTAGAATTACATTTTAGTAACAGGAAAAGTCCTTTTGATTAAAAGTTATTAACGTCTTTATAATACGTATTTTTTAGATGTAGATATGCAACTAAGATCTAATATTTTCTCATAAACATTTAGGTCAGCTTTTCTTAAAAGAAATGCACGAATCTGAAGCAAAATATCTTAAAATTTCTAAATTCCGTAGATTTATTACAATAAAAGTCTTCGAAACGGGTTTGCAGATGAATGCTAAAAATATCATTGATATTCCAAAAACTATAGTAACGAAATAAACTGAAAAATGAGCCATTTTGGTTATATTATGAGAGGAAGTTTTCAAATTGATTTTTCAACTTTCAAATTATTTTTTAAATAAATCGGTTAAAATTATGCTGTTGATTGGTGTACGAATATTTATTTTAGCGAAATTCGTAGTCTTTGGGAAAATATTAATTCATTTTATGGGGAGATTTTGCTCACTTACTTGAGGTGGCTTTTTGCAGTCCCTTTTATGGAACTATTGCCAAGCTTTTATACAGGGTTTTTCATAGCGAATACATGCTTTGAAAATGTGGTCGCTAGCCACATCTCCTGTATGATTCAAACCCAAGATAATTAAGTTACGAGTCCAATGGGGAGATTTGCGTATTTTAAATAAACAATAATATAATGGAACACTTCTATTGTATAATTTTTCAATTATGACAAAATATCTGCTCTAAGTTTTTCCTTTGAAGCGAAAAACTTATAGACCTCAAATATCTATAGCACTGATGAAAGCGATTATCGATTTTTAAAATGTCGTTAATGTAGCATGTACATTTTTAATAACGTTGTCTGAAAGTAACATTTGAATCAATAAATTAAGGGGTGAACATATTGAAAAATATGTACAAATTATACAGTATGAATACTGAAATTATCTTATAGCTTGTGACATGTGATGAAATAAATCAAACAAATAAGATGCTGTTAGATTATCGATAAATCTCGTTTTTGTCGAAATTGCGCCATTATTTCATGGATAAAATGTGTCTAAATTAATTCGCTTTTCGTATTTCAAATTATCTTATTCGCAGAGCGTTATTTATTGCTTTATATACGCTCGATGATTAAATTATATATCGCGTTATCTCGTAATTTTTTGTGAAAACCTGTGTTTAAGAGTCACAGGCTGAAATCAATTTCAAAAATTCTTATCCGAACTATGTTATGAAACCAATTATAATAGAGTAGCAGTTATCTTGGTTACTATTATAAAGTCAAGAAACAAAGTGACGTAGTCCATTTCGACGTTTATTGAAATATATTTTTTATAATTAGCTGTTATGTCCGTTTAATCTATGAAACGTTCCATTGCTAAATGTTAAATAATCATGACTTGTTATTTTAGACTAACCTAGATATGTCACGAGGTAGTTCCGAATGCTCCGAGCTATTATTATTCTATATAAGTTGAGAGACATTCCTGAAGTGCCCTTCCTGGCTTTGGTTCTATACAAATATTCTACGAGATGCAATATAGTAATCAATAAGAAATAAACGATTCGGCGTCTAAACGGTTTTATGTTGTCTGAAAAGATGAGGACCGGTTTTGATATATTGTCTCATCATCGTGTCAGGTTGGCGTAACCAAATACGAATGTTACCTTCGAGATGATTCAATGATTTGAATATGCAAAGATGAGTCGACTTATGTTTTTTAACAGTTTTATGGTAATTGTCACCGTCGCGGTTATTCAATGCTGCGGGGATAAGTCTTCATTAAAATCTTTGAATTTATGACGGTGCTCCCATAGAACCATGGATGCATTCGAAAGGATAACATGTTGATCAGCCCTGATATACTTTGAATACCTTGTGAGAATATCAATCAGCATGCTTTACTTCTTATTTAAATTCACGTCTGTGCTGTCTCAGAGCCTTTATGTTGTACCCGTGTGTGCTACACCCAATTGTCAGTATAATACCCGCTTTATTCTTGTTTGTTTCGCCATCTATTCATTATAAATAGCCATTCCATTCTAGCTAAATTCAACTAAAACTTATATCCGTTGCGATCCAATTTCATAAGCAAATGCATGCGCAAAGCCTAAAAGCTGCCCAAAGCTCCGTTCAGCTACAATCCTTAATGAGCACCATTCCATCAATCCATTGCAGAGCGACCCGATTAGTTATCGACGTCGATTTTCACACCCGATAATCGGAATATCTCAATAACGGAAAGCGATACTCGTGTTAATCCGATAATTAACTAACGGGTTGCGCCATTCCGAATATATCAAATTATCACAGTTGGTGCCAAATTTGGCACCGACACCAATTGCTCGCCATCCTTGAACAACACGTTATGGTGATTCATAAAAACGAGATTGATGTAAAAAAAAAACTCATTCATGTGAGATTGCACGAAGAATTTATTATGCTACTCGAAATTGTCTATCTGCAGCTTTCTCTCAGGTCTAAGGTTGACAAAAAATCGCCGAATGACCAGACGTAATTGCAAGCGCTGAAGATTCCGTCCATTATTTAATGCGCAATTAATCCCTAATTACAAACATCGAATTCTACTGGCGTTTTCGCAATGCTGTGTTTTGAATACCAGCATTGATCATAAACAACAATACTGCACACTTTCTATTCCTCATCGTCGATGTAATTGGCTGCAATTAAATGAAGTCAATTATGGATGTGTTTTTAGTATAAAGCTATAAATCCTGGCTTACAATGCCTTGCACTTTGCCAAATTATTTCTATCTAATGACCTCCAATGTATTTCAACATCATCATTATAATCTTGTACGCCATTTCTTTCCGTTTTATTGATTTTATTGTATTTGATACTGTTTCCACAGAAGGCTAAATGGCATTCTAATGAGTACCAGATTTAATTCAATAAGCTCGCGTCAATCACTTCAACGCCTTGAGATATCAACAATCACCCCTTAACACATAAATGCAATATGTTGTCAATTAAATACAATTTTCCACGAGACAATTAATGAAAATACATTGTTAACATTAATGATTGAAGAACTCAATACAATGCTGCTTAAATTTAAAATTATTGTATTTAAAGATGTCATAGGTGCCCAAAAATAGTTCAACGATAAATCAATTTGAATTAATTAAATGTATGAATAGCATAAGTATTTATATTCCATAAGTCATACTCCAGAATGTTTAACCTAACTTTGCATAAAGATAAAAGCACAAAAAAGTCATTGAAATGTTATTTTAAACAATAATTTAAATGTTACTCAGATCAGTCTGCATTAAAAGCAACATTTCATGTTAGCATGAAAAAAAATTATATGATTATTCAAATAAAATTTCATCACTCAATAAGTTTGTAGGATTTTTTTGTCGATATAAAGAAGAAAAACGTTTAAAGTATAAAATATCCTACGAAATTATTGAGTGATGTATTACAAAACTCCGTTATAATATAACAAAATAATTAAACATATTTTCAAGCGTCCAGGGACGAAATAATTAAGCAACCAGGAACGTAATCGCATAGCAATAAAACCAACTAACATGGGGTAGATCACCTTGGCGATATACAAAAATTTAATGACAATTTTACGTTAAGAAGTACATTTTAAACTTGCTTTCTTATCAGACACAGAACGAAGCTCTATTTGCCGGCTGATATAAAGAAGACTTTTTAAATAAATAGGAAAAGAGATAAATAGATTAGTAATACATAATAAAGAAGCTGATCTAAGAAATTTAATTTGAAAGTACATAATATGAGAAATATATTTATATACGATACAGAAAAAATCCCTATTGATTGATGCAATAAATGAATGATTTCCGAATGAATAACATGACAAATATAATTAATTGAAGGTATAATAATTAGAAATATTGGTATGTAATATTATAATTCATTAAATAAAATTATATTGATTTGATGCTTATTAGCTAGAAGTTTGAGAGTTTCAGGTTGGAATATATAACACTAGGAAATAAATTAAAATCTGGGAGTTTTAGTCGGGATACATAGCAAATATATAGGGAAAGATAAGCTAAACAAAATATATAATAATAAGATTATAAGCTGGAATTTGGATTGATAACAATATTATTTGACGTATTGATTTAACAGGATGAACATAGAGTTGAGATTACAGTGTTATCAGATGAATACAAACAAATTCTATACAAGAATGGAAAAAATCAACGTATTATGTTAACGCAATAATCAAGCAATCTCATTTTTAGGTAAGAAATATACCGAACCAAAAAAACTTATATTTTTGAATCGGTTCAATTTTGGTTTTTTAAAAATAGCGGTTTTACCAATTACCGGTTTTCAGTCCAGTTCAGATTTTCTGGAGTATATGGAGTCCAGTCGCTCTTTTCCTTGTAATCCTCACAATTGTATAGCACGTACGTGGTCACATATTTTTTTTAATAAATCTAAAAATGTCTGCAATGGAAAATCCTTTTATATTTCTGTGTGCATTTGCTCCATTTCAACGCCAGGTATAAACGCATTATTCCAATGCTTCGAGCTCCGCTCTAAAATCCTATTGTTATATACCAATAAATTTGATATTTGATAGTGGCTTTCAAGATCAGGATTAATGGCATATGGGTGTTATATTGTGCATCATTTTAAATATAAATATTTGTAACAATCATCATCGATTATATGCATTTGAGAACTATTTCCACGCTGATATACGTATCGCGATTGAGCAATTATGGGGCGTTTATCGAAGTTATTGTCAATGCGATCCATTAATTCGATTGTTACCACACAAATTCTGCAGCTCTGAGACACTTGTTCGTGTAAGCGCTCACAAACAATCGCAAGAATTAGAATGCGAATAGTTTGAAATTTTCGAGATTCTTTCGTTATCCTAGATTATATATCATTGGCGGGCCTATGCACCTGCTCTTATTTATGGGTGTATCGACTGGGTTCAATATATTGTGTGGATAATAGTACAATGGTGGCTTAATGAGACTCGCAGGTGATACTAAATTGTAGGCAGACAGCGCCTTTTGTTTGTTAATTTGCATTGTTGTTGAGCACAAGTGCGCTCGACTCTAATCCGAGTTGCCTTCATATCACTTATTCATAAGAAGTCAATTAGCGGCTCGATGCTGTCATAGACGCCCGTGCCGTTAATTACACCCTCGTCTTACCTAGCATGTCTGGATTGTTTCAGCTTTTTCAACCATCCACATGTCTAATAATTAACTCATCGTCCTGGCTTTCAATGCCTTTAAATACTTGTAAAACACAATAGAGAGAAGCTCCGTGTACCGGCATACTTGGGTTCAAGAACTTTGACTACCAAAATGCATACAAAAATGAGCACTCATCCATCGATTTACATGAATCTATTTTCAATAAGATTCATATTCATATGAAAATTTTGAGATGAATAGTGTTTTATATTGTCATTTCCAATTACCATCAAATTAAATAGATACGATTGATTTGTGATGCTGCCAATACAATGAAATTATAAATATATCAATCATTCTTCAAGTGTTGATACAGTGGTTTAGATCCTATATTATTACTTTAAATGTGCAGGTTAAAATTCAGATTGTTGAAACAAATTTTCAGCACATCTAAGAATTTGGAAGATCGGAAATATTAATTTTTCAGTCGATCGTCTCGATCCAAGTATACCTTAATTTCTTGGATTTAAAAAAATAAATACAAGCAAAAAGAAAACTACGTATCTATAAAAGCATCCTGTGTAAATCAATTACGTTTTATAACAGATATGGCGTCTTATTAAGATGCATAACATTAATTCCTAAAAATCAGACACTTATTAAAGTCCGTTCTTTATTTCATTAACTATCCCATATTTTTGAAATCAGGAATAACAGAATATACCGGATCCGAGACGATCAATTGGAAATACATCTATACTTCGCTTTACGACTTATATATAATTACTTAATGGCTTAGATTTGTGTAGTCCTTAATTCTAAAATTTATTCCCTTAAATATACACGATGCCCATTTGACTTGTAAAGCTTTTATGATACATATCCAATTTAATTTTTGCTTATTCAAGTCCTATTTATTATAACAATTTTTGAATATACACAAATATCTATGAAATATGAATACTTAATTCAATGATTTTGGTAGCTTGAATTTTTATTTAGATTTGTGACTCTATCTAAAGATGTCCATGTCATTAATTTGATATTTTATAAATTTATAAAACATGAAAAACTTGATCATTTTCATCAAATAACTGTGCTTATTATGCTTACAATACTTTTTTTTAATGGTTGTTCCTGAGGACTTCAATATATAGAGGTCAATGAGAGATCATCACATTAAAGTCCTTAGCTAGAAAATTCTACTTTGGAAATCGCTTAGGATTGGTAATGGATATATTTTAACAAGAAGATGAACCTCAAAAAATCATTTTATAAAAAAGTGGTGAACATCCCAAATGGAAAAAAATCACCATGAAAAAATGTATTTTTATTCCACAAAATAGCTTAATTGCATTGAAATCGAAGGCAACCGCGAGGTTATCGTATTTATAGCCCATAGAATTTACATTAATTCAATTTTAATTTTTCTATACAATTTAGCTCTTTAGCGCGCTCAATTCATAAATATATCTCAGCCGTATTTTTTGTATGTTAATGGATTATGTAAATCTGCGGTTTGTATCATGATTTGAATTGAACGAGGCTTCTTTGTATGTAATGTATACTGCCGTTAAGATCGATCTCTTGAGTGCTACTTGTAAATATGAAAATAAATTTGTACATCTCTGTAGAACATTTCTTCGTGACGACCAAACGGAGGGAAATATCGTCGTACATGTTAAAAATAATTTAACGATCGTTTATCAGGGGGAAAACAGTAAATTTATCAAGCTCATAAATCGACTACCTGTTTTTGTCAACAAAGCTCTTTTTAACATTTCTCTTCCCTATTTAGAAAGCTCGTTGTTGCCTTATTACTTTACTAATCAATTTGCTCCTCGGCTATAATAAGCTCGTTTATATACGAAGTATTTATTTTTTTGGAATTATTCTCCGGCAACAAAACGCATTGACAGTCGCCAACATCTATCTTTTTTGGCCTGCGGTCATGTCAAATGCAAACGAAACAAGCATTCAATTATTATCGGGGATAATCATTGATTTATCGATCGTGTAAAATTTGAGAGCTGTACACAAAGGTGATGAACATTCTTCAGGAAAGTTGCTTGAATCTACGATTCGACTGCATGATTTAATGAAGCGATTGTAATTTGTCAAGCTGAATACCAATTACGCCGATGATATATTGGGTTCGCTCCACAATAAATTCGATACTTGTTAAATGTTAATCTCCTCTATGGTGAAATCCACAATTATGTTTTTTACGATTTTAACGCGTGCAAGAGTTGCACAAATACTTAATTCAATTAGTGCCCAAATCAAAGGTCGAGCGTGTAATCGATATGTCGTAATTGTTCGAAAGTGCTTTAAACGTCATTTGTGGAACCGAAAAATGAAGGATCGAATGTTATAAATCTTCTTCAAATGACTCGACTGCCAGTAATCCGCCAGTTGGAGTCCGGTTTTATAATGCATACACTTGGCCTCATCACCATGCCAGCTATAAATCCCTTCGTTTCATGGGATCCCTATTATTCAAAACCGAACTGAATTATGCACCACCATATATTTAGATCTTGTTATAAGGCCTTTGATCGAAGATTATTCGGAACAGATTTGATGTGATATTCCTTTGTGTGTTTTCCGAGCGGTTTTGATGGGTCGTTAATGGTTGAATTTATACGGACATTAAGAATTACGTGTAAGTGACACAACTTCAGCTGGGAAGATTTATCGTACGGCCTTTACTGAAAATGCATTTTTATTATTGAATTGACTTCACCTTGACATATTTGGGGTTGCATCGCTGTAATTATTTCATAACCGTGATATTTTTATGTTTACATTGCAAATTTAAAATTAGAAATTTTGTACGAAAATACAATATTCCTACCTAAACTACATACTTAAAATATCATACATAACATGAATATATCTCTAATCTATACTTTTAATTAATTTCATTGATTTTAACCCTTTCCAATCATTTTTTCCATTGATATAGCGCCAAGTCGTAATTAATTTGGCGCATTTTCAGGATTCATACTCGACATTTAAAATTAAAATTAAACGTGTTTTAACAAATTTTTGTTCTACAGAAAATTTACACAACGTAGATAAGACAATTATTTAGTATTTTAGAAATAACAGTCTTAAAAAATGCGTTTTTCAAACGCTTTAATCCGAGTATATGAATTTCAAACACGTCATTTTAAAACTCCCTAAAATATTACAGTTGAAAGCTTTTAAATTTGTTTTTTATGTTTTAATTTCAACTTCATTTTTAATTTCAACATCATCAATTAAAATAAGAAATCTTAAATCAAAAATGATACAATTTTCATCCGATTTCACATGTAATAAATTTTTAGATAAAATGCGTACATATAGGCGAAAATCAGTTCTTTTATATTGTAAAATAGTATTTTTATAGATATTTAAAAATAATAAATAGATCATAATTCATATTATGTAAATGAATTTTAAGTTTTGGCGACATAATGTCGATATACGAGTGAAAAGGGTCAATATTTAATAAATGCGGTTGCTGTAAGACCCACATCAAGCTTATTTTTTATTGTGGGATATAATTTTATATTGACGATAAGCAAGCCAAAAATATAATAATATTCGATGTGAACACATGAAAAATTAACCCCTTCAGATCTGGCGTGCACAAGTACATTTACAGTCTCCTATTTATACTTTAGACACATGGAATTTACAAAATCCATCGGATGAAAAAAATAATTCAGGTCTGAAAGAGTTTATTTATTTTCATATTTTAACGAACATTTTCACACTCGTATGCAATTACAGATACATTTAAAAATTATGCAGGGATAAGAAAACTTAATAATTTTGATGATTAAACCTTAGAAAAATTATTAACACTATTAAAAAATTCATAATAAAAATATTTTTTTGGGCATTTAATTCTTCCCTTTAAGATAAAATGGAAATGTATGTATATACCATCTATGCTCTAGTGCTTCAAAAGCATCCACTTATTTTTATTTAAATTAAAGCATCTCTAAGATCAGAGCACATCCATAAAGATACTGCATAACATCTAATGTCAGAAGCTAATTTATTAATTCGAGATTTATATCTACAAAGCTTATAGCCGGTAGCTTTTCCTATCGATCGACATTAATAAATCTCAAATTTTTAGCAAGAATAAACAGCTGTGACAGATTCCTGACTCGTGCATCTCAACTTGCACCTAACCGGACGATATATCTTCGGATTTAATTCGATTCAATTGCCGAGACCCGGCGGACATATTCTGCAAGATTATTTTCCAGCAATTTCTTGCTGAGTTATACCGAGCAATCGATTGAATGCGATATCTTTTCCCACATCCATTACGAGGCTCGACTGTAAGTTACTCCCTGAGAGCTTTTTCCGCCGCGAAAGAAAGCTTAATTTTATTCCAAACGCATTCGAGCCGATGCAATCATAAAGCCTTGCACTTTAGGAATGCTCTTTTAATCGCTTCAAGTTTGTAAAGAATTTATCTCACATACATTAGACTTTTTATCATGGAGTGATAAAATTACTATTTGTACTCATTTCTCAGTACTATAACACGGGATTACATTTTAGCAAAAGCTACTTTTAAAGCTACTTTTAAAAATGTCAAAAAAATATTTACCTGCATAAATGATAAATGCAGACAACTTCAAATTTATTAACCACTCTTCCCCGAGTTTATTAAAAATAAGGATATCCTTGACACTTCACAGTTCTCAAAAATTTTCACGTTTGTTTATAAGCACTTTTCACTCGGACGACATATGTCAAAATGTCTCATACTGCATTTTTTTAACAGTTTTGTGTTTGTCCTTGGCTTGATATATTTTAAGGATCTTCAATGATAAAAAAGTATCAATGTTTACGATAAACAGATCTCCATGTGTATAAAAGCGTATCCTCATGTGATGCGACTTGCCCGTGTGCTAGTCGGCTAGCCACTGAAGTGATTACCTGAGAGCAGACTCTATATACGTAAAGCCTCTTCCAAACCGACGGGTGAAACTCTCAGTTTCGGATGAGCTTTCTACCTAATATTAAAATTACCTAATCCAACAATAAATTAATAAAAAAATCATATTAATCATAACATTTAACAAAATTACAGGCTTAATTTTGAGCCCTCTTGAAGAGCTTTTATAAACCATGCTAAAATTATGCAGCGCATTTATTTTGACATTTTTTGATAATCGTTCTTCTTTAAACACATTTATATAATAAGTCTGATAATAAAATAAATATAATATCTGAATTTAATGCATGTATTTAATGCAATCTTGCCAATCAATATGCTGTTAATCCAGACGTGGGTTATGTTTTATTGACTCAAAATCGACGAATGAGACTCATAATAATGCCGTGTTATGTAAATTCTTATTATGCAATATTGATAACTAGTATAAAAATTAGATTGAGATAAAAAATCAACAGTATTTTCATTTTATATACAATTAAAATATGTTTATTGACACAATCATGATTTAAATATTATGTATTAATACTACAACATATTTTCTTCATCATTATAACTAATCAATCATTTTTATTTCCAGCATAGTTTAAAGCTGTATGCTCTATTTTTTTAATAAAAATATGTTGTTTTCGACTGAAAGCTTTTGACTAAGATATCTTTATTATTTTCATTGTATGGATCAAAGCATTTGTGACGTTCTATCTTAAATTTTGTGATCCTTTTAACGAAAAAGCTGTTCGACTAAGACTAGGGATTATTTATACATTTAAAAGTAAAACGTTTTATAATTTAATCATTTTAGGCTATATTATCCTTATCTGAATTTTGGATTGTTTCAACGAGACCTGAAATTATCCGAAAATTTTGAGACCTTATAATTAAGCTCATTTTGTGTTCAGACACAATAACAGAAATATATATTGTACGTTTATTTCTATTGACTTATCATATGATTTTTAACTATTATTCCCTGCACTATTTTACCAATTGCCTCAATATTCATGTTAAGATCCAGAAAATCCGATAAGCTTAGATCAAGATCAATCGGATGTATCGATATTTTTAATTTCCTAAATTTGAAGTATGTTAAAAATATTTCCACAATTTGGATTTGAATCTGATCTTTGTAATGAGAGTCCAAGATCAAAACGATTACATTATATTTTGATTAGAATCGCTCAAGCGCTCATCTTGATCAATTTCATTTAAAAGGCATCTAATATTTTAGAACAGAGCCGTCAAACTTAAAGGCTAATATGGGTCAAATTTAAAAAAATAAAAGGATATCATGTATTTCAAAGGATGAACATATTCTTTGAGCACTTTTATAGATCCCTTGAATTATGTGGTAAATCCGCCACTGATACAGAAATAAAAAAGGACAATACAATTCTTCCTGACACTTGGCATCTCTTCTCTGCTACTATATTTTCTATTTCAGGGCCAATACTGCAAGCAGTGATTAATTTTAAAACTGCCCTAAGTCTATTTTTTTCATAAGTGGAAACTAGATGATTTTGCTGATCATCTAGTTTTAAGATTTCAATCCTAAATTGAGTGCTTTTAACTTTTCTTATCTCATTAATCCTTCATAATTTTCATATTTTGATTTATGTTGTTCATAGCGACATTTAATGTTATATAGCTTTGGTACATTAATAGCATTATTATGAAATAAATAAGTAGCCAAGCATCATTTTTCTATTTCATAAGCTTCATCACCAAGACAAGTAATATCACACTTTTTTTTCGTTTTCATGTTCGTTTTGTTAGCTGGGTCGCAAAATTATTAGTTACGGGCCGCGAGTTTGATAGCTCTGTTTTAGAATATTATTTATTAAATTCTCAAAGTCCAATCTCTGTGTATTAATGTCCGTAAGTGATTTGAGTTGATGATTATCTTCCAATGTGATCCATGACCATATATTATTCCGGCCATAATTCACAAACGTATAAACTACAAATACTCATTTTAAAACATGAGCATACTATCCTTTTTTGGTTCATAAATTAATATGTAATTAATCTTCGAATCGAACGTTCGGAATCAGATAATGCGAGTTGCAGACCTAATAATTTCATACACACCCATATTTTGTAATGCATACACGGCAGTTCCAAGCTGAAATTTAGCTAGAATCATTTCGCATATTAAATTAATATTAAAATGTATTCCATTAACATTTAAAATCGGCGCTTAATCGTCGCTAATTTACTCTATTAATAATGAATTTGTTCGTTATCTCGGCGAGATGCATAATCTATGGATTCCTTCGGCGCGTTCATTTGCCATTATGGCTAATCGAGCCATTTTTGTCTTGGCTGGATTACGATTCATTCATAAATTGAAATTTTATACGATGTATACTGACAGAAATGGAATATTTCCTCGACCTGATTTGAATGCATCATCCAGAAAAAATATTAGTATGCTAGAGGAAAACGTATCGACTGTGCCAGGTTAGGGCTATTTATGGTGGCGATGTTGCTATTTAATTGTCTGCCTGTAAATGCATCCTTTATTAACAGACATAATTAATAAAATTATGCTATAAAATGATTGCATCTTACGATTGGATGCATTTTGACATCGACGACAATTTGAACGGCGTTATGAGCTTTTGTTCGCAGTGATATAAGCGAGCGGACAAGCTGCAAACCTGCAGCGCAATACAAAACATATTTTGATTTTTAAGATAATATTAAAGCTAATGCTGAAAAATATATAGCAGCTCACCTTAATAAATTCCCATTTGAGAAACATAATCCAAATATTTATTTTAAATGTACCAAACATAAATATCCATAACGCTGAGAGACCTAAGCAAACATATTTATTTAATTCACGACCGATTGTTCGATCAACCTGTTATATTATGGATCCTTATCCTCATTTGCATATAACCTTTCAAAGAACACGCCCGTGTTCTGAGAAATTCATTTTTACCCCATATATCGAAATGTTGAGCACTTATTTCATACGGCCAATCTGCCAAGAAGGCACTTATCTGTAGGCTACTGTTTTGCTATATTTGGAAGCGTACTACGGTAGTCAGCGATTTAATCAAATTACTCATGGTGTATTTATCGCGTGTAGGCAGAATCCATATAAAGCGTTGAAGATCCTTTCCATATATCATGTAATTCGACGCCAAAAATATACATTTCGACTAAACAATCCTAAGAGACTCCTCATAGATTTAGTTGTATTTAGACGAGACTAAGAGCGGAAATACTGAACTTTATGCTTGTAAAGATGTATATATTTTAGTACAAATCCTACGCTGCTTATCTTCGACTAATTACCTTTGAAGAAATCGTGTGTGGGTCGTGAGTTATCGATATGTAACATGCCCAAAGACGGGTTATCAAATAAGCATTTCCGACAACGGTCATATATGGTTATGGAGAGCTCTTCACCGTATTATATCATTTTATTACGATGTATACTATGAATATATGATATCGCATTGTGTAGCATTAATTTGTTAATATACGTCAACGCCATAGAATTAATACAAATATGACATCACGCCCATACAATTAAGATATCAATTATAATATGAGATGTCAATGGTCATTAACATTTTTTGTATGCCACCATTTAGATGTTATCACTTAGTAGAGCTGATCACTTTCAAATCGATTATTGTTCAATGATATCGATGAACATCTGTTCTAAAAGCTTAAAGATGACATATTATATAATAGAACTTAAAATGCTCAATAAATTGCAACATAATATATTTAACTTTAAATTGAAAAAAAACAGTACAGTGTGCTTAATATTATACAATCGAAATAGTAAAAAACGAACGATCTAAGCAAATATAATATGGCATCATCTTGATTAAATACATTTTTGGAGCAAATATTAAGATTAAGACAGTTAGAACATTAGTGCAGTAAAAAGTTGAATTTGAGTGATACACGCTGTTAATGTTACAGTGCGCCAAGCCAAGTGTTACTAATGCCATTTTATCGTGACTATCGAGCCAATTATAACAGCACACATTTTTTTTTCGGTTGAATGTCATTTTATCAATTTTATGCAATCCATATAAACATTACATTCTAAATTATAAATTTAAAAAAAGTCACATTTGCAATCAAATTCAACTGAAATCTAGCGATATAGTAAATCATGCTCCAGTTATACTAGTTCATCTATAGTTCTAAAACCGTAAATGGTTGTCTTACGTAACTCATAATTTATAAATAGTTACGTTTATGTTCACCGTTCATATTTTGGATCAAAACGCGTGAGCCAATGAATAATTTGAATAATTAAAGTCGATTGAGTTATCGATCTTCCATTGCCTTCGCCGCTACGACAGTCCCCGATCGCCACTTTATTCGGTCGCGGAACCTACACTAAGGGTCATTGGATGCGTCAGGGTGCTTCTTGCCATTATTCTCGATGATCACAGTCAAATTCGCGGTCCAAATTGGATAATTCTGCGGCCCAGCCAACAAAGTTAAGGTTTGTCTTGTGTTAAAGATTGTCGATCCTCTTCAAGTACTCGCCTAAACATCCATGTCCTGTGAGCACTTGCTTCAATCGGTAGGTCGTTTCTTCATGTTTTCGGGCCATTCACCGACTTACGACCGGGATAAGTCGGTGGGTCCATCTTCGCTTGCTGGGCTGATCCCCTTCTGCTGATTCCCTCAGTTTCTGGCCGTGTTCGCTGCGTTTTTTGGGATCTTCGTAGTCCAATGCCCTCTTTTTTTACCTGGAGGTCCAGTGGGGGGATTCCAGCGATCACGCAGCACCGCATCTTCGGATACTGTTCTACAATATATGCTGTGGTGACTCGGAGCGCTCCCTGCCGTTAGACCCTGGCTAGCTTCTTTCTATAGCTCTCGTGTCTGAGCGACTCATGCCAAATCGAAGCTCCGTACAAAAGCCTCTACGTAACTGCTTCTATGTGCTTGCTAAAGAACAGCTTGTTGTCCATGAAGATTTCAAGGTATTTCAGCATTTTTCTGTACTTCAACTCGTGTCCGTTAACAACAAGCTGTTTGACCCTCGGTCTTCTCTTTCTGCTGCAGATAATTTCCTCCGTTTTCTCTCTCGCCAGCTGCAGGCTTTGTATTACTCCTAGCATGAATCGGCCCGGTCTGAATCCATATTTCCTAGGTGACAGGTCTTCCTCTATACTCGGCTGGATCCTCTTGAGCAGCAGCGTCTCTAGCGTTTTCCCGAAACCGTCCAATCTTTCCTGATTTACATTGTATAAACACTGACTGAAACAAAAAATAGCTTTGTAGAGATGTAGCCAAAATTTCGATCGCTGCTTTTCATACTAAAATTCTATGAACTCCCCAGAGTGCGAAATTCTTACAACAAAATATATGGCCAGCCTTAAAACGTTAATGGCTGACCTCAAGGAATTTTTCATGTGGAATATGTTATTCTCAGGGCAATGCAATCAATAATATATAGCAAAATCATTGACAATTTAAAGACGAGATTTCAACAAGGAGCATATTTTATAGATTTGCATTATTTGAAAAATTTACATTAAAATATTATACATCGACAATGTCATCGCGTTTTAAATTGGTAACACTTAACTTGGTGAATCATGTTCACGGTCGCTTTTCAAAAGAATTTCAATGTTTATTCATACAAGGCCAGATTTAAGATATTTCCCATTATATAAATATAGTTTTTGTAATAAGCCAACGATATTATTTAGTCGTTTTTAGCGAGTTATTTGATTGAAGATACGCCCATGCGCTTACTTTAATGTACTAACCACAACGCTAATTAATACTGAGCTGCGCTATATAGGGAAGCGCAGTCCAACTGTGCGTACCCTTACACCTGTGCAATTTGATTGTGACTCCCACGCGCCGACAAGCCTAAACGACAACACTAAAAGACCATCCAGTCTATTTTAACATTTATCCACCACATGCTACTCAATATTTTCAGGCGTAAAGTGGTAGCCGGTAGGAATCTCTGTCCACTTTCTAAATACCAACCAAGAATGTAAAAATTCTAATTATGTAACGGCCAGGACGCCGAGTAAAGCACGCGACGCATTAGTATGATTAATTTGTGTTATCAGAAGGATGTCTCGGGTGTGTTTTTCGCGAGGTGTTAATTGAGTCCATTTATTTCGCAAAACATGCAATGTGGTCGTATGTAGTCATGTGCGTCATTTGCGGTTTTCATTAGATGACATTTATCTAAACGGTACATCGTAAATGGCCGTCATATGGAGACATGCGTTTTGCTAGCGTGAGATTTGAAAAGCGATAGCAACTTGTATTTTTCTTTTTGCTCAGCACCATACTTTTATGGTGCCGACTGTGAGAGTGATGGATATCATCGGAGAAGAACGCTCCCTTAATATAAAAGTTACAAATGGACAAAATCTTTAAAATATGTGCATAGAAATAATGCAACAATTGTGATGTTTATTTTTTAAGGATTGGCTTTAGATTTTTATGAAGACGATATTTTTTATGATGTCTGAAATATGTCATCATTTTGTTTGTAATTCATTCTTTGTAAACATTATTTTTGAACATTTGTTATGAAAAATGAGGTCACACTACTTAGCAATAATCCCATAAAGGGGATTGCTAAAAGCCATCTCAAAAAAATATCCTCCAACAGTCGCTATTCATATTAACACATTGTTTGCGGGAGTATAAAATCACCATCAATCCCTGCCGCTCACTGAACACTTATCATGCATGCATCTATTGACATTTATCCCCCTTATTTTGTATAACATTATAAACTTTAGATTTGGTTTTGGCGCTATCTGATGTAGTTATTTTGTGGTTTTAATCTTTGAGAGCGTATATATTTTAACGCGTGATGAGAATGACGTAACTTTACCTTAAAAAAAATGTCGTAAAAGCTTGATATAGATTTAAATTTCTTTCTGGGGATGATAGAATACAATTCAAATACATTTGTGTTTATGTGTAAAAAAGTATCACTTTTTGCATTTTATCACATTGATACACATACCACATATTGAAAATCTCTATTATGTTTACATGTATCAATGCAGTAAACTTTTATGAAAGTACAACTGAAATTTCGTTTTAATCTTTTAACAGGTTTAAGAATTACATCAATTTTACGAAAAAAGTAGAGTTTTATGAATTTTTTACGAAAATGTAAAGAAATCGTACACCTCACCGACACGATGTAGGCTACTAAATCGAGAAATTCCCGCCGAAATCTGGGCGCTTGGAAACAGTGGCGTAACTACTAATTGGCGAGCTTAGGCGACGCCTAGGGACAGTAACTGCCTAATCTATGTATACAGTACATATATGTTTTTCAAATTGTTATATTAACGTTTCCCTACCGGTGATGTATTTACTACACCTAGATTCTAATAATGGAGATATCGATATGAAATATAATAGATACGAGGTTCAACATTTTTGTATTCCTTCGTAATATAATTACGAATCACATCAAAGTATTATAGTATATAAGTATTCATCTGCAGCGGCGGAAATAAATAATTTGTCGGGAAATCGGGAATTTTGCGAGCAAGCCCTAGCATTTTCATGATCAACACTCGATAAGTGACGGAACACTCGATGCTTTAATTTTACTTCGGGCATATTTTCAAAATAATATTTCATTATTTTAGTGTTTTATTTATCTTGTTTTGAATTGTATTTTTGTCTTTTCTTAAATAAATAAAATTATTTTGCCAAAAATTATTAGTAATTTTTGATCAAATTTATCAATGTAATTTCTTAAGCTATTGAAAATCCCAATCCCGGGATCCCGGGACTAATCCCGGGATGGTCTAATGCAATCCCGAAATCCCGGGATCGAAATTTTGACTAGCATTATTAAAATGTAATATTGAAAAAAATCTTCCACAACAAGTTCTTTCAAATATGTTTCATTTTATCTCGGTATTTTTGTTTCATTTTGAGATTCAAATACACATCTGGTTAACATGAATCATATACACCCTTATTTGGTTTATTTTAAATCAAAATATATATATAATTGATTACCTCTGCATTTAATGGATATCCGAACTAACAACCCCGCATACAAAGTGTCAAATATATCGTCAATATTCAAATATGTACACTGATCACACAATCTACTATTGAGAGGACCTGGAAGAAAGAAGATCTCTGTATTGTTTATATTAATACCATGTTCAAACTAACTCATGTAGGCCATCCTAAATTTAATCTTCTATTCATCGCATTGACCACGTTCTCAGACATGTCAGTCATTTGTCCTATGTAAATATACTCGTTTTAATGTTAATACACTCTGACTTCAAAATTATATTTTCAATATGGTCGGCAATGGTTTAAAAAGAGGGACTACGAAAAGCCATTTTTAAAATATATATTTTTAATTCATTCCAGATTTATAAAAGATAAAAAACCAAAAATTTTGACGATATCTCAAATGCTATTATCTGGACACTGAAAAATCGTTAGTTTGAGTTCACGTCCATTGACGGATTCTCGGTTGCGTCTATAGACGCTTATGGCACTCAATTGCATTTTTTTTTAATTTCAGGTATATTTGTTAACTGGTCTATGAGCTGCTGCATTTTTATAAAGTATTAAGATGATTCTTTGAAATTTCAAGCTCATATCTGCACAAATTAAATACTATCTTCTTGTATGTAGATTTTTTATAACTGTGCTTAAAAGAGGGCGATATTATGCACTGATGTTTTCTTTTTATATTTGGTATTTTTCTTATCTATCGTTGCATTCAGATTCAAAAGAAGCCGCATTGCGTAGGTGCCTTGCGGGAGTCTTGAGCCCAAGAAATAAAGCATGGTCCATCACATCCGTTACCTCCTCATCACCCAGCAGAAGAAAGAAGCCGCTCTTATTTATCTGGATCATAATTTCTGCTTACAATCAAATTGGAGACGGACATGTAGGCACATTCACCCGGTTGTCTTCGTGCCAGCGTTCCGTATGAAGCCATCATCCGGGCGGTAATTACTTTTAATATCCACATCGGTAATGTTCGGATGACCTTTGGGGTCCATTGAGATCAGCAGGTGAAGGTGATGTTGATATTGCAAAAAATATTGGTTGATTCGGGATACATTAATTAGTCGCGTTACATTTGCAGTCATCAAGTGTTTCATAACGGTGAACTAGTTTCTTTTTTATTGGTTCGTTTGAGGCTGAGCTGAAAAAGCGCGGTCGGGTCGCAACTTTGGAAAAAAATATAACAATAAATCAAAGCGGGAAAAAAATGTGAACAATAACATCATCAGGGCTTGACAACCATTAATTTTTACATTGTCTTAAAAACAAATTACGATATGGGATATGAACCGCCGTATTCTGTTATACGCAATGACGACAGAGTCATTTTATCTACCCTAAGGTATTTAAACGTCACCTCGATTAATGCGAAATATGCCATATCTAATAATATATGTTATGCCAAAATATATTATAAAAATACGCATTATAATATGTAATATTTCTTACGGCTTGTTGTATAATATAGAATCTTGATTATCTATTTTTTAATAATTTTTCAATGTTCTTCTTGAGGTGCCACATCTGTAATTGGAAGTAAGCAAATGTCACATGATTTTTTTTCTAGAGATAGAAAGTGTTCATGTGATGATTTCCAATTGCCTTCCACATAGGATTAAACTAGGATAAGATCATTTGAATAGGAATTTTTAATCTCGATTAATTTAAATTACTGTCACAAACTGGATATTCATAGATGATCCTATACAACTTTAGTCATCAGTTTTGTATCTCAATGTTTAATACAATAAACCAAAAAAACGAACGCATACAAAAATGGATGTTGAGTTTCCGAAATAAAACCGCGTAAATCAAGACTTAAAGTTGATATAAAGCGGAGGATCTAGGATCCCGGGATCTTGGCGACGCCTAGGGGCAGTAACTGTCTAACATATATGTACATATATGTTTTTCAAATTGTTATATTAACCTTTCCCTACCGGTGATGTATTTACTACACATCGACTCTAATAATGGGAATATCGATATGAAATATAATAGATGCGGGTTTCAGAATTTTTGTATTCCTCCGTAATGTAATTACGAATCACATCAAAGTATTATAGTATATAAGTATTCATCTGCAGCGACGGAAATAAATAATTTGTCGGGAAATCGGGAATTTTGCGAGCAAGCCCTAGCATTTTCATGATCAACACTCGATAAGTGACGGAACAATCGATGCTTTAATTTTACTTCGGGCATATTTTCAAAATAATATTTGATTTTTCTAGTGTTTTATTTATCTTTTTTTGAGTACTATTTTTATTTTTTCTTAAATAAATAAAATTATTTTGGCTTCAAGTTATTTTTTATATTGAACAAATGGTCTTATTAGTAATTTTTGATCAAATTTATCAATGTAATTTCTTAAATTATTAAAAATTCCAATCCCGGGATCCCGGGACTTATACCGGGATGGTCTAATGGAGTACCGAAATCCGGGATTGGATTCCCTAATTGTTTCTCATTGATACAAACCCTATATTTATCGATTTTAAAAGCACTTGCGAATTTTTCAATTTCAATTGGAATATTTCACAAATATATTATTTTCTCTTAACAGATTAAAACATCACTCAATAAGTTCGTAGGATACTTTTACAATTTTTTTTCCCTCTCATTTAGGGTTGTTTTTATGCAATTTCTTCAAAAAAATCCTACAAACTTATTGAGCGATGTGTTAAAAGTTAAACTGCATTTATTTTTTTAAAATCGGGATAATACTGGATTACTTTATCTACTTTTTGTTTTCAAAGATAAAGAAATTAAAGATTTAACCATTTTTCGACTTTTGAGTTTCTTAGAATATATAGATATTTTTATGGTGAAATTAAAATTTTTAGGGAGTATCTTTTGTTTCTTAAATAAAAATAAGACAACCCTTATAAAAAAATTCGAGCTAAATACATTTTGACAGAAATTTCAGATTTATATCGAAAATAGTCCTAAAAAATTATTGTATTCAATAAAAATAGATTTATAAAATTTCTCGAGAATTGTCGATTTTGCATATTTCTCAAGAAATTCTTGAGGAATAATTCTTGAGATGAAATACTAGTCAATGTTAACTGATTATTTTAGATCATTATTTTATCAAATTGATAATAAATGTATAAAATTATATGAAGGAGAAAATTAAATGCCCATTTTTATATTCAATGAAATACAAGAAGTTCCCATTGTAACGTCATTCAAGTATTTTATGAGGCAATAGCTTTAATTCGGATTTCAAGAAATATTTTTGCATGGTAGGTGGACAATACAATTTAAAAAAAAGCACTTTTAATATAAAATCTTGCATTGTCATAACTTTTATTTCGGTCAATGTATTTATTGAACGGCTCCTTCGATTCGCTTGGCGCTTTTTACAGCCCTCTTAAAGTTTAATATTTCCCCATAAATATTGAACGCACTTTCATTGAGAAAAAAAGGCTCAAGCGCTAAATGTCACATATAAACAATGCTTTAATGGAAGCTCGAATGTCTGCATAATTCACCCTGTAGGTGAGCTTAATTGCTTCCAGAGCGATATATTTGGGTAGCTCAAAACGGTAGTCTTAGCATCGGCATCGGCTAAACCGATAAATCGAACACTTGCGTGCCGTCGCCTTTTAATAATCATTATTTATTGTGTAGTTATAATCGTAAAAAATCTTACCGTCATAATCCCATAGCGACAATCGAGTAGCCGAATGGCCCAGGAAATTAATGACCATGGACTCCCAGGTCGAGGGTTCGCAGGGACGCGTGGGTGGTCCCCGAAACTGGGGACCAACCTGATGATGACGACAAACGCATTCGACTCCGGAGCCCCATGGCAATAAAGAAGGCTTGAATTCGTCTTAAGTAATCTGATCGATTTATTTTGTCGCGTGAAATGTGGGGTGACAATTTCCGACGCAGATCGTTCGAATTTAAGACCGCTTCTTTCAAACATTCAAATCATTTTCAACGCCTGATTTATTAAATGCTCTTGTAGTAAATCACTAAAATCGGTCATTGAAGTACGAAGAAAAAATATCGCACATGGCCTGCTCAGAAATGGTCAATTTTCCCATCGACATCAAAAGTGATCTCATTAAATTTCGTTCACATGGTCAAATCGCCAAATACGTAAGAGAACACAGTATTTTGCTCCACTTTAATATACTTAAAAAAAATAACTTGCTCAATCTTCCTGTTTATCATTTACATATGTCCATGTACGGAAATCTGAGAGAATATGAAAAAATGCGTCCGTAAAAGTATGCATCGGTGAAAAAATGACTTAACTTTTTGTAATGACTTAATTCTGCATTTTGCATCTTAAATAAGATCTTGCCATATAAAAACGAATTCCATTGGCGCCATAGCTTTCATTAAGCTTTCGAATGATATAAAAACTCATATATGTTTTATGAATTTAAACTTATTGTTAGATAAAAGTATTTTGGCTTAAATCTGATGATAATGCATCTCCATTCTTATTGAAAATCATCTTCAAATTGTTCACCCTTTTCTAATTTTAGTTGGCAATTTAACTTTCATAACACAGAAGGTAATACTAACCAAATAAATACGGGTTGTTCAGAACTGTGATTCTCAACACTTCAACTTTGTATACAAAAAAATTTGATGCATTTTGTACATACTACCTGAAATAATCCTTTTATTAGAGTGCCCTTTTTATATTAATCATTATTCTAATTTCTTGCCATCAATGGACTTTCACATGCAGATTCAACATGTTTCAAAACTTTTAAGATTATGCGCAGGAGTTGATATTAGGCTGAGTCATAAATAGTTACCAGCAAAAAGAAGCCGTTATAATTATTTGATTTTACCCTTGATAAGTCATCCGTATTAGTGAGTATAGGGCATCATTAGATAGGTATGAATCTTATCAGTTTTTCGACAATAGTTAACTTTGTCACATCTTATATTATAGTATTTTTTTACCCATAAAATAAAAAAATAAAAAAGTGCACTTTCGTTATAAAATGCTTTGGGAGTTTAAACAAGGCAACAATGGTATGGCTACGCCTAAACAAGTATGCAATATATATGGCGAATAAGCAGTGAGTGAACAGATAATAAGAAAATGGTTTTTAAAATTTGGCTCGGGAGATGAGATCCTTAAAGATAAACCAAAGGCGAGTCGCTCTTCCAACTTTGATGAAGACATTTTAAAGGTGTTATTGAAGTAAAATCCACGTCAATCAACAAGGGAATTACCAGGAAAGCAAAATACGTCAGAATCAATCATTTGCTGGTACAAATTGGGGAAGGTTAGGAAATTGGATGTGTAGGTGCCGTATAATTTTAATGAAGGCAATAAAGAAAATCGCATGTCTATTGCCACAAGTCTCCTCCCATGGTAAAAATTTGAGGCATTTTTAAACAGAATAATCACTGGAGATAAAAACCACACCTCCCACACTCTCTGGATCTTGCCCCAATACACTACCATCTTTTTTGTTCTTTGCAGATTTTCTTAAATGGGAAAAAATCAAAAATGATGAGGAAGTGAATCACGCTATTGAAAATTTATTTTCATCAAAACCTGCTAAATTTTATGAAGAGGATATTGATAAGTTACCAGTAAAATGGGAAAAAGTTATCACTAATAATGGCCAATGTGAAATTTAATAATATTGCTTTGTTATTTTGTTAAAGCTAAATAATTGTTTGAAAAAAATCGGCAATTATTTATGACTCAATCTGATATTTACAATCTGTATACAGCGAATGAGCAAAAAGGTTTTTTTTATTGAGACGCAAGCCACATTTAAATAATTTTACTAGGGGAAAAATTTAAAACAAGCAATAATTTCTAAATTTGGTTTAATACATTGGGTTGTTAAAGAGTTACGATATTTTAGAAAATCCAAGTTTTTTGTCTAAATTCTTTAATCCTTAGCGATATTTATTGGGTTAAGTCAAAATTATATCAAAAATATTCCAGAATCATAAATCATCGCTTTCTATTGATCATTCATCACTTGAAATTATCATTTAATATATCATCTGCTTGCTTGTAAAATCTCGCACTATTCAGATCTAATCGGTATTTTCAAGAGATCCATATTTTAAAAAATGTTCGAGCTCACGTTCTAAATCCGATTATTGTCTGTTAACATAAGACAATCGCATCGTTTCGTTTAAATTCCATTACATAAATATGTATTCATGTTTTCAATTTAGATCAGAATGCTTCATATGGCTTCTAAACAACAACATAAACTGACGTTTAATCAAAAACGGGCGAGTTACGTCGCTGTTATGAGCAGCTTGACGGCTACTTTAACCGTTTGCCGTACGATCCCGACGCATCCCGTCTTCGCCGGAGCACATCTGTGACGGCATCTGCAGATAAAACTTGCTCGGCTAAACCTCTCGCGCCGGATTAGTCTATTGTATACCGCCTTCGAAGGACAAAAAAAAGGGACAAAAAAACAAACCATTTATATTGCTCAAAGACTCTCAAACTTTTCTGAGTAAGATAAATTAATTTTGGTAAATAATTCGATTTTTACGATGCACCAACATAGAGTACATACCTATCGTAAACATCGCCCACTAGTAAAAGTGTTTAATTACTATTTAATTATGTGCACATCTTTCAATCTTATTAATAATATTATCAAATATCGAATAACATAATAAGGTCTCTGTTTCAATTATTCCAGTAAGCGTCGATTTTTTTCATTTGTAATTCAATACTTTATGCTTTTAAAATTATACTGAATTTATTTATATTCTTTACAACTGTGAAAGAAAATATCAATATCAAATTACATATTCATGGATTTATTATCATTTCTTAACCATGTTGTCCAATGGACCCGAACGTATTTCGCTAGAACAAAAAGCACAAATTTTGGAACCTATAAAATGCAGAGAAATAATGCGGAGAAATTAATAAAATATTTGAAGAATTTAATATGAGTAGATCTATAATTTCTAGGATTCAAAAAAGGGAATATAAAATACGAAAAAGAATTTACATTGAATCATCAGTCAGTATAAATCAAATTGCTCGTGTAAAAAATAATTTATTAGTTAGAACGGAAAACTGTTTAATAATATGGATTGAAGATTGTCAAAAAATGTACCCCTGGATAGACATCTGATTAAAAGAAAAGCAATCAAATTATTTGAGTATTTAAAAGAAAAAGAACGTGACTCTAAGAAAACATCTAGGTAACACTAAGAAAAATGTTTTCACGAGATCTATCTATTGTACCAATACTTTCTTATGTAATATCAGGTAGAAGATTCGAAAAAATATTGAAATGTTTGAATTGTACTATAAACAATAATGACAGAATGTCAAAAATAAGTCCACTTGTTGACATCGTTGTTTCGAATTTTCAAGATATATATTCTCCATCGGAAGAAATTTCTGAAGATGAATCTCTTCTTCTTCATCGAGGGCGACTGTGGTTACGGAAATACATGAAAGGGAAGAAAGCTAAGTATGGCATCAAGTTTTATAAATTGTGTTTCCCAAATGGATACATTCATAATCTAGAAATCTATAGAGGAAGGTTATTTGATAACGAACCTAGGCGAACCAAAATTGATGCAAGTGTACTAAAATTGATGAATCCATTCCTCCACAAAGGTCATCATGTTTTTATGGACAATTTTTATAATAACATTTCATTATCTACTAAATTATTAGAAAAAAGGAAGCATTCAACAGGGACATTACGTGCAAATAGAAGGGGAAATTCAGAAGACATAACAAAGAAGAGAGTTAAAAAAGGAGAACACATATGGTTAAGAAAAAATAATATATGTATTTCTAAATGGCACGATACTAGAGATTATTAAGTATTACAACCAAACATCATCCCCGAGTAATTAAACTAAAAAAATATCATAATGAATAATTTTTCTTGTTATTTTTTGTGAATTTTTCTTTTGTAATTTTTTGTAAGCTTATAAAATTATTTTTCGATCTTATGACCTGTATTATTATTTTTTTGTAACTTTGTAAACCCTTTTTTTAGTAATTTTGCAAATGTGTACTTTTTGTGTAATTATCGCAAATTTGTAAGCCACAGAATTACCCCACATAAACAAATTGAATATAATACAATAAAATAGAATACAATCCTCGGCAAAAATAAAAATGTTGAGAACAATTGCTTTCGACTCCCATTGCTCTAATACAAAATACGAGAGAATAACCGACCGCTCAATGGGTGTTCTAGCGATGGTTTTGTGATTCTTTGAATATGGTTGCAATCGGATTTACGAGACGAGACAATCAGAATCTGACTGTGCGTCAAAGCGTTAAAGTAACATCGGTAACACTTGACTTGGCATGCGATAAAATGCAATGCCACACAAAGAAAGCTTTATTTATATTTTGATTCTGTTTATTGAAGTACTTTTATATATTTTTAATTATGCTAAAAAAAAGGGTTTATGATCGACGGTTTATTTACCTTAGCAACCACCAGACCAATATGCGCCAACATAGTGCATATGCTAAACGTCTCGCATAGCAAACTGCGTACACAAATAATATTTTTGTTATGCTCATGTTATTTTTGCAATTGTAAACAATAAGTTGGCAAAGTTTTATTGCAATCGGATGAACAGTATGACAGTTCATTAAATACAGACAAACAAACATCGATTTTACATGAATATTACCATCTGTGTAATTCTTTTTTGTTATATTGGTCATCAATTCATAATTACATCTTGCATAGCATAACTTCTTAATATTTTGAGTATTTATGTCACCAAAAAGATCTCAAGCATTATATTATATATATTGCAAGATGCACATAGATTTTCATATACTTTCTAATCAAATATGTTGATAAAGCAATCATAAGTTTTTTTTTCAAAAAAAAAACAAAATTTAATTTCAAAATTTAAACGCATTTTTTGCAATTAAAGCATACTTTCAAATTCACATTATAAAAACCGCACTATTTAAAAAACTGTCGCAATTTATTTGCGAATCAACATATTTCAATACATTTTATATTTTCAACGTACTCGTATATTTTTACGTAACTTATATTTTTATCTAAATATATATATATTAATAGGCTTTGTTAGCTAAATCGATGGATGGTACTAAGAAACGTTGCAATGAATAGCTTTGGTCCAGGATAGAAATGAATGGAAGCGAGCTGGAGAGACCTTTGTTCTGCAACGGACTTCATTGGTCTGATGATGATGATCATATTGCATTCAAGTGTCACTCTTATAGAAATCAAATTACATGTCCACCATATCGTTCTTCGATAATACACGAACAAAACTAATGTCGAGCATCAGTGGCTTGGAAGATTAGTAGTAAGTTTTCAGCAGGATGTATCGTCAAGTAAGAAATATAATGTCGTTCAAATGTCTAAATTTGTTGGATGGCGTTCTTTATTTTAGACTTTAAGGGAATCGATTGTTTGAAATTAATATGCATAGATCTGCAATTTAAGATAGCCCCAAAGGAAGGAGTCTAAAGGCGTTAAATCGACGAACGTTTCTTGAACGGAGCACTGATTTTGAAAATAAAATTTGATGATGTATACATATTTTTCAATGCTTATGTTTCATTATAATTTGCCATATACTATTAAATAATTCGTAATAAATTTAAGAGATATTGCATTGACAACATGGCCTTTATAAGGTAATAAATTTTGAGCGTTCTTATTGAAAGACCTTGTATAATGCATCAACATTGCTTAATGTTGAACAATATTAACATGCTTGTTAAGGGATACTTAAAAAAAATTAATGAAATAATCGCCTCCCATAAAATTACAAAATTGCATAATGTCTTTTTTGTCGTCCTTAAGCAGTTAGAAGATATTTCTAATTTTTTTTGGCACAACTCAAATATGCATTAGTATACTTTAAATATGCAAATTGTCCAGCGAGGCTTTTCTAGCCGCGTATTATTATATTTATGGCGCTCGTCTCACAATAAGAAACATAACAAATTGATGTTAAATTACGCCAGAAAAACTGGTCAGATTAACTTTTTTCGTCGTTAACTGTGAAATTAAAATAACCACAGTAATTCCGAGGAGAGTGTTACCCCACTGAATAAACAATAATTTCGTAATATCAATCGATGGGGGTCACAAAAAAATGGATTCAATATATAAAATTGTTTCATGGCGACGATAAAAAACAGTCTCATTATTGAAAGTATAGCTCACCGGCGGCAATTTTCTTGTCAATCATTTAATTCGTCTTCTGTTTGTTGGGTACATTCACTTGGCTTAGAGCAAACGCCACCAACTTGCCTATTTGAAAACTTGCTGTTGATTGATTCATTGCTGATGTGATTGACGCTGTTGATATCATGGCTTAAAACTATTGAGAATTTTGCATTGTTTTTGGACCCATTTAAATCAAAATTTACGCTGAAATATAAAGTATTTTCATGATTTCCAAGTTGTTGTGGCTTTGTCATGCGTCGGGCTGATTTGGTGTCTTTTTATGTATCTAATTCCACTTAGGCTGATTGATGAGAGGAGTCTGCGCCGCTTCGGCACATTAATACCGACTTAAAAAAGAGTTTCTATTGGTGTCAATGCAAGAGCAACTCACCAATGTTGCCAACTAGCCCATTGTGGGGCCGCGATCACCTCAGCCGCTTAATGGGCATCATTGCAAACAACTCGCCTTATCTATCATCATACACCGAATATCGGAGCTCTATCTACTCTAAGTCTACTAATTGAACCTAATTACCAACAAATAAGCTCAACCAGCTCGGCTGCCAACTTGTCACACTCTTCGACAAATGTTTGACTCACGACACTGAGCACGCCCATCTTATTCATTGCGGTATCAAATTTCACAACACGTTCCATAATCCTCAAACTGCTCGACGAGATCTTCAGCGTCGCATGTATGCAGATAAGACAAAAAAGGCAGATTCATGAATATAAATCTGCTTTAATGTGTACATCCCCAATTGAAACAATATGTTGAAATGTTTTTATTCGATTTCTGACGTTGGAGAATTCGTTTCTTCTTTTGATACACATATAACACAATTCTTTTTGATAAGTTTGCCCTGTGTGTTTTTATGAACTTCTAAATAGTGAGATGCGATATTTTATTTATAACTATGAGGATTTACTATGGTTGTTTAATCTGCGATGCCGTTTATATGAAATAAAACCCCGGGAAATACAAGAAGAAAATTCTATAAGAAGCTTATTTTTCCTGGAAGAGATGTTGATGAATTCGACCGAATGAAGATTCTGGAATAAATTCAGTCAAATATCTATGAATCTTCTTGCCAAAAAACGTGTTCGAGCGTCTCATTGTTGTCTTTCTATCATCATCATCATAGTGCGGCCACAAACAGTCCACTGTAGAACTATGGGCCTCTTCAATATCCATTCACAGGAAGGAGTTACATCCATCTCGTCTGTATCATACATTCACCTCCTCATTCTCTTGATATTGAAGGTAGCATTACCACCGAGTTTCATTTCTAACGTTCACCTAGCGGGTCTCCTGAATGAACGTACTGACGAACACTTTCGCGACCGTTTCGATAGGGAGTGTGGGAGCTTTGTAAAGACAGTAGTTTTCTTCCGGAGACAGTGGAAAACTACTCTAGACGACCTATTTGATTCTACTGGAAAGGGCTTTCTGAAGTGTAAAGAGTCCAGTCCCTCCTTTCTTCGCTAGTAGACATACGTGACTCTTACGTGTATCTCGGATTCGCTTCGGATCTCGGTACAGTACATTATCACTATTTTAGCTAATTGCTCTGCGCTCTTACGTTTGACTATCGAATTAAAGCACCGTAAAGCATTTATAACAATAAATTAAAATCAAAAGAAAAACTATGTAAAATTTTATAAATATGTTTGTTAAAAACAACAATGTTCAATGTTACATGAAGATTTTCTTCTTTATAATTTTATCGCTTTTTGTTCAATGAACATTTCAATGCAATATCGAGTGTACGCAAATTATATGATTTATTAAAAAATATATAATTGGCAGCGGTGGGATTCGAACCCACGCCTCCGAAGAGACTGGTGCCTTAAACCAGCGCCTTAGACCGCTCGGCCACGCTACCGATGTTCTTCCCGTAACATATTCCTGTAGGAGAATAAAAAATAATATCAATAAAATCAACGTCTAAAAGCTTCAGTTAACATCGAATACCAACAATATAATATTTGAGACAGTTGCGCATCAAAATAAAATAAAATTTGGTGTCGATGTCACAGTGCCAAATAAAATGACATAGATGTCATGTGCAGGCTTTTTCCAACAACCATGATTTAGCCAATATTATTGCATGTATTAAATAGCTTAATCCTGAATCAATCAGTGCGTCGAAATCATCGATGAGATCACATGAAACCCCTGAGTGCCAAATTCTTTCTGAGCTAATTTTAAGTTGGGATTTATTTATGACTGACCCCGAAACTTCTATTTTGTGATCCACATAAGTATTAAGTTCAAGGATGTCGAATGCTCATATTATTTCTGTTTTTATAACATTGAGCTTATCACTTTTTGTATTTTAGTATGAAGTGAATTGTTATTTTATAAATTATTTGAAACTCAAATGGACTCCAGGCGACACTTAATGCGAAACACAGCGGATCTGAATGTATTAATATCAACGAATTTGCTAAAAAAGTTGCTGATTATTTACTTCTAAATGTGTCTATTTTTAGTTGAGTAAATAACTCATCAATAAGCACTATAGTGTTTAATTAATATTTTTTATGGTCAAACTGTTTTCTGGATTCTGTGATTTTTTTATGCAATTAACACTTTACTCAATAAGTTCGTAGGATGACAAAATAGTCTATAAAACAGTTTTAGCCGATTGTAAATTGGAGTTGCATGAGATAACTGACACCTTAAAATATCAAAAAGCAATGTATTCACCATTATGCATCAAAATGTGTCCATGAAAAAGCTCTGTTCGAAGTTGATATCACGTTTGCTCATACTCGATCAAAAGCAACAACGCGTCGACAATTCAGAATGTTATTTGGAGCTGTTTTTCAGCGCAATAAAAAGGATTTTTTCATGTAAATGACAATGAATGAAACATGAATCCATCATTATACTTCAGATTCAAATTGGCTTTAATTAGCAACCGGCAAAGGCCGCCCAAAGCGACCAAAAACATAAACATCTGCTGGTCAAATTTTGGTCTTCATATTTTGGTACATTTAGGAAGGTAAACCCATCAGTTTTCAATATTATATGGGACTATTGATGCAATTAATTGATGAAATTATGAAAAAAAAAACCACCCCAAATGAAGAAAAAAAATTTGTGAAATGAAATAAATCCTATGAACTTATTAAGGTTTTTGATAATATTCAAATTTCTATTAAGCTTACCTTTGGTATTCTAAATTCTGAAAACCATTTTATGACATACCTTGAAAATATTAATTCTTTGGGGTCGAAGATTTTTCATAAAAGTTCCCACTAACTCCTAGCCATTTCTTCGTATTACTTAAAAAAATGTTTATATGGAATAAAATGAAAAAAATTGGAGGTTTACGAATAATAAAAAAATAGTAATTTATTATGCAGAACGTTTGTTAAGTAATCATGTAATATATGATATTTTTTGAACCAATATTCAGAATGAATCGCTGGTTTCCTTTCGTATGTGTCGCAAAAAGATAGCATTAGCATTTTTCAGATATACGGTCTGAACACACCATACAGTCTCTATAATTCTTCCCTCATCTACTATAAATAAATGGGGACTTCCATCTAACCATTGATCGCGATCAGTTGATGACAATAATTCCAATTTGGAGTTCGTAAAATCGCCAAAGTTACTAATAAGTTGCATCTACAATTTTTTTTCGTCAGCTATTTTTTTTATTGATTTATTGGCTTTATATTTTTTTTAATTTCATATTCATTGTATAAAGTTTAAGAGCTTACAATCAATATTTTAAAACCCCAAAAAAATAACTTCTTCCACCACTTCAGTCTTTCGCATGAAACAATATGATGCTGTGTATGGATTAATCTGCTATGTCCACCCCGCCCATATTTTTAATGTAATCTAAAATTACTACTGGCTTGTTTATTAGCTCATCTTGATTAGATTGGTATAAGATAGTCCTTGCTATTCTACTCATTGATTGGGAAGTTGATGTATACTTTGTACTAAGCATTGTCACTATTATTTTGTCTCGTCAAGCTAATATTACTTGTTTTCTGTATTAACCAATTATTTTCCATATTCCAGATGACAAATTGATGGTTAGAAAATGAGACATTATTTGTAGAGTAATCACTTGATTCTTACATTTAAAAAAATATCAAAATCTTATTTGAAGTTCATAAAAACTGCCCGAGAAAAAACCGGCCACACGTAGTGGCCATAGGAACTAGTGGGAAAAAATCTTTAGCCACAATGTGTGGCTATAGCAGTTGTAAGGGTTAACTATTATATTTATTTTTAATGTTTATCCTGGGTGATGTTACTTAAAAATATTGTTGTACAGTTGCTATATCAAAAATACAATGCTTCTCGGGGGTTGATAAAACTAAAGATCGTTCATTTCACAAGGAAGCAATCGATCGTTATGAGTTCAATAGGAGCATAACGACGTCGTTAAATCAGATCAAACACGGTCTGCAATTGTCGATTTAACAAGCCCAGTTGAGCTCGCAATAATTACTTACCATTCCGATAATTTATTATTAAATATTAACAAATATCGATGCATCGGGGAAGCTGCTTCCGAATATGATACGCTTAGTTATTCATAGAATTCTTTATGGGAGCCTGCAGGCTACTCACGCTCCATCATGGATGGAGAATTATATTTATTACACGCTCGTGGGAATAAAGAAGCTAGAATCTGAATGGCTGCCTTCTATTTGCTATTAAGCTATATTAAATTGAATGATTTGTGGACTGAGCGACCAGTTAGTTACCTTAAGGGTTATTAAAGTGTTGTAACTGGGAAAACTCTACTGCTACCTACAAATATTATTAGTATTTGTCCGGTGGTAATTGATTACTAAATTATATACGTGCATCCCACGTTAGCATATGTGCTCGAAAAATATGCATGAAAAAATGCGTATGCATATTTTATTTTATTTGCCGCTTGTTATAATACGTTTTTTTTTGTTGTGTCTTTGGTCGACGTCGGTAATTTTGTACAGCACGTTGTAAAAATAATTTTCTTCGCAGTGGCTTAAGCCTGGTTGTAAGCTTTAAGGTTGAATTTAACAGTAACGAGATGCATAAGTTATTAAGTGATTGGATTTTCATTGAAAGGCTTACGAGGGAATAACTTGTAAAAGGTGGTAACTTAAGTGTTGTATCGAATAATTTAATAGACATTTTAATAATCCTGCTTGATCAATTTGACATAATATATTATGGTCAAGGAAATTTGTTATAATAAAACAGGCATAACCAATCTTTACTGTTTCGTACCAGAACTTCAATAACATCCTCAAGTGCTTAATTATTCACAATATGATGTTCATAATTTAAAATTCGTAATGGATCTTTAATATCTTATTAAGAAGATATTATGAAATTTTAGTGTGTGAGTATATGGATGATTCTATAATATTTAAATTTCATTGAATATTGATTTACAATATTTAAAATGTACTTCATAAGAGCTTCATATTAGTGTAGAAAAATGTACGCAATATATAGATATCAATATGTTTATAAGCATCCAATGGTTCAACCTCCCTTAATAAATTATTTAGATGGACGCTGAGTAAACACGAATAATGTGTAAGCTATAATAGAACCGATCACTTTGAAATTAACTCTAATAACTCAATTTAAATCCACAATCTAACCCGCAAGCCTTAACGTCTTATTCAACATGGAAGTCTCCACTAATTCGTTTAAGCCGTATTTGCATATAGATTGAATTTCACCACATTTTTCCCAACGACATTACAACAAACAATTCGATTAACGCGCATGTATATTGAAACAATATAACAGCTTCAATTGAGTCATCAATTAAAGTATTGTCGTTTTCTGAGCTTTCGGGGCGTATTTTCAGATCGAATTGATGTCCTGTATAATATTTTAGTGTCATAAGAGGCTTATGTTTTAATACAAATGCATATATCGTCATAAAAATATTCATTTCGGATGTTAGAAATAAGAACTACTGGTCGGGATGCTGCAACAGATACCAGTTGGGTGGTCTTTGATTGTCATTAGTCATTTGACATTGAATATTCTAAGGTGTAGTCGTCTAAAAATATTGCCTTTTTTTAAAAAATACATTTGAATAAAATAATTTCCTATCAAATTTTGATTTAAATAAGTCATCTGGTAATCTTAAAATTTCAATCAGGTTAACAAATTTGAAACACTAACATATTTTGGAATTATATAATGTTATAAAAAGTATGTCCAATTTTTACTACAGTAGGTTTACATTATTCTCCAGGATTTGTATAGACAAGACTATCTATAAGCGATTTAACATAGGTCTATTGCCTAAAAAAATATGGATTTTATAAGATTTTACAGCTACAGATCCTCCATCTGTTATATATATTTAACTCATAATTATGTCGTTTTGATATGTATATATTTCAATCAATCGTGGCACAACAATACCAACGTTGACGTTATTTAATTTAAAGTTTAAAGGAATTTTTGCTTTAAAACACGCCCTTAAAAAAATGCTCACGATTTATCAGAAAGTCAGGACGTGCATTCCCGTAAACCTATTTTTGAAGCAATGGATCTTCTATGGATCACCACCAAATTTTGCGTTAAGCTTGGGAATTTTACCACCAAAACGTTTCTATTAATTCAGCAAGCCTTTGGAAGTGATTGCTTGCCCATATCATAAGTTCTTCCATGGTACAAGTCATTTTAGAAGGGCCGAAGGGAGGTCGTCGACGTACCATCAATTTCCCGAATCAACGAAAATGTGACGCGTGTGCATAGATTTTTTGAACTTTGATCAACGTTTAAACGTTGATCAAAGTTCAAACAACGTTTTGAACTTCAATGGATAGCAAAAACTTTAAACATGATGAAAATAACCGTCTGTCTGGCATTGTCAACTTATATTTGAACACAAAGATATATGAAAACTTCACGACAACAAGCCAGGCCATATCGTCTTCGTTGCCAAAGATTTCCTGATCAGGACTCGTACTTCATTGGTTCTTCAGCCACCCTACAACCAGATCTGGCTCCCCTAGATATATATAGTATACGATAGGGATTCAAATATAACCCGGATTTTTTTCTATACAAATTTATTAGTACATATTACATAAAAATATAAATGGAGCACACTTATTAATATCATCTTCTGTTGCGCAACGTGTTTTCGTTTGGGTTTATCGATAGTAGAGAATCGTAAAGAATATCTAAAATATCACATCTTTTTTTGACGTGATCGATATTTTTGAATAGTTTTTCCATAAACTTTGTACAAATTCAATAAAATAATTTAAATAAACTTAGCATTTTTTGCATTTCTTTGTTACTATTAAGAATTTTATAAATATTCGACTATTGAATAAAGAGCAAATATATTCGAATATTCTATTGGGATCCCTAGACACTATTGAAACCCTCCAAGCTCATGTTACATCGACTCCGAGACATTCCGGAGAAGACCTTCCAGGTCTGGCAACACTATTTCTAGAAGTATATGTATAATGGCTTGATTTTTAATAATTTACAAATGGAATTAAAACAAAGTTTAAAAAATATCAAACGCCATTGATATTTCATTTTATCTATCTAATTTTAGGAAGATCTGATTTTAAATCTAGATCGCTAAAATAAAAGTAAAGGAAGATATCTTATTTTTAATTTTAAAACGACAATAATTCTCTATATCTTCAATATTTGCAATATGTAAAAATCAACTAATTAATTGTTATATTGGTAACTCATCATGATTTTGATAAATCCAGAAATCACTCAGTAGACTGAAAGTATGTATTTTCTATCGAAGATAATTTATTTTTTCGGATGAGTTAATATTAAATGTATATCTATTCAAAGGAGCTAAAATATACATAATTTTAAAAAAATCTAGAAAGTCTTGCTTATTACATGATGTGAGATAAATCCAAATGTCGCACACGAGTATTATCAAAGGTGTTATCAAATAATTTGCTTAATTCTCAGACAGAAATTGAATTAAGGCTTCTAAATATGGATAAGGCTGAATGCTGTTTTAATGTAATATGATTAAAAAACATTTCCAATAGTCACACTATGTACAATAATTATGATAGAGTTACTAATGATGAAGTTCTTGTTATATTTTCATTGTTTATATATTTATATTTTTTATATAAAGAAAATATGGTTTGAAACTCCACCCATGTTTTCACCTGCCAGAATATAGATAGCTACCTGTCGCAGCTAAGCTTTGTAATCTTTATTGTCAAATTACATTATTAATTAGGATACGGGATGGTGGACACCTACACGTCTTGCTTCTCACTTACAGCTTCCATACATCACAGAAAATGCCGTAAAAATCACAAAGAAACGCAATATTCGTGACATAAATTTTCGTTATTAATACGGCTTTAATGCGATTTAACGAAATTAAGCCCTCACGCAACTTTCATAATCAATGCCTCGGAATGTCCGGATCAAATGTGCATTTTTTTATTTTGCATCACGTGCCACAATTACGCAAAGAATTATTAATTTCCATTGAATAATCGACGTGAAATGAAGGTAGCATGGAGCTCGTCCATGGTCGTGATTGATTCGTCGCGGTCACCAATTAATTTTTTTCAATTTTGTGCCAAATTTCACGGTCTTTAACTTTGGTAGCCATTCCGACCACCGGCGAAATTGACACGGAATCTCAGCCGATTAAAATTTCCTCGAGATGTGCGCCCCATGACGATTTTAATAATGGAAAGGATCGCTCATTTTTTGCCCGCGTATCAATATTTGATGTGGATGTGTGTATGGGCACAAGGGACGTAATGCGGAGAATAATGTGAGGTCAGTATGGGAAATACATAAATCAAGAGCACAATGGACCGAACGAAGGCGTTAGGAATAAACAAGATCAAAGGTACTGAGATTGCTTAAGGGGGAAAAGGGAAGATTAAGGAGGAATAAGGAAGCGTGAGAACCTTTGCCATTATTACGCAACGAGACAATACTGGTAATTTAAAGATTGTTCGCGCAAAAAGCCGTCCTTTTTTGCAATGTTACCTTAATTATTTCGCATACAATTTTATATGGATTTTATTACATTGCTGTATACAAAATGTAAAAAATGCTCTTGGAAGTTCAAGCGCGCATTTATTAAACCTAAAGGACACTGTTATTTAAATTCAGACAGTGTACCAAAATATAAACTTCAAAATTAGCGTTCTACAATTTAATTTACAATGATCTATAATATTTGAATGGAAACTCTAGAAATAGAATCAGATGCAAGATTTAAAGTATTTTTTTTAAACTTATTCCAAACATTTTACTTTTTTATATCAATCATATTTTGTAACAAAGCTTCTTTTTCGGTCAGTATGAAAACATTCGAACTATTCAAATATTGTATAAAATGGGGATTAGGGGATTTTTTTGCTACGTTTCATAAAAATCATTCAATGTGTTATTTAAAGAACTTTGAAGTTAAAATTTCTTATTGGTTTGCACATTTTATGTAACTTTGGAAGCTCAGAACTATTTTTTTTTTGTAAATAAATTGCATAAAATTATGATTTATTTATATCAAATATACATTTCAAAATATATAAACAGTATTATTGTGTTATTACGACTAAATATTAAAAAAAATCTATTTCGACAACCCTGACAATTAGAACATAGGGTCTATATATGAAACGTAGCAAAAGATCTCCTTTACAACCAAAAATAAATTGTCGATCCATGTGCCAAACACCCTATATATTTTAGAGCAACATTTAAAAAGATTATTCCATTAAAAATTATAATATTTAAAATATGTTACGATGTGAAGGCATTTCAAAAGACTTTCTAATAGTCAATAAGATCTTCTAAAATTAAAATAAATACTGCATTATAGGAATTTTTTGACTCTTTCGTTCATATCCTGACACCAAAATAACACCCACTTGTGTAGGAATTCTAATAGACATAGATTATTGTTTCATCCTCAAAATGGATATTTTAGGCCGAAGACTTGCCTAGCACAAAAGCTCTATTTTTTAATGATTTGTTGATAAATTTGATCAATTATTATAATGGTTTCAAAACATAAGTATTAAAAATATATTATTTTCATTATCGCTGTAGATGTTTGATGCAGAAACTTGCACTTTTTTAAATTTTAATGCATCATTTGGTTTTCATTATTGCAATTCACCCACGCACCCTGTTGGGGCGTAAGCTCCCTTGCAACTGAACAAATTCGCGCCAAAGGAGCAAGATTTTTGTAATAATGCTCTCGTGATGAATACAAGAAATTAAGGCTATACAAATAATTCAAAAGTAAAAGGCAATAAAATGAAAATTTATTGCAGGACGAGCGTACAACCACAAAGGTGATTTATGATTTATTGTGCGCTTCGACAATCGGACAGCGTTTATCTCGCGGCAAGTACAGGTCATCAAATTCTTTTATGCCGAGGAGAGCTTTGATAAGTGCACAACCCTTTAAATAGCCAAGTCCGGCTTTATTGTCCGAGTTGATAAGCAGTAACCTGTCTCCATGTCGCCACAAAAGAAAGTGGCCCCAAGTGACCCGCCGATGCACAATGGCCGAGACGACATACAATTTACGTAATTATGTCCAATGTCGAAACTGCAACTAATGGAGGGAAATGCTCACCTGATGCCCACGTGAAATAACTTAAAAAAATACATTTGCATTATATCATCACGCTTTATAGTTCCCCGGGACCGATGGCATTTATTGAAAGCCCCACCGACTTGAATGCCATCGAAACCTGCACGGAAGGCTAAAAATTATCTCGTCTGCGAATGTGGAGTAATGAATGAATTTCAACATGGCATTTATCAATTTTGAGAGGTGGACAAGTCACTTAATTTCGATACACCGATCACTAATCTGTTGAATATGTACTAAGTTGCAAACAAAAAATCGATACTAACAAATTGGCAATGAAACTCGTATGACATAGTGGAAGAAAACGCTATGTGATTTTCTATTTTATCACAAATTAAATCGTTTTAATTTTTTAGAATGCATTATTTTTCAATTCATATGATGCATTAGTTAATTCATGATTATTGGTTTGTATTTAAGATTTAAAAAAAATCAATGTAACATGTACTCAATAAGTCCGTAGGATGAAAACATAGTTTTAGACGGTCGTAAATTGAAGTTGTATGAGATATCTAACACCTTAATATATATAAAACGGCAGCGTGTTCAAAATTTTGCATTAATAATTGTCCATGAGAAAGCTCTATTCAAAGTGGATACCGCGTTTGCTCACAATTCAGAATATTGTTTGGAGCTGTTTCATGCGATTTGTGACAATAGATGGTCTCTATATTTTGATGTTTTATTCATCGATTACCTTAAGAAAAGCAGAACTATCATTAGGAAATATTATATCGCATTATTGATGCATTTTATGGAAGAAATTGCCGAAAAAGACCCCTAAATGAAGAAGAAAAATGTGTAAAATGAAAAAAATCCTACGAACTTATTGAGTCGTATCATGCAAACATAAACTATCCTAAAGCTCATTTCTAAGCATCGTGACGGAAAGGTTTTTATGGGAATTTGTAATGTTTCACATCCTAATTTGAATAAATAATAACATTCTATATGAAATTAAAATCATGGCATTGAAGATAAAGCGCTATAGAGAATGACTGTACATATAAGGTCATAATAATCTAAGGGTTAATATGTTTGTTCTCTTTTTTGAAATTTGAAGTTTTTAAAACACATCAAATTCGCCATTATACTTTCATCTTGTATGTAAAATATAGCAGATAACCCAATAAGATCTATGATTATAGGTATAATTATTACGATAGAAATCATTTTACAGATGCATCATCTGTAGTTTGTTTTTTTTTTTGAGATTCACCTTCATGGCTTGAATTTATGATGACCATGTCAATTAAATCTTCTCCATTCAGAATCATTACCTTTTAGAGCAATTTAATTTATAACATGCATTTAAGATCACCTTCATACAGTCCATAATATTATATTTGTTCTATAATCTGGAAGAATAAATAGGTTTTCATTCATGTTATCCAGTATTTTTAATCAAATAATTTACATTGCAAAAATGATGGCTGTATATATAAACAACCAATTAAAGTTATGCTTGTTTATATATTAATAATAATACCATTTATCATTTATGATCCTTCTTTTTAATCCTTTTGCATGTTCAAATTTATAAAAAACACATGATAATGAAAGGTAAAAAGATAAATTATTAGTCAAATGTTAGTTAATAATTTATATAATTGATTTACAAAGGGTATTGGATTTTTCACATAAATATATTCATCAATTTAATGCAATATTTTCTATTGTATAATCGATATATTCCTTAAGATATGTTTGATAATCAGTTATTCTAAAACTTCCTCCTTTGTGTTTGGTGGGATTTTTTTTGGCGTAATTCACTACGAATTATTAAAACCTGGCCAAACTGTCACAGCATAGCTATACTGTGCATAATTAGATAGATTAAAAGCGGAAATGCTCAAAAAGCGATCAGTGCTAGTTAACAACCAAAGAAGAATATTACAGCATGATAATGCATGACCACGCGCAGCAAGGATTACGCAAAACGAAATAAGGGGACTATATTTGGAAGTGCTGCAACATCCACCATATTCTCTTGATATTGCACCTTCAGACTATCATCTTTTCAAGTAATTAGAACATTCGCTTCGTGATAAAAAAATTCACTTCTGTGGCACAAATGAAAAATCATTTGGATTCTTACTTTAGTGGAAAACCCGCCAAATTTTACGAAAGAGGCATTAAAAAGCTACCTAATCTGTGGAAGGCGATTATAAATAATAATGGAAATTATTTAATTGAGTAATATTGAACAGCTTTTATTAAAAAAAAAAATTCTCCAAATAATAAAAAAATGACATTTCTTTCCGCTTTAAGTAATATTTTAATAATTATTTTGGTGGTACATAAAACATTTTAGCAACAAAAAAGTTGCTTAAATGCAAATTCTTATAGTAAATAATATATCATAAGGTAGTAAAAGTAATTATTGAGATTTTCGCTTTCCGGAATTGACCTAAAAATGTAACCTCTGACTTTTGGATACGCCGAAAACAATTATTTTGTTTTATTACACAAACTTTCATGAAGACGTAAATCTTTATTCTTTCCTCATAAAGCAGTCCGCTTCATTATGTTTGTCATCATAAATTATGCTTTAAAATATTTTGATTACGTCCATACTCATTTTGCACACCAATTATATCCGTAAGACATATCATTCATTAATATGAGCCCCGAGAAAAAATATGTCTACTTTTTCTCTACGGAGCCGAAACCACCTATCCGTTAGGATAATGAATGCACGGACCGAATAAAAAATAAAACGAACAAATATTACCAATAGAAAATTAGTTACGCAGCTTCTGATCGAATACCACTAAAGATTGACTCTTAGATTTCATCTCACCAAATGAGAATTGTAATGAGGTTAAGTCACGACTAATTAATTACATATGTAAAAAGTATTCGTGGCGTTGCGCAATCGTGGCGTTGAGCAAAAATGGACTTTTATACCAACAAATTGGACCACAAACTGGACGAGAAAAACGTATACGGTGATATATTATATCGGCTTTATTATAATATTTATTAATAGCGACATTTTTCTATTTGGTCTATGCGAAAAAAACGTTAATATCTTACGGAACGAAATAATTACAGCTCAACTTATTTGCATCGATCCATTAATTTTCAGTAGTCAAAAACAGCACTTGACACAGGCGCCGGCCGACAACGTGCTAAAAATCATACGATTCAATGCGCGGTTTTATTCATCATAGACACAGTCCGAGCGCGAATTGTGTTTGTAATTGCATGTGCGGGATGATGGGATTGTTTTGCGAGTGTTGAATGATTGAGCATTTGATAGATGAAATCAACGACGATTCGTTCACATTCTCATTAACTTGTTGCAAATTGTGTCCATCGATTGTGCGATTGGAATGTGGCTAAGTGATATCGACTTCGAAATGGAAATCATACAAACACATTGATTGCCACGGGGTTAAATTTAAGGCCTTATAGGGTAACAAGTTTGCCTACTTCTTCAAAAGTGAGTCTTACACTTGTGATTAAGGCAGGGACTTCCAACTAAAAATTAAATTAATAATGAAAACTAAACTCATACCAATTGATCGAAGCTAAGCACACATTTTAACATTTGGACGGTTTTTATAAAGAATTTGCCAATCCAACGCCATTTTAAAAACATAATTGTTATTACATTTAATTGGTTGCAAATACTGTTCCTGGCTGAATTTTTTAAAGAATTTTTACGCATTTTATAATAAGTGTTGATCAAATACACTTTTAAAGTGTGTGCTTCTTTGAATAGAAGGTTCTTCTTTAAATTCAAGGATCAAAATATGAGGGTCATCCAGAAATTAAGGTTACAACATTTTTGTAAGATCGAAAAATGCTCGTATTCAATTGAAATTCACAAAATATTTCACAAATATATTCAACTATTTTTCAACGAAATTGCTGTCAAGATCGAAACATTTCTGTGGTCGGGGCATCAGCTTTTGTATGCCAGTGTCATAGACTTCCCCGTCAGCTCTTTTAGAATTGTCTTTTGAATTCTAGGATTTAGTGAAATATCTACGTTTCATCTCTCGTCACGATAGACCAGAAAAGCTTCTCCTTTTTGTGCAAAATTATGCACCCATTTCGCACACAACTTTTTGTAATCAAGTTTTGGCGCCACAAAATCAGCAAGAAGACTTCAAGAAATATCAGGGAATTCTTCGTGAAGGTCGTTAAGCGTCACACGGTGATCATTTCACACTTGTTTTTCAATTTTTTGCACAAGTTAGTCCTTGCTACGTCATGATCATCAGTACGGTCTTCACTTTAACGACCTAACCCACTTCGTGACATGTTGTCGACTCATCATATCACAACCATAAACTTCCACGAGCTTTCGATGGATATTCGCTATGGTATTGTTCTGCAAAACGAATGACCGCGCAGATCTCGCACGGGCGAAAAGGGATGAGAAAGCGCGACGATCTCTCCATCGGAAGAATTTACTGTGACTAAACAAAATGGACGATAAACACGCGAGACCAAATAAACTGAGCATTAGGGTTCCCTCTACACGCCAAATGTACCAACTTGGAAACAAATTAAAAAAATCGCCCGGCCTCAGGAGCTCTTGTAACTGTAACGTTGAGGTGGGGTCACTCTCGGGGGTAGAGTTCCTGGGCGGTTCCCCGCCTCCGCGTGCTCGTCGGGATGTCCGCGATAGCGCACGGGTCCGTTCTTCTACCGGGCCGTGATGTTGCTGGACGAATGGATGGAAATAGAAGGGCGTTGAATAGAAAGACACACTTTACGAAATAACTATTTATTCTACACGAGAGAAATGGAGAGAGATTTGGCTGCAGGAGGGACGACCTCCCGCAACCAAGACCAACCGACGACTCCCCCAACACCCGCCTCCTGCACGTCGCTCCCCAACCGACAACGGTGCACGCAGTAGGTTTGCAGGTGCAATGTCTCCGCAGGGCCACAAGAGATGGCGCAGTTAAAATAACACATTGCACCTGAAGAAAGATGAAAGATGTCGCTGTTAACAGATGGTAAATCGCCCACGTTACATAACCATACTTTCTAGATGACCCTCGCATAATTTCAATATTTTTCCATGTTCGATTTCCGCAATAAAACAAAATATTTCAATTGATTCAAATAAATAATTGCAAAAATCGTACATTCTTTCGACATAAATTTTCGCATTTTTGGCGAGAAAATTTCGATTCTTCGACCACATTTTTTCATTTCGTATTCAATTATCTCCCAAACGATCGTTTGTCCGTATTCCTCGGAAGCTTTCAGAACCGTGGACGAACTATTAAATCAATTACTTGGACTCCGCTCGCAAGTTCGAAGCGACTGATCAAAATACCAAGGCCCTGTGTACATTTTTTACCTGTTATTTTTTACAAAATCAAACTTATTACTCTTGTTAAAATCAATTTCACCACTAATATTTACAAAATGTATTTAATTACGCTTTACAGCCACTATGGTGCAATTTATTAAATAATGCTGCCCGTGGCGTTGGGATTTAATCCCGCCGTGCGCATTTATACAAAACGATTTCGTGTAGACCGATCGCCAGAGATATTGAATCTTTATTTTTTTGTGCGTTCCAATTAAAACAGGATGAAAAAAGGAACAGTTCTATATATATATATATCTTTACTTTATTATTTACCCTTTAAAATCTTCTTGATTTCAGAATGTATCAATTTTTACCTTTCAAACTTCTTTTCATTTATGTACCAAATAATAATAAAAATCATTAATAAATTAGCGTTACTGATTCCAAGCTGCCATTCAAAATCAAAAATATTTGTTGTTAGTAATCAATAAACAATTAAATTAAAAAAAAATAATTTGGTTACTTGCATAAGAAATTTCAGAGGATTTCTTTTAATATTAATGAGACCCAAGAATATTCACGTATTTAGTAAGAAAAAGTTAAAGTTTATATCGTTTTTCTCTCAGGCTGTATTCCAAGGACCTGAAAAGGTGGAAACGACCAACATTATATCAGACGAACACAAGACAGAGTGATTTTGGAGAAATTTGGAGAAGGCTTTCACCACAATAAAAGCAGCCCTTAGAACTAATAAATACTAACAAACTTAACTAAGATATATCTACTAATTACTTACAAAGCAAATAAGAAAAAGTTATATATTAACATGTATCTACTCTTGTAAGGGATAAATAAAGCTACACAGTCAAAATCCCACCACAAACGCAAAAAAAATTATACTTAATCTAGGCCTAAATGTTGAAAATTATCGTAAATGAGCCATTTCTCATCACCAGTTCTTGAAATTATTTCATCCCTTAAGGGACATTTCTACCTTGTCGGTTATAAAAATATTTTTTTTCTTCGTATATCGGAAAGAACCAATGTTTAGAAATACGTTATATATATTTCATGTCGATATAAATGAAATTTGCAAAGTAATAGGCCGACGAGGAGAAGGGAAACTACTTTTTCTAAGCTCATGGAAGTGCTCCCATACGCCCTAGATGAGTATACGTCATGAAATTTGGCAGACACGTGTATAATAAACTTCTTCATCGCATAGACTACAATTATTTAAAAATATGTAAAATTGTTTATTTAATAAACAAAAAACTACAAAAAACATTGGTAAAAACACAAACTTTTCTTCAACCACTCACTATTTTTTTATTTTTTTATATTTCTTTTTAGTTATAGTCTAAGCCATGAATAATATTATACAAAGTAAAAATCTGTTTAATTGTTTTTGCTGAAAATTACTTGTTTAGGACTTAGGACTTCCATGATGAAGAATGTCATCCTTTGCGCACTGACATACGTGGCTCCTCCCACTCCCACTGCCATACTTTATTAAACATTAAAAATATTTTTATGTTCAATGAAGATCGACTAGTCGACACACTCAATATCAACATTCTATATTTAATACTTTTTGCATTAAAAAATGTTAAAAAATTTACCACTCTTAGGGCCAACAAGGTCGAAACCTCCCTTAAGTTTCCACTGCTCGATTTAAATTTTTGGAACCAATATTGGGATTTGTGGACTGTTGCTACTTTATCATAAACATATTACAAATTTTAAAAAACAGCATACAATGCCGAATGTGAACTTCATTAGTTTCGAGTTTGGAATTTTAACTATAAGAATAAAGTATAACAATAGTTATTATATTTATGTAATATTGACTTTATGCAATAGTTATAATATAACTATAATTTTTATGATTGAAGAGTCTTTGAGAAGAGTTTTTGTCTTGAAGCATAATGGACTAAATAAAAATAAAGGGTTGATATAAGAAAATGAAATAAAATGATGAAAAATAATTTTAGGGGTCAATATTTAAGAATGTTGGCAACAAATGTACCAAAGTAAAGACCGTTACACCTATATGGCTAAACAGCTTAACCAGTTTCAATGCTTTTCAATCACCCTTTGCTAATTGAATCGTCTAAACACTTTTGCATTCAAATTTCGTTGTTTAAATTTAAGCTGTATTTTGTTTTTATTGCATTAAGATAATAATTCTTAAAAGAGATAATAACTAAAAGAAGTACATGTTAGTATATTTTAATGGTTAAGGGTTTCTTTGAAAGTCAGATTAGCATGACTCTTCATGAACTCACGTGTCATTGTCCATTCTATTGACTTCAATGGACTAAGTACTTTTTAACAAACAACCACTCCGTATAAAGTTGTTTTGTTGTGATGTTAGAAGCGACTACAACCATGTCAAGGTTCGTAGCGTTTCTTAAACTTAAAATGAATCATCGCAAAAGACCATGTGCGACGTCACCTCAATGTGCACTGTTAGACCATAGAATTTTTCTTGTCACATATTCTTCATCCACAAAGACTTTTGTCTGATGTATTTATTCGGCATACTCCATTTAAACGCATCACCTTGACCGGAAGAAATAAACAAATCCGATTATGCAATCCATTAGAATGTCCGGATGCAGAGAAAATCTTGAGGTCGTTGGGTATTTTTCTTCAGGTCGAATCAATTTGAGCCATCAAAAGGGACGATGATAGTAAATAACACGCCTTAATAACGAATATATTGTTACAAAATCGTCGTGAATATTTGTTGCAGAGGTACGGAGTCATCATAAATAGTCATGAATCACCAGATGAGGTCTTGCGTGAGACCCATATACCCATTTCGCCTGATTTTGTTACTCTGAATGGAGCTATTGATGTAACTGATAGACGGCGATAAATCTCGGACCAGTATTTATCAACCTTTTCTGATCGATGGCCTATTTACGTCAAATTATCATAGACTAATGTGGAGAAAATAAAAATTTGAATTAACATACATTTTTGCCACTGTAGCAACCCTTTTTGATATCATAACGTAATATTGTTCTCCTTGAGGCGAATCGACATAGTCCATCTTGGGATGCATGGAGAAGGTAAAATATTGGACGTTCAATAATGAAATATTCGTAGCGAAACATTGATCAATTTATGTTCTGACAGAATAAATGTAGGGCTGTCAACTCTTTTCTGCGAATTTTTTGAAAAATTCATTTAAAGATTAAATTCGCCTTTATAAAGACAGTCCCTTTTATGTAAATGCGCCCAATTGAAGATCATTGCTATGTCTTTAAATGGCAAAAACTGAATTGCGATATCAAGAAAAATTAATTGCATCTGTTGCAAATTTCTTGTAATTTAACTTTCTAGATAAATAAAGAATCTTGGTCAGTTTTGAAATGTATTTTAAATGACTTTTTCTATAACAGACCTTGTTTGTTATAATATAAAATTTTGGAGAGATTTTCCAATCGTAATTATATTAATATCAATAGATCATAATAAATTACTCCTTTCGAATTTCTCTTAGAATACAAAGTATTCGACTTTAAATTGACATTTAAACTATTGTTTGCTTTGATCTTCATTACTGGGACTATTTTCTAATTGGAAAAAACGTTTCTTGAGCTTCGATAATCGTTCGTTTATCCTATCTACTCTAACATAATCAAAATAATGATTTATTTTAAAGCATTTGGAGGTGAAAATTAAATCTTTCTTCAACTTTTTAGGGAAGAATAACTTAAAAATTCATTGCAATGCCACGTCTCGCATAACAAACTGCGTACACAAACAATATTTTTATGTTATTTCCGCAAGTATCAACAATAAGTTGACAAAGTTTTATCGCAATCGAATGTACGTTATGGCAGCGCATTAAATACGGACAAACAAATATTTATTTTTACATATTAGACTATGCTTATGTTACTCGCGCAATCTTTAGCATTAAGTGTACGAAGCTTTATAGCGTTAGAACTGACCTGTGTTTGTGGCCTTTTCTTGTTAAACGCATATAAAAAAATACATTTTTTATAAACGAATCTTGACTAAAAAATCGATTAATCGACTTTTATTAAAAATCATATTTTAATTAAATATCTGTATACAAACTCAATCATCTTGGGTTCAAATCCTACAGGAGGTACGACTGGCGATCACATTTTTTAAAACGTATATACACAATGAAAAACCTTGTCAAAACGGTTGTCGACAGTCTCTTAAAAGGGATGGCTAAATTGAAGTAATCAAATGAACAGATTTGTGCGCGCGGTATTTATGGAGTTAATGTTCATCATCTCATTGATCTGACATTATGACATACGGTTTTCAAAATGAATGGAAATTGAATTTGTAATTTGTAATATTCAAATACATCATATAAATAAATTGTCAGCCCTTAGCACGCATGATTTTCTTATTTTAATATGTACGACTAATAATATACATACATGTTAACCCTCTGGATGCTAAGCAATGATTTAGCAAAACAAAAATCTGCGTCAAGGTATCAGTTTTTAACTTGAGAGGCCGTTGGAGCAAATTAACCTGGAAATTCCAGAATTAACTGGAACCATTTGATTTTCAGCCTAGGAAAAATTCTAACATCTAACATTCTTGACCCTCAATAAACGCAATTTCTTATATTATGATTTCACTATTACGCTGCATCAAGTCGGCAAATTTGCAAATTGGCCTAATTTTTCAATTGAAAGTTCGTATTTCAATCACGATTTCTATATGCCGTGTAAAAGTAAAACCGTGTATTTCAAAGCCCAAGCCATAGGTAGAAGAGAGGAAGAAAGCAAACAAGCCTCTGTTGATCAAAAACACCTTAAAAAGCCAAAGGGTTAATTGCTTTAATCTTTTTTCGATGCTGAATCGACAATTTTATTGTTCTCGATAACCATCGTCGGAAATCAATACATTTTTGCTTTGCTGCCTCATCAATTTTTTAGGCACGTTTTGAAATATTATGCAGAAGGACAATGGTTCGGTATTTGTCCAATTTTATGGTCAAAATCGATTCGATCCACTGCGGCCATAAGTCATGTTGATATTTGGCATTTGCCACCTACAGACAGGTACGGACAGATAGAAGATTAATTGGTGTTAAGTCGCTTTCTTCGGTTTATCGAATGGATTGAGGCAAGTTAAGCGGTACCCTGTCACCATTGTGCCCCGTGTCACTTTTATTTCTGCGCTAAAAGAAAGACCCGGTAAAACGTGGACATAATGTCGTACTTTAATGCCTTATTACGCATTGTTCTGTCTATCAAATTAGCTATTGTATGAATATTTCGGTTTATTACGCCTCGTGGTAGGATACCGTTGCCCAGCTGCGAATAGCGCTGCTCCTTTATTTTTCTCTCCCATGCAAATTTTATCCGTTGCATACGGTAAATTCTTAAAATGTTATATTAATTTTGGAACAATAACAAGAACTGCATGTAAATTTGTATTTGTTTATCCGTGATTAAGGCACGATTAGGGCCTTTTGTGTTCGAGACACGATTTTTAATCTAAGCTGTCGGTATTGATAGGCAAATATTGATATAGTTCGCATTAATCACGATCAGATGGAAGTACTACGATTTCCATTCAATCACCGATCACGATTAATCTGATCAACTTTTATCGCGCCCCAATAAAAGCGCACAATGCCAAACCGAAGACCTGAATGGCCTCTCGATAGGCCCTCAAGATTAACACATATTTTCATCAAATGAATCTTTTTAAATCCGGATTCAGGCACCATTTTTGAAATTTTGATAAATTGAGCTTTACAGTTATTCATATTATATCTCATTGCAAATTAAAGCCATGATCAAAATGGTACACGCGGATATATTGTTGTAAATAAACATGTTTCTCGTTTAGAATTACACTTGTTCCATAAAGCACATCAACACTTTCTGCTGTGCCGTTTTCTATTCCTATTTTGTATCTCATAACTCTCATTCCATTTCTACCACTGAATTTCACTTCAAGTTATTTGCATACTTTTACATTTCTTTCTTCATAAAAATGTGGCCCTATTAAGAATCAATGTTTGCATCGCAAAAAGTATTGTCTCAAATTCAGCATTGGATAGTGAATATATTATAACAATAGTGACAAAATATTTTTTTAGCAATATAAAGTCGTCTATTTGTCTTCTGTTATTCAATAGGAACATTCAATATAATATATTATATAATGTGAACAAAGCTTTTGTGGCATTTAGTATCATATTAATATAGTCGTATAGTGTTGCAGTTATAATTATAATATATACGACATGGCAGTTAATTTTCCTTGGATAATAAATTTTTCATTGATGATAGACATTGGGGGTTGATGTAAATATAACAGTTTTAAAATTTTATTTAATATTTAAATAGTTTAATTGTTAAATATCTGTTTTAACCCTTCTGTCTATAGAATGGTCTGGCTCAATTATGATTTTTTGATGAGTTTTTTTTTTCAAAAGTCAGATCTTACCAACTCTGTCCATTTAAGGGTTTTATAGAATTTAAAATTAAAAAATTTCGAGATCTTTGTTCCGAAAAAAAACCATATCACTATTTATATACCTAGAGCCAATAAAATAGGTTTGGCCAGACTTAGATGTATTTTTTCCTTGGATTTTTCTTCATATTCCGTAAAGAAATTTTAATCCTTCTACTCCATAAAATAATTTATGATATTTCTTATGCAGACCTGCATTTTACATGTATCGACAGAAATCCTTTTTGCATCATATTTTTGGAAAAACCCATATTTTTCTTTTATTTGTGCTGTAGAAAATCTATATTTCATACGATAGTTTGTTTACCTAATTCATTAACACGAAGAAAATAAACCTTTAATGGACAATTTAATGTTTAAACAAAATTTAAAAAGTGTTCAATCAAATTACTAAGCAATTACATTCTATTCTTTTGAAATCTTGTCTATATCTGTAAATCTAATAAATTAAATTATACAAAAAATTGTGCAGAAATAATATTAAAAAATATATCAAATCAAAAGTCGATGAAGAAAATGTATTTTTTTAAAGAAATCGAAACTCTTTTTAGAACATTGAACAACTCTCAAAATGTGTTCCACTAATAATAGTACTTTACAAAATCTTACATTGAAAAATTGTATCTCTCGTATGAGTTTAATACAGTAATTTTACGCCAAGTTAAACCTTTTTTTATTTCTTTCTTTTTTTATTATAAGTTCAACCTTTTTCAATTCAAATTAAATCATCAGATATCAGAAAAAAGTTTAAGTTGAGTTGAAAAAGTTTAACTTGAACTAAAAAAGGTTCGACTTGAAATATATTTGAACAAATATTAATCTTTAACCGCCAGCGATTTCAAAGAAATTGCGGAAAATAAATGTTTGTTTTATATATTTTATTATCTGAAGACGACTAGTGTATCTTAGCATATTATAAAGGGTTTTGAATATTTCTTGTTCGGGATTATTCTTTGTTAATATTAAAATTGATTATTTATTTAAGGTTATATCAATTTACCAGTAATACTAATAAGATCGGTATTTTTAAAAGGCATTTTGACCAATACATCCCAAAATAGATTCTGTTACGTAGCAAAGATGATCTCTGTTGAATTTATTTAAAAATAAAATGGAAACACTGAGATTAATTAAAATGTGAAGACATTTTTGGATTCATCTGTAAGTGTGCTTCGCGTAATATTTTTTTTTTCTACAAAAAACATAGCGACTCACCGGTGAGTCGCTGGCAGCTAAGTGATTAATGGTTCTGCAATGAGCTGCTTCGGCTTCGCTTTTGAGGCATTCAATTTTGAAAATAGTGTCTCCATGCATGATTTTCATTTGAGCAATCGTATTTGTTAAGCAAATTGCAATTATAAAAAGAAAATTGTAAGCCACTGGTTGATATATTGACAAAGAGAGCTCGAGAGCGACTCCTGAGCCGTGATTTTAAAGCCGCTTACTCCACGTCGTCAATCCGCATTCAGTCAAATAAATGGCAATCTCTCAACTATAATTTCGTCACAATGCCTTAATTTTTTCACATACTTCACCCCAGTTGCTAAATACTCGCATTTGAGCCATTGTCACGAGATCCATGACATAAATGACATAATTGATGGCTCGCTCTCGTTGACAATAGCATCCGTGAGACGAGCGTCTGTCGTGAACCGAGAACCTTCGGTTAGAAGAATCGTGCTCTTAAAACTATTTGGCATTTGGCTTTCAGCATAACTATATTAATTTCTGGAACGTATGTACACTATGGGTTCGCTATTTTGAAATTTCCATGTCAATCAATGGCGTTGGCAGGTTAGCATTTCGCGGTAATGAATCACAGAGAACGAGCGCATTCCACCATGACAACATTTAAGACAGAATTCGATTCATTGACTGCTACATGCCTCTAATTGTTATTTACGTATAAATGTATATCTTTATTCGAGAGTGATGTGGTGTGCCATTTTAGTATTCTACGACGCGAAATGCAATTCAGCAATTAATTTAATTGGCGATTGTTGGCAATGTCAACGTGTCTGCAGGCGCCTAGCAAGGTCTCAAATTATTCGACGCTGATCGCGTTTTCTTCGGTTCTAATTGGTTTAGAGTCCCGTTTTGATATTCTACTCATCATCAAGCGCAAGTTGGCCAGGGTGAGCGGTCCAGTCAAAGAGAGGTTGCCAGCTGAGGCGCCAGCCTGATGCTGCCTTCAGATAACAATGCAGATAATCACCCCAATATGGTCAACACACTGTCATTGCGTTCCTACAAAATCTTTACACAATTTATACGTGTGCCTGCTTTCATCGTGTCTGATAAAAATGATTTATCTCCACTGTCACCTTATCGTTCCATCCATTCTCCTTGACCAAATATTATTTTTATCTGATCCTCATAGCCTTCCCAGCAGAAGGCGGACAGCTGAAAAGTTTATCAATAACACCCTTACGAAAGTAGGTGCAAATGAGTCAACTTTGATATTCAATCCCAACGAGGCAACTTTCAACATCTCCATGTATGACTTAAACAACTTAAATTTAAAGAAGTATTAATCATAAAACGCCTACATTTGCAGACGCTTTTATGCTATTAGACTGAAGACATCGTGGTAATAAAATAATATTTATTATAAACTTGCAAAAAAGCAAATTTTAGATTTATATACACTCATGTTTTCATTCAATAACAATTTTATACAATGTAGCTTCATCCATCTAATAGTTTAATTGCTTTACGGTATGTAATTGTATAGTGAATGTAATGGAAAAATGTGGCATAAAAATAATTTATCACTAGAAAAATCTCATATGAAGATAATCTGTATATTAAAAAGAGACTGTTACGTAAGGAGTGGAGGTGCTCTCGGGGGCAGAGTCCCCGGACTGCTCCCCGCTCCCACACGCTCTCACACCCTCTTCTCTAGGTAACTTTTTATTCAGCACGAGAGAGAGGAATTTTGCTACGGAAAGGACGTCCTCCCGCAGCCAAGGTCACCCGCCGACTCTTCTCAACTCCTGCCTTCTACGCGTCACCACCCAACCAGATGTCGCTATTAAAATAGCCCATTGCACCTAAAGAGAGACGGAAGATTGAACTGTTAATCTGGAAAATTAAATTAATATATTACACAACATATAGCGCAATCTTTTAGCTAACAATTTTCGTTAACAAACGGAAAAAATAATGCTTAAACACAACTTTCATTTGAACCAAAGATGATTGAGTTGCTAATTTGACCGCATAATTGCGGGACTACCTATATAGCTTTATCAACAAGCAAAATACTTATTTTTGAAGATATTGTGCAGATATTTTTACACTGAAAATTTATTATAAATTTATAGTTAAGTCGTCTTTTTTAGAATATCTTGCATTGATTATATTTCATTTTTACTATGACGGACTAAGGATCATCAACAGTCAATAAACTACGGCTCGCGGACTGGATTCGGCCCTTCAAAGTCTTTCATCCCGCATCCGATTTTTATATATTTATTATATATATAATATAATACATCATCATAGTGCAGCCACAAACAGTCCACTGCAGAACTATGAACTTTTTCAATATCCATTCTTAGGAAGGGGTGACATCCAATTCATCTGTATCATATATTCACCCCCTCGTTCACTCGATATTGAAGGTAGCATGACCTCCGAGTTTCATTTAGAATGCTCTCCCAGCGGGCCACCTGGATGAACGTGTCGTGAAATTTGTAAAGACTAAGTAGTTTTCCTCAGGAAATCAACTGAAGGTGTAGGAGTGAAAAAATGAAGGGTTTTATTGCTATAAGTTTATCAACATCGATTCTAAACTGTGCTGGATAAGTTTAAGATATAAGAGATGATGTGAAAAAGCAACTTAAAGAAAATATTTGAAAGATTAATTACAACATACATCATATCAAATATATATCAGAAACTATCAACGATCTCAAATTAAACTGGAATATGTTATCGGTGGTTTTGACGTATAAAATTGTATTTTTGTAACACTTCCATAAATATCTTGAGAAGAAAGGCATTAAAAAGCTCATTGTATAGATAGATTTTAAGAGCATTTTCGATAATGGATTCACAAGGCTGGTCTGAATCATCATCAGTTCAAAAAATGGTTGAATCTGAGAATGTAAATTTGTTATTGAATACTGAAATACGATAGTTAATTAAATCTAACGATAAGCATTGTGATATGTTGGAACAACGTATGCTATTTATCGGTTAAAAATACAAAGACGGAATCAAAAGTACTGGAAAAAGTGCTGAAGATCGCAGCTTTATTTTGTAGATATATCGATGGAATGATGTACGAAATCATTCTCGTTTATAGAACCATATTTTGTGAATTTCAATATTGCGTCGACCTGGCAGTTCATTTACACATAAAAAAAGGTCATGAATGCAAAGAGCTTAATCATCAAGTCTTTTCCTCATGTTCTCATGATCTTCCTGCGAATGGCCAATTTCGGATTTCCAAGAATCCTAGGCATTTATACTCGAACACAAGTTCGGCTTCGAATCTTCCGCAATCGATTTATTATGTTGGATCTCTCTAAAAGTATCCACGAGCATAGTTCACCTGTCATCGGTTAATTGGTATCTCTTCGTGAGAAGAATGACCGTGCTCAGCGGGGTCCCGTAGATTTAAAAAGACCTCCGCACTGGTTTTCGCATAATGCGACAGTAAGTCTGATTTCTTTTTAATGGTTATGAAGACGTGGGCGCATCGGAGGTCATGTCGCTTTTTTTAACGCACGCTTTAATTAAAACTTGACATATATTTGAGATTACAACGGGATTATCGTGGATGAAAATAAAAATATTTGACGTTTTTCGAGGAGGCTTCGCATCGGTAATGTGTCATATTGTACGTCGGACACTGTCAATTTGACTAGAGATGCTGTTGAATTTCACGCTTGTATGAAAAACGGTGTCAAAATATTGCGTATCTTTATCTTATTAAATCTGTAGGGCATTTATAAATCACGGAGAAAGTAATTGGATGCGCGCGTTTAAACGCGAATATCAAACATTGTGTTGTGCTTATTGCCTGTCATTTATCAGATGTCTGTAGAAACCCTTGCAAAAGATTATTAGGTCCTTCCGAAACAAATCCATTTTTTCCAACGCTCTCGTTTGAGTTCAATCTGTCATCTATTTTTTTTAAATTATTAGTATTATGGGTAAACATGGCGAAACCTGAAAACAATGAAAAACATATGTGATTTGAACGAGATTAACCCTTCTGTCAATGAAATGGTTTAATTTACTCCTGTCAATTAAATAGGTAAACAAACCATCGTACGAAATATACCAGTCTGGTTTTTACAAATACATGATTCAAAAACATTTTTTGCAGGACAGGAAAAAAAACATAGGTTTTTCCAAAAATATGATGCAAAAAAGATTTCTTAAAAAACAGGTAAAAATGCAAGTTAGAATAAGAAATATCATAAATTATTTTATGGAGCAAAAGGATTAAAATTACTTTACAGGAAATTAAGAAAAACGTGATATCCTGTATAAACCATTCGAAAAAAATATCTAGATCCAGCTAAACCTATTTTATTTGCTCTAGTTATATAAATATATTTTTTTCTCGAAACAAGGATCGAGAAGATTTGAAATGGGGTTCACAAAAGAAATTTTGTTCCGAAGAGAGTCCGTAGACTATATAAGTTTAAGAACCCCTGATCTAACGTGCTAAAAAGATAATGAATTCAATAGCTATTTTTTAATACAAAAAAATATAATAATATATATTTTTAAATTGACATTAATCCGATACAGGCTGAAAAACATAAATTTACCCTAGTTGAACATAAACTGGATACAACTATAATTTAAATTGTTTCGTTATTTTAGAAAGATGCAGTGTAAGAACAGTGATACATTGTCAATTCATTGAGTACGATACCAACTAGTGTAAATGTTATTTTTCTAGTATAATAAAAGTATCTAAATTTGTGCAGGATGAGCTGATTATGAGGAAAAACAACATCATTGTTCTTTCATTAAAACGATCCATTGTTCGGCCGATTCATTTTGAAGCCTTTAAATCCCCCATTGAAGCCCGTATATACGAGCGTTGTTTTCCCATAGACACGAGCGAAGCTGGATTGACAATAAAGAAACATAAATCCTTATTCACAAATGTGTTTCAACTTTCACCTACTCATTGTTTACCCTTTATCCAGTTGAATCATCGTTCGAATCTGAACCCGCCGACAATTTAATCTTTCGTTTCCTTCGAAGCCTTTTGTTTGCCTTTGCCTTCGGATTACCGTTTACACGAGGGCGTAGATAAATACGCCATTGTTGAAATCACCTCAACATCCACCTCAACACACCTATAATCCGTATTAATTTCACCTCTTTTGTTAATTTAACGCGAGCATTGTTTGAATGGGCTCTCCGGCGCCCACGTTTGATGTTGGATTTAATGAATCACCGACACATTCACTGCTAATCGATATTTGCTGTATGTATGCAAAAAATTTAGTATGTGTATCTCGTATGCTACATGCACTATCCAGAGTGCACTCAATCTGCAGGTATTAAAGTGCCGACAGGTGACATAATTATAGTTAATTATGCATTTACTCCTCTGGTAACTCGTTATGCCGATAGGATATTACGTTGCAATTCTAAACGTATTAATAAAATTGTTATTGAGCATAGCCGATGCATATTATAATATATATACATGACGGATCATTAATAAAATAAAATGAAACTAAATTACATCGACTCTTGTATGTCTTTACTTTTACACATAAACATTGATGAAAAGATGTAATGATGTAACAGAACTTTCATTCTAATGATTCAATTCAATTGAATAATTATTTCTTCTTTGGATTATTTATGGATTTTTCTTCCCAACAATGTTATGTACCATAATTTTCAATACATTTAATAAAAGGGTGCGATATTCGACTAATAAGCTGGATACTGAATCAAGTTCCTCAGGGTGATATTTTTAATGTTAGTGGCTTAATTACGACAACAAACGCCTAATCTCAATGTAAACAGACAATAGTGCTTTAAGCTTCCCATTAACGTGCTAAAAATAATTTTTGTAAATAATTTCACGAAAATATCTTGTTCAAGTATAGATAAATGTTTTTTTTTATATTTTCACGAATCTCCGGTAATGGCAATACGAACCCCCAGGAATCCGCGGACCCCATTTTAAGAACCGCCGGTCTAAAAATACATCTAATGTCAATAAACAATTGATACATCTTATGTATCCTTCATAATCTTGCATGTTATGTATCTGTGTTCTTTCAATGGAAATTAATTCCGGCCATTACGACACCCATCTCCAATTTTAATACGTCCGCAAAGGGTTAAAGTCGAGTTGTAGTAAATATATCATAGTCAAATAAAGGTTGAAAAATCATGACAAATATGCTAGGCCAAATTTGGTAATAAAATTCCTGGAGATGATACGAGCAATTTGGAAACAAACGTGAATTTGCATAGGTCGGCTATAAAAGAGATGCTGGAAAAGTCTTGGGATCCGACCGATAGTCTTGGCCGTGGGAAGGCCTAGTCTTTCCGTGGCCGATGCTGTAAACATAGTCTTTATCTTGATGATATAATAAAGACCTGGAGCCAACAGTCGTATTTATTTGCCCTCATCTCCTCATTAATAAGTTCGTAGGATATAATTCGACGTAAACAGATAACAGACGACAGACAGCGACAAGCTGGATTGAGGGATCATAATGTGCGATCCCATTTCCTGCGCTGCTGTATGGTCTGTTCCGGGTTACTCCAAACTAGCCACACAGAGAGGGTCTTCCACTAATCTTTTTAAACCAGCCTCAGACTATTGCATCCGAGGGTGCGGCGGAGGAGATGAGTTGCCGTTAGAACAGCCTGAAATCGTTCTCCCCTGTATGCCTAAGCTGTTGAGGATAGTGATAAGCCTTTGATACAGTCTTCACTGACTACTGTAATCGGCTGTTCCACACACCCCTTTATAGGTGTGCAGCACAGGGTGACTGCGCACCCAGCTTAAGTCAGCTTGGCTACCCCAACTGTGTTTGATGAGCAAACCTACGAGGCTACTTTCGCGCACCTCTACTTCACATCATTTCCTCAGGGGTTCAACCGTTGCCCACGGGCATAGGGTTGGCTTCCCCCCCCCCCCCCCCGATGGGTGGGCATTGTGTAAAATAATAACCCACCCAAAGACGCCATCTCTTTGGAAGAGTGACAGGGTGCGGTTTCGGGGTTAAGAACCGCTGATCTAGGGGGGGAAATGCACAGCTTGTTTCACATAATGTAAGTATTCCTAAGCTATGTTTGTTGAAGATCTAATTTTACAAATGATATTAGTACGTCCAGTTTATGAAGAATTCCTGTTCGTTTGCCTTCATTCCCTGATAAAATAAAATTCCTCTAATATGTATTCAGAACAACTTTGATTAAAATACAGATAGTCATACAAGTTATAAAGTTTTTGTTTATAATTTTTAGTGGCTTTTAGCCATCTCTTTTAAGGGGACCACCACTACCATTCATTTTTACATAGTTTTTCATGGCGTATATATGTTTTTAAAAATGTGGTCGCCAGTCACATCTCCTGTAGGATTCAAATCCAAGATGATTGAGTTACGATGCCACTTGCTTAATCGCGGGACTATCTACAGTTATAATTTACAGCCAATTTCTGTCGGAAACTAAGATGTCTTGGAGGATTGTTTGGAATATTTATTTAAAAAAGACAAACAGTTTTGCCAATGTTAAACTTTGAACAGCATGTATAAGTAATCAAATTAAAGCAAAAAGTGCATCAATCAAGAGACATAACATCGCAGAATGGGATAAAGAAATTACATTTTTCTAGCGTACTCGACAATTTTTTCTCGGAATGACATTTATGGACGAGTGCAATCCCGAGGCAAGGTTACTTTTTTATCAGGAAAAACTGGTTACAAACTCTATATTTGTACATCATTTGTTCCTTGCGTTTATCCATTTCATAAATTACACGCATTTTGCTCATATTCAAAGATAATGCATAGGTTCTGTGCAGAAAAAGCGATCGAAAACGATCAGTATCGATTACTCAAAATAACAGCTTCTTAAACATGTACATTATTAGCATTAATCATAAATGAGACCTGATTATAACCTCGTATGTATTTCTGAAAAAAATTGAAATTGGGCTTAAATTAATATTTATTTTCAATTTGCATATGTTGATGTTTACAACAAATGGAATCATTGAGCTACATGTCTTCAAAGATGATGCTGGAAATGCTGTTACTGTGATTACTGAGCGATACCAATCAATGTTGAATAACTTTTTATGGTCAAAATTGAATCATTGAATCATCAATCAATATTTTATCCTAAGTAGTAATCCTGTTCTCAAAAAAATTGTGTGAACGATATATGTAATTCATTCTCTGTTGTCCATGTATATCTTTGCTGCTTCTACTTTACTATTATAGAAAATAAACCATTTATACTTTGAACACACCGCTTAGAGGAAAGTACCATCATCTGCTAAATAGCAAATCGTTCGATGTGGAATTAGGTACCCAAACAAGTTCCACTCGGCGTTCATATGACGTATTCCCTACGATGAAATGGCTACATTATATTAAATGATTTCTCTCGGCATAATTGCCAATAAGCACCTTTCTAGATCAAACGCTCAATAATATTAGACGAGATTTCCGAGGCTGCAGAGCACAATTCCCAATGTGTCCGTTGGTCGATAATGACAAGTTATTAAAGTGTGATAAAAGTGTGTTGGTGTGGGGAGTGATTTGCACTTGTTTAACAAGTACCGGGTCCCTCCTACAAAATGGGCTCGATAATGACCCATCAGCTTATAATGGCTCACACTTTCATACTGACGTCCTCTGTCATACGACTGTATAAAATATAAAATCCCCATTAAAAGCTCTTTATGTTGAAAAAAATACATGAAATAAAACCAGTACCTCTTTCATGCAAAAAAGCTTGCGCAAAAACTGCGTGCTGAATAAAAGTGAAGCCTTGTTATCGCCCGGAAATTAATTTCCAAAAAAAAAATTGGCAGTGAAAGAAAATGCGTTTATGCAAACAATGAAGTGTCTTTAAGATGTTTAAAAAAAATAATAAAGTGATTAATTTTTAAATACACCATTAAAACGAGCGCCACGCGAAAAATCCACAGTTGATATATTGATTTTTAATACCTATTTGATCATTCCTCGTTATAAAAGAATGAGAATCAATTTAATTTAATACAAAGCGATGTATTTCAATTTTTTACTACCAGGATTATTGTTTATTTTTTTAACACATTACATGCGGGAAGCATAATAATATGTTCTACGTCAGCTCATGGTTACACACGAGAAACATATTTTTATGAAATGCGCTGTTTTTATTCACATTATTTAGCTTATAACGATTGATTAAAACTATTTTTTCAAAATTGAACACATTTCTAATGAACAGAGTGACTTTCTTCAAGATTTAATGTGAAAATATCCAGAAAGTTTTGTCCTGGAAACAATCTACAATCATAAGCCAAATATAAATAATTATAAAGTAGAAGAGTGTAAAAAAAACTCATCTACTGGCTAATAATTTTTTTTTGTGTTCAGTTAAAGTGTGGGGTACCCATCCTACCCCATAACACCCATCCTATTATTTTTTCGATGAATTTTAAATATGTTATGCATAGGTGTCCATAGGGATTCTAGTCTTTGCGATAACTCTTTATTTTTTTTTTTACGTGCATTTGACTCGATTAGAAATTTTAATGCATCGTTATTAAAATGCAAGAGCACCCCCGTGCTCAGTTCATCCCTTTTTATAGGATAATTGCCAATCATTTTGACACGGTTTTTCATGGCGTATACATGTTTTTAAAAATGTGGACGCCAGTTATACCTCCTGTATAGGGAATCCAATCCCGGGATCTCGGACAGTTTTAAGTGCTCATGAATCCCGGGATTAGTAAACGTAATCTCGAAAAATTCGGGATTGAATTTTTTATCTAACAGAAATCGTACGCCTCACTAGCATGATGACGGCCACTAAATCGAGCCATCTCCGCCGAAACCCGAGCGCTTAGAAACAGTGGCGTAACCAATAACTGTCTAATCTATGTATACATATATAGAGTACATATAAGTTTTTCAAATTGTTATATTAACCTTTTCCTACCGATGGTGTATTTACTACACCTCAACTCTAATAATGGGAATATCGATATGAAATATAATTTTTGATCAAATTTATCAATGTAAATTCTTAAACTATTGAAAATCCCGGTCCCGGGATCCCGGGACTGATCCCGAGATGGTTTAATGCAATCCCGGGATCGAAATTTTGGCTCGGGATTGAATTCCCTACTCCTGTAGTATTCGAACCCAAGATGAGTTTCGAGTTCAACTGCTTAACCACGGGACTACCTATAGGTAGTCCTATTGTCTAGCATGCCTATAGGTAGTCCTATTGTCAAGCATGCCTTAAATAACCTTAAATGTTTTAATCTTACTATATTTGTAGTTGTAAATCGTTAATCCGCATGAGTATGTTATTGTATTTTATGTTTATCATACGTTTTTGACTTTTTTGATAATATAATTGAACTGAAGAAAGTTGAAAGGCAGAGTAATTCGATATTGTGCTCAAACAATCGATATATTAAAGAAAGGATGAAACGATATCTGCCATTTCGTACATGCGATCTCAACAATGATAAATGTTGAAGTGCGCACAAAAGGATAAGGCTCTTTCAACTATTGCCTATTAATGTTCTCTTGCACAATTCTCTGATTGTACTCGATGCTTACCAAAAAAAGAAGAAAACACTGTCCTCAAATGGCTACAATTATTACGCAACTGTTCGTGCCGCGCAATTCAATCTTGTCAAAACGACTCCAACTCTTACCCTATTGTTATTTCATCCCATTCCGAGAGCGAAATTCCGCGGTGAAGTAAGATATTTCAATTTATCGAATAGCCATCATCCGCGGTTCTAAAGAGCAAAGCACAGTGATGCAAGCCAAATTGCTATAATGGTCAAATTAATGTAAACATCCGAGGGCCGGGTATGTGAAAGAGCTCTTATTAGACAATGGCAGTTGGATGATATAAAGAGCGGGCCGAAGTTTTTCGGAGCACCTCTCGTTATCAAGGTATTTAACATTACACGGTCGGTTGAGATTAAAAAGCGACAAGTCATAAAAAAGGCTGTAGAGGAGTCGGCTCCAGAGCGGGCCGCTTCATTTGAATATCTTCGCCGGTAACAGGCCAATTTGTCAGACAAAATCATAGTTGTGTAAACCTTTTCAAGTCGTGGTCTCGAATCAGTGACATTTCATCTTTGTGAGCTCTAATTTATATTATCCATTGTGCATGCATTTTGTTATTTTCCGAGAATCGTAATTGTATTGAATGGATATTTGTATAGTCATTTGCTTTGACGGCACTTCCTCTAAAGAATTCCTTCATTAGGAATTATTTCTTTGAGAATTGTTGGTATTTAGGACAAACGAAATGTGTGGCAGAGGGTTACTAGGCATTTCAAATATTTTCGATAAAATTGATATTTTAAAAAATAAATCAATTGTTCAGCTGCAATCAATTTATTTAAAAAAAATCACTAAATCCACCATCAACAATATCATTATCTATACTATATAATTTGCACAGTAAAATCATATATTAACATATTTTTATTATACATATACAATCGGGCCTCGTATAACATGGTTATGTGTAGGGAATCCAATCCTGAGCCAAAATTTCGATCCCGGGACTTCGGGATTGCATTAGACCATCCCGGAATCCCGGGATCGGAATTTTCAATGATTTAAGAAATTACATTGATAAATTTCATCAAAAATTACTAATAAGTCCATTTGGATTGTTTCGTCATTTAGTCTAGATCTGATTTTGGTAGCCAGGCAACCTTCTGCTGAAAATGCACGCTCAGCCTCCACATTCGTTGGAGGTATCGTCATCAGATATTTAAATGCTAGTTCGAGTTGATGATCGCGTGAGCCCCATTTTTATATAATACCATCAATGTGACTGATAAAATTCATCTCTGCTGAGACACGAACTAAAACTCGCAAAATTCCCAATTTCCCGACAAATTATTTATTTCCGTCGCTGCAGATGAATACTTATATACTATAATACTTTGATTTGATTCGTAATTATATTATGGAGGAACACAAAAATTCTGAACCCCGTATCTATTATATTTCATATCGATATTCCCATTATTAGAGTCGAGGTGTAGCAAATACATCACCGGTATCCCGCCTCTAGACGTCGTCTAAGCTCGCCAATTAGTAGTTACGCCACTGTTTCCAAGCGTCCAGATTTCGGCGCGAATGTCTCGACTTAGTAGCCTTCATCGTGTTGATGAGGTGTACGATTTCTGTTAGATAAAAATTTCAATCCCGAAATTTTCGGAATTACGTTTACTAATCCCGGGATTCTTAATCACCTAAAACTGTCCGGGATCCCGGGATTGGATTCCCTAGTTATGCGGTTCCGCAAAAATGTCGTGTAGTATAAACTCATGTTATACAAGGTTTGAAGTCCATACAATATTAGGGTTTGCGTTCCAAAAAAATACTTTATTTGTTTTCGAAATCTGTTGTGGCTTTCCATCATCAGAGAACTCTGAAGTATTTCTGGTTTTAGCCTTCAAAAATTCGATAATAAGCGATTGTCTGCTCTTAGCGTATAAATCTTCTCTCTGTTCAACCAAAATCTGTTGTAATTCTCTCTTGGATTTTAAATTTCTTTCTATTGTAGGATCATTTTCTATCAAAAAAATCTAATTTAATAGTCAATTCTATGCATTCATTCATTGTTTTTAATATGAAACATGTAGCTACTTTGCTGCAACTGTTTTCTAGCTCATTAATTGTGGTAGATTCATTTAATATTTCGACTAATTCGTCTTTGTTCAACGTACGATCCTCTAATATTTCTCGGATGTCCATGTCATTAAAACCTTTTCGAACCTTCGATTTATTTCCAGGCTTGTGAAAATGCTAAATTTTTATCTTGATCGATGTATTCTAATATGCTTTAAATATTGAAAATATACCTTGGTCTAAGGGTTGGATTTTTATGATTGTATAAAACTGTATTATACGAGGCCTGAATGTATTCAAAACACTATTGAATTCAATAAATCAATTTGATGGACTGATTCAGAATAACTAAAACTATATTAATTAGATATAAATGAAGAGGGCAGATATTTTTTTATTTGTAATTTACGGTTTTTAACACATTAGCTGCGGGGACATTTCGTGCTTGTCTGGCTCCTGATGCGGGCAATCTGAGTATATAAATTAATTTGATATATATACTTACATCCAATAGTTGAACTATTGAATTATTTAAAGAGATTTTCATTACAAATTCTCTAAAATGTTTGATAATATTAAATATTTTTATAAGAAGAATTACTATTTTTTTATTGTGATAAAATTTGATAGATTTCATAATAAAAGCTGATAGATTTTCTTACTTTTCGTAATATTTTTCTAATGACGATCTAAAATTTATAAACGGATTTAATAATCAAATTAATGCTAAATTGAACCACTAGGGCCATTGATTTGAAATCGAAATTATCTACCAATTTTTCAATAAGAACGTGGTCCATTCAACATATGCCTGTCAAATATTCCCAAATCATCATTAAACACTTTTATTACTAAATAGAGAGGCTCGAATCGCCGATGTCTAGTAGAAGAATACCAAAGACATGAGCGTAACCCATGAAATACCGGCCTCTGTGAAGTTTTAATCATCAGTTAGGTGTGGAGAGAGTGAAGAAGCCACAGACAAATTGATTGAGGATGGATATCGGCTCAAAAGCGGTAATTAGTGGCGGGGTAACATAGCCAAAGTGAGGCTGCTGCGTCCTCATCATTACATTGGAAATCATACGGATGCTATGCGGCCACTTATTACTCATTGCTTTATTTCTCTTTGGAAAAAATATATTATTTTGTTGAGTGGATGTCAGACGATGAGAACTGTTGAATAAATATCTACTGGGATTTTTTTGACCATAATTATCGTGTAAATTTCAATGAAGTGACTTGGCGTTTCGGAGTTCATCCTGTTTATCTCTTGGAACCGATCATCGTGTTAAGATGTAAGGAAATATTCTAAAGGTGTGCTCTTATGGGCATTTTTTGCTTGATTAAAAAGACTGCTTTTTAATAATCATAATGAAGCAAGAATCGGTTTATGATTTATCAATTTTCGTTTAATCCCATCGATTACGTCCATAAATAAATTTAAATGATCCCTTAAGGCATTCACTATTAATCGACACATTTGTATGAATAATTAGGGATTAAATGTAATCAGGGCTGTCTCATGATACAGTTTATATGCACAAATTGAAACTCTAAGCGGGAATTGTTGGGAAAGAGAGGGAGAGCCGTTTCTATTCTCTCCACAGACATAGAGACACTACGCGCATGCGTGGCGCCGCCTCCACTGCGTCGTAACATAAAGCAACCAGTACTTTTTATATATTACACAAACAAATCTTAATATTTTAGCTAACAATTACCATTGCGTGAAATGGAGAAAAGGCAATGCATAAAATCAACTTTTCTTATAAGCTAAAAAGTTTCACTTATACCATGCGAGAATACATAAACGATATTTTATTTATCATTTGGCAAAAAATGACATATTGATAATGGGAGTTGAATCAGTTGATTGTTTTTCAAATTCAATAAATTGCCATAATATAAATTATAGCACAAATTATGGCTAATTTATAGTACATATAAATATCATGTTGATTTTTAAACGAGAAATATTGCAAAATATATAGTCTTTTGTGGAGTTAAAACACATATTTCCGCTCAAATTCCAGTGATTCAGAAAGAGCATTCTTACACATTCAGCTCGGAGAAAGACAGAGACGGAAAGAGTATCTTTCATACATCATACAATAGTATAGATCAATAACCCAAATTTATCGACTAATAATGATAACCCAAATAAATCGATTTCAAATGTATTGTTTATGTTTTCGTGAAGAAATGAACGAATATTGTGTGCTATCGATAGTGTTTATTTATTTATACACAAGCTTCATACACGCTGCGGCGGTCTTGACAGATAAATGGATTTGTACGGACGATGAGTGGCGGACATACGAATACATCTTAATATTAGTTTTTGATGATTTCAAATTAGCTCACAACTCAAAGGCTTAAAAAACTTGTCAATCAATGTATCATCATCATCATAGAAGGCTTAAAAAACTTGTCAATCAATGTATAAAAGGTAAAAAGTGTTAAAACTTCAAGCTGAAAACATCTATAAATTTGTCTGCATAAATGCCTGATTTTATAATCACTGTAAATTATTTATAAGGGTTTTAGAAGGTTTTGACTTTATTGTTTCTCAATATGAGGCTGAATACAGTTATTAGAACAATTACCATCCCCACGTAGTAGCACTGTTAACAGCAACATCTTCCATCTCTCTTTAGGTGCAATCTGTTATTTTAACAGCGCCATCTCTTGTAGCCCTGCGGAGACATTGCACCTGCAGGTGGGAGTCGAAAGAGTCGTCGATTAGCCTTGGCTGCGGGAGATCGTCCCTCCTGCAGCCAGATCTCTCTCTCGTGTGGAATAAATAGTTATTTAAAGAAGAGAGTCTTTCTATTCGACGCACGTCTATTCCCATTCATTCGTCCAGCAATATCACGGTCCGATAGAAGAACGGACCCGTATGCTAGCGCAGCCATCCTGACGAGCCTGTGGGGACGGGGGCCCGCCCGGGGGCTCTGCCCCCGCCTCAACGTTACAATAGGAAAATAAATTTGATAATAATACAGGGTGCGACAGGGAAACTACCTTATTTTAAAAATGAATAATACAAACAGTATAGGAGATATCGGTATAATTATTTTTTCCATGTTACAGAGAGACTTTTAATTTTTTAATTCATATTTGAATAACTTCTTAAACCCATCCCATGAGTATTGATGTTTTATCTCAAAAAAATAATTAAAAATAGGGTTTTTGCAATCCAGAATGTTAAAAAATAAGAAAAACGTATATGACTTTGATCATAATTTTGGACATTTTGCATGTGGTAAGAAATAATTTTACCAGTTAAAAATAAAAATATTCAAAGCCCCTAATATTTCTTTAAAATAATGTATCTAGAGATTGTTTTCACTGACGATGTCCGTTTAAATATATAATGTCGTTGTTACTTTAAAAAAAAATCATGTTGAATTTTATATGCCACTATAATAAACGGTTCTCTTTTGTATCGAGGTGTATGCGTTGGTGAAATATAATATATTGTATTAATATTTTTCACATTGAGTCAAAAGCGTCGGTTGATTGATGACTTGACTGAAATGTCGATCAACTCTGACGGTTAATTATTAATTAACGTACAACACCAGCGAGTGATTAAGATTTCAGATCCACCGATATATTTACACATAATATCGATCGGATCGACAGTCGATCAGACGTGCAGCAACAGCACGTCGGCTAAATCAAATGTGCACTTTTTAATTTGCAGTTTGTCGTTTTTGTTTGTTGTTGTTGTTTCGGGCGACCTTAGGAATTAATGTTACACGGTCGGGTCACGAAAAAAATTAACACGAATAAATTCCGATAATTTAGACAGTTGATCGACATTCAATTAAAAAGTACAATTCGCTTTTTTTCGACATCGGCTCTCTTTGCTTTCGCGCCGATGGACACATGCAAGATGGAATTTGGTCACTTTTTCCAAACGCGTGCCTATTGCTCCACACACTATAGCGTTCGTGTACAAAAAAATATCAATGTTAATGTATTATCGATCAAAAAACTTGAATAAAATTAATTGATCGCTAAGAGATTTTCTTTGAACACTTAAATGCTATATATTGATACCGTTTCATTTTGTAATCACTGCCAATAGGCTAGAACAAAACTAAAATGGATAATTTTTTGTGCCTCTTGATAACGCTTTAAAATAATTTATCAAAGGTTTCGACCTATTTACATTCTATTTAGAAAATACTTTTGATAGCCTACACAAATAAAATCAAATTAAAAATATTTTAGAACTTGTATTCATACACTCAACCATAAAATAACCCAATTAAACAAGGTTTCTGTATATTGACTCCAAAATTAAACTATCCGAGAGATTTTTAGAGAGGAGAGAATTAATCAGTCAAAATTGATCAATCAATCAAATTAATCAAAAAAAATATTATTTACAATTTTTTTTTATAAATTTCCTCTAATTTTACTTTTTTTTTTTTTGAGGTGGCTTTTAGCGATCCCTTTTTTATGGTATCATTACCAACCATTTTGACATGGTTTTTCATGGCATATATATGTTTTTAAAAATGTGGTTGCCAGCCACATCTCCTGTGGGATTCGAACCCGAGATGATCGGGTTACGAGTCCAACCGCTTAACGCGGGACTACCTACAGGTACAATTTTACTTGAGTTCTTCAATTGCAAAAGTCAAAAATTTATTATTCAGATTTATTTAGGATATCATTAGCACATTTACTCCCTTGAAAATCATGACCTAAACAGGTTATCGTTTTTTTATAGCCACCAGTTGCTCCAAATTATTTAACTGCCAATGAATCTTCCATTCAATTAAACACGATTATTTTATTTGTGGTATACCCGGGCAACCGTTGTTATCGGTCGTGATTTTGTGTGCTCCGCTCATCTGCTCTGTTTTTGAGTAAATAGTGATTTTCGCGTCAATATCTATATCGGACTGTGTCGGCAACCGTTTTTTGTGGCACCCTGTGAAAGCGCGACGCCTGAAACCGATTATTAATAGCCTTTTCGGCAATATTATCGATGTACATTTGCATCTTATCAAGTTGGCTTTTGTTTTTAATTATTTGAATTTTTGAAAAATCGAATTCCACGAGTTGTACACGGTAAATATACTATTAGGGCTTGTGCGAGTACTCCTCGCAGTCGGTTGTATTGTTAGTGTCCCAACAGTGTGTAATCGCAGTAAAAAAAAAAACGGATAATTAATAGCCTTTTCGGCAACATTATCGATGTACATTTGTATCGTACCAAGTTGGCTTTTGTTTTTATTTATTTGAATTTTGAAAAAAATCGAAAATCGTATAATTTTAATTTATTAATTTACTTTTATATTATTATAATTGATTCATACGCTCTGACGAAACGCCGACTACACTTATATGTAAAATTCGCGAGTGACACCGAAAAACATTGTTTTTGTGCATATTACATCTGCACAAAAAAATGGAACATCTCATCCGCATTACTTGAGATGAACTGACAATAACGCAAGTAAGACATAAAAATCCAAGCTTTCAAGGTAAGTGAATTAACAAATACTCGCACACATCAGCTTTCTATTGTCACATAAACGTGGGAACACTGGGACCAGAAGACAAACCTGCACAACTAGACTCGCGGTCCGACCGCCAAAGTGCTGTTTCGACTGCTCCCATAATACAGTCTTGACTGTGGAGCCATTTGATTTTTTTGATGTGGACCTGACTAGTTGATATTACTTGATACGTTACTTTAACCTATTTGTTTGTTCCAGTTCTGTCTATTTTTTTTTCCAGTTTGCTCCCAGTCTGACCAATTAAATATTGTTTGATTGTGCCCAGTTGACACTAAACGCCGAAGTTCGAATACTTTGATGCGACATAATTACCCTTTGCTAATACAATTTGACTAATACTTCTTTGAGGCCTAACGACATCTGACTACTCCTAACTACTATGCTTATACGATTTTATGTATTTTAATTATTGGCCACTTTACTTATACGTATTTACAGAGTAAATACTTAAATACTCTTTTAACAGCAAGCTAATACTTAGTTTAACTACTATTCACTGCTACTTTTACAAATCAAGACTTGCTTATCACTCGCTATTCGTTACATAGTCGATCCTACCCAAAAATATGGAGCATGATGAACCGTATCGGTTCGGAACCAAGATTTTTTAGGAACAGAACAAGGACAAGAAGAACATCAAAGAGACGGCCTCGAAGAGATGCATATGAGGAACTTCACTTTGCAACGTAAACAAAATTGTCTTCCGTTGACTTCTATATCGTTTTGTAATCGCCGAACTGAGAGGGGCAACCTGAAATGATGGCGAAACCACTCAGTTTCGAATTCGCTCGGGTAAGTTGTACGGTGACGGGGAGACACCCTCAGTTGGTGTAGGAGCGAATCCGAGATGCACTCAAGCGTCACGTCTGTCTTCACCCTACCCCGGCAACGCCCTAGCGAGGAAAGGGGGGACTGGACTCCTTGTACTCCAGAAAGCCCTTTTCAGTAGAGTCAAAAAGGTCGTCTAGAGTAGTTTTCCACCATCTCCTATGAAAACTACTCAGTCTTTACAAACCTTCCACATTCCTTATCGAGACGATTGCGAAAGCGTTCGTCAATACGTTCACTCAGGATACCCGTTGGGTGAACGTTCGAAACAAAACTCGGTGGTAATGCTACCTTCAATATCGAGCGAACGAGGAGGTGAATGTATGATACAGACGAAATGGATGTAACCCCTTCCTGTGAATGGATATTGAAGAGGCCCATAGTTCTGCAGTGGACTGTTAGTGGCTGCACTATGATGATGATGATGATGATTTTATTTGTAGACAAGCCCTTCGCTTTTAAAAACATTATTTAGGCAGGATGGTTGTGGCAAAGATTAAATTCATTATAACCTTTTATAAAAAAATTGCCATATATTATTAAATAATTAACAATAAATTTTAAAGACATTCTTTTAACATTATATCTGCTAAAAATCAACAAATTTTGAGCGTCTCTATTGAAATAGCTTGAATTACTTCATAAAGCTCGTAAATTGCATATTTATCTGACATTTAACACTAGTTTTATCGATTATCTAAGTGAAACTTGTATGGTATTTTTCTATTTTAAGATTCAGGTTCCGAAATTTAAAAAAAAATCGATTAAGATCTAAAAATTATATATTAGTATAAACCAGTTGATGACGTAAAAAAACATATCAAAAAAGTAAATCAGGTAATTTTATTCAAATTTAGCTTCCTAATCAATAAATTTTGTATGGAATCTTCCAATTTGTATTAAAATTTTAGACATTCATCAAATATTTTAAGAACTAAATACGATTTATCAACGGAAGACGATATTATAGGAAATGTCTATGAAAATATTACTATAAAAACCATTAAAATTTTGGGTCAATTTCAAGAATCTTATTGTAAAAGTCGCTATTCAAACACAAGATAATGAAAAAGCTACATCTATATATTTTAATTTTATAGCGTATTTTCTGTTAAAAAGTGTGTTAATTCTAATAACTCTAATAACTTAGTTGTATATTAATAGTAGATGTTGTAGAACACGGCGCTACATACAAATCCACTGCGTCGCATCTACTGTACTACTATTTTATTATATATTACACAACTTCATCTATAAGCTGACAATTTCCGCTAACAAATGAAAGAGAGCAATGCATAAAATAGACGTTTTCCTAGGATACAAGAAGTTAAAAATGTTAATTGTTTCATTTTTCTATTTTAATATTAATTTTATCAATGTCATCAAATCGACGGATGAAGAAAAATTCAGAGTTTCTTCAAAAATATTTTTTTTTAAATCGATTTTAACTACAGTAGAACTTCGACTATCCGGTATAAAGTAGTCCGGATAACGAAAAATCTGGATAATCGAAATAAATCATAATTGACAGAGAAAGACACGGAAACTATGAATCATTTTTATTCGTATAGATTTACATCAAGTATCAACTTTTGCTTAAAGCTCACTCTTCTTTTAGAAGCTGACAAATCGCGAATATTTTTAAGATATATATGTTGTCCTGATTTACATTCTTTTTGCTTCTCAAGCCATTTCATGGTGACATCTAAACACCGAAAAGCTTCAGAATGTGTTGGACCAATATCAAAGTCTTCTGGATTTTGCTTTTCTAAGGCAGATATTTCTTCAATTATTTCCTCATCATTCAAAATTTGAAATCCAGGATATTTTACATCGCAATTTAACCAGTAGGTTACATCTTCTTCTTCTTCAAATATTAAAATTAGTAAACTTCGTAATATGCAATCCATTGCGTACGTGAGCAAAAACGGACACAATTCTCCACGTGCAAATCAGCAAACTGTATTTTATACATTTAATAATCGAAAATCCGGATAATCGAGGTCCGGATAATGGAGGTTTTACTGTAGTTGTAAAATTTAAGCAGGAAGATATGCATATCATTTTTATTCCGGCAAATAAAAATTCAAGTACATTCATTAAAAAAAAACACTTATATGTATAAGATATAAAATAATTAATAAAACCTTCCGAATGTGTCATCATCCCTTGGCCTAAACGCTCACCCCTGCATTAATATTCTGAGGATAATTTCATTTTTTTACATGGCCATAGTCTATTGAACTACCTGTATGAAACACTTTTCAAAAACCATTATATATCTCTTCTCGAGAAATGTGTAAAATCGAGAATCCTCATCTCTTAAGAAATGTTTATTGTATAAAACTTTGTATTAATATTTTTGATGTAAATACGACTATACCTGCATATGAGTGAATTTCTGCCAAAATGAATTCTGTTTGAAAGGTTTTATTAGGGTTCTAGATATGACAAAATAATGTAAACATTTTTTTTAACTTTCCAAATCGTCTTATCTTTGTTTAAGAAACAAAAAAGATGCACTCTGGGCATTTTCATTTTACCATAAAAATATTCACACTTTCTCAAAAATTCGAAAGACTCTAATAAAGAGGTTATACGACGATAACGATTTCAATAAATTATACTTATATTTTATAATGATTTTTAGAATACATTTGCAATATTGTACTGTTTAGCATACATTTTTTTTGTTTATAAAATTTTTCGAGAGCTCTCGAGAATACTCGAGAAATTTGAGAAATGAAATAGAGAGTTCTAAATTCTCGAGAAATTAAAATCATCGAGCAAAAGAATTCCTATTCACATCTATGTTAAATATTAGTCCAATCAAAATTTAGACATCACGAGCTCGAAGATCTGTAAAGTTAAAAAATTTTACGATTAACTTTATGAATTTATAAAAATATAATTGCATTTATATTTTTTTGCTCAAAAAAATATAAATGCGTGTGGTGTATAAGGAGTTATTTAGAATAACGTCAATTTGAATGGCGAAGGTGATGAGAGGGACAGACTACGTTTATTTACATTCGAATGCAATAAACCCTTTTTAGCATTCATAGAAAGAGACAGTATTATAATCACAAATGAGAAGTGTTCTACTGACACAATTTTCTCATTGGTTAGAAAGGGAATTATGCAACTAATGAGCTAACCTAATGGCGAATGGCAGAAAGTTAACTCCTACAAACACCAATCACGAGGCCTTCTATGCTAAAGAGCCAATGACACGTTCTCCAACTGAGGGAGACGTGTTCTTTCATTTTTTATATTTAAGCGAATATATTACCAGCAAGTAGTTGTCCGCCTTAGACGTAAGACCTATCTGCAATTTACTCATGTCGACTGACGGACGAAGGAAAAATTATTGAATAGCGATTTCATTTTGTTCTTTGAAAAATCGCACAAATTTATTCAACTCAAGCGGCGTTTAATGTTGAACCAACAGCGTTACGCTGTAGAGGAATTTCCACAAAAAAAAATCATGACATTGTAAGGCAATAATTCTCATATTTCATCTTCGAATTCATTATGATACATTGGGGGATCGACTGAGAATGTTCCGGATCAGATCTGATGATGAATGGTCTTCTGTCTGCGGCGGCAGTTTTTGATACCGAATTTATTAATTAATCGGATCATCATTCATCTGAGACACGTGGTCTGACTTTTAAGCGTAAACCACACCTCATGCGGAACATTATAAACAAACACTTAAATTATATGAAAATTATTCAATTATTGGACTGACAACTTCTTTTATAATAGCATATTTTGCATGTATTAAATTCGCTTAGGCAAACTTGAACAAAAGCAAAAAGACAGCTGATATTAACAGTATCTTCATCCATATCATCATCGAATAAATCTACTCAGAATTATATAAAATCCTTGCCAAATTATTTTAATTTGCTTGGCGATTAAAATATTTTTGATTATAAGGGCGTGCCACATGAAGATTCGGAATTTCAGTTAGAAAAATGATGAATTGTCGTAAAATCATAAATATTCATCGGAAATCGCATATATTTTACCATATCTACCATATTTGGCAGACTTTTGCCTGTTAAAATACTTTTGAAATAACAATTTTAATTCTCATTGGCAAATGATTATTGAAGATAATGAAAATTATTTTGATCGAATTTATTATGTTTCGTAAACGTTATGGGCATTTTAATTTTCATCTACAAATTCCGAACGTACATATGGCATGACTTAATATAAATAATTTGAATACCATTGACGTATTACACTGGATTTTTCTTGTGAGAGTTTCAATTCAATTTTAGAATGCGAAAAATATTTTAATCGTGTCAATAATCATATTGTTTGTGTTGAAACAAGTTTAACTTAATTTCTTTATCCTGAAAAAGTAAATACAATTGGGCCTATTTTTATGCGGATCTTTTTATGCGATTTTGAAGTTATGCGATTTTGAAAAATAATAGAACCTATCCCTCGTTTTTCTATAGAGGGCAAAGCTTTTTTTATGCGAATGCGCATAAAATATTCTAAAATCAACAGAGAATGAGTCATTGACAAACCTGAAGTTTGGTATAAGTTTTTAATTTTGGACTGAATAAATAATGTTTCATGTGTGGTATCTCAGATAACTCCACACACTTTAAATTCTTGTTGGATACTTTTTCTCAAAATGATATCGATGAATTGTTTGAGGATACTCACTCGCTTGTGGGTAGCGAAGAAGCAGAAGACGATAATGAAGTGAAAGAAAACTCCTGCCCCATTTATTGTAAAAATTATATACAAAACCTATTAAACATTGCAATTAATTATAAAATCTATTTATTGTACATGACTCAAATTCTGAACGAGTTTTCAAATTCCAACGCGAGCTTAAAAATTGCATGTCTCCATATCACAAACTGCGTAAAAAAATATTTTTAATGCGATTTTTGGTACATTCTATCATATTGATTTGAAGTTATGCGGTTTTTAAAAATGTGGTTCAAATTTTTTTTTGTGCGAATTTTTTTTATGCGATTTCCCGTGGAACGTATCTATCGCATAAAAACAGACGCAAGTGTATTTAAATAATTAATTAAGACCATATTTGACTAAAAAAAATTAAAGCGATATAAAAAAATATAATGTATTCTGTAACTACGTTTGTTCTTTATTTAGGATGAATTTTTTGAGTTAATATGGTGATTTTAGCTGACAAAATAAGAATAATTGCTAAAATGAATTGTTCAACATATTCAAATTCTATAAATGCCTGAGAAAAACGAAGTTTTGATAGCAGATCTGCAAATAATATGTTAATATTTTAATACAAAATTATATTTGATTAATCCTTTATTAGCTTTAGAACGATCACATTCCTATCCATTTTCTAAGCTTAAATTAAATCTAATTTAAGTAGGATTTTTAGATATGAGAAAAACTTTGCTTGATATTCAATTAATGTTGAAAATCAACCATTCATAAGTTTTTCACACCCAAGAAAGCAGGATGAATTTAGATTGAAACAATCAATAATACTGACTTTTGGTCAATAAAATCATTTTTAAACTCTAAATTCAATTGTCCCATCTTACATGTTATAATGAATGAATGATCAATCAAAAGAATGAAGCTTTTTGCACTGAGATGATAGGATAATAAAAGCATTTTTCATATAAGAACCAAAATCAAATATACAGAATTGGTAAGATGTGGTATGTGACAATATAAAAAAAAATCACGTTTAACGTAAGATTTTGTGATAATGTAAATGGTATTTTAACAGTATTATCTTTGCTAATTTGCCTTGATATTATAAGAATTCTTCTTTAATAACAGCAAATAATATGCTATATCTTACGGTATATTTTATAAAATTGCACAATGTTCAACAGGGAACAACTATGTTATGGCATGATGGGTGCGGTTTGTAACACGATAAAAAGTACCTGTTTCAATATAATTTCTTTTCGGAGTTGTTTATTAAAGCACTGTCATCGTTTGTCTCAAAGAAGTAGGGTTTACGATCAAAACGAAAGCGCTTAAGAAATAGGATCCGCTCCAATTCGATGCCTACATAAAAACGATTTTAAGCCTTAAAAGACTCGAATGAATACATTTTTCATGTATGCTTTTATTCGAGGAGATCAATTAGCAAATGTTAAATCGAGATATCGGTGACTTTCATGTCGGATTTTAAATTCAGCACAGCAACAATGTTGCGGTCGAAAAATGTCATGATACCGTCCCACTCGAGAGGTGTTGATTCGAGACATTGTCGTCCTTAAAAAAAATCAATGTAGATCGAACAAATTACGCAAAACCCCAATGGATTGAGTCCTTCGTGCAAAAGCTCGATTTTTAATCAGTTCGATCGGCCGCTAAATGGAATAAATAATAGGAGGGGTCTCCGCGATTCGGCATACCTTAATTAATATGCATTACACGTTCACCTGAAATCCTGAAGAGAGGAATTACAAGCTCGTGGTGAGAGACCTGTTGTGTTGAGGACCTCCCAGATCGTCAGTGGCTCTCGAATGCTACATGCAAAATTTGGCGATAAATCATTCCACATGAAAATCGATAAATACCCTACTTGTGGGGAAATTTCCCCAATATATAAATATGCAACCATCATTAAGGCCAAATTTAACCAAAATGGATCTCATTATCTGGTTGATTCGACATACCAGAAGGATGAATGCTTCGGTGAATTTCACAACTGATTTATATTTTTTTCGTGGCTCAAATTTATGATGCAGCAGGTATCGTCGCATGTCAAAATGTAGTAAAGTGAATTATTCGGCTCATCAATCTCCGGACTGTGATGCCTACTAGACATTTAAAAATTGAAGTCTGATGAAGACATGCGAGATCTCTAATGTCTCTATTAAGGACAATAATCAATTTATCTCGTAGTCTTCAAAGAGCCTCGCACGTCAAAGATTGACGTGCTCGCTATCTCAATGAAAATGATTACCCGGAATCCAAGATATCATCGCACTGGGGTAACCGAAGCTAATTTATTCCCATTTAATTCAATTTAATTTTATACCTACACTCAATTATCGGAAATCTTTACATAACACGTTTCTAGAATATATGATCGAAAATACGGCTCAATTGGTTCGATTATTAGTCTATTATTAACCTACTTATTCTTTCAATATACAATTTAGTTCAAAACCATTAAAATTACTTGATAGTTTTAAAATAGTTTCTTATTGGATATCTTTCATTTGAGTTTTCTATTACATTATTGATATGACAGATATCCTTCGAACTAGCAAAAGGTGTCACCGAATAATAGATTAGTATTCAAGATTTAAAAGGATATTTTTCCATAAATAATGCTTTCATCTGCGAATAACATTAATTATTTGATCGTTGTATATAGGTCATATATAGGGATTGCTTTTTCACTATCAATGTCATTCATTATTACCATATTATGTACTTCTCATTATGATTTTGAATCACCAAATCAAAGAAATTGATCCATTTGACATTGAAATGTACGTCATTAAGATCATAGGTTTCCTCTTTCTATTGTAATTTTTATATGACCTACTCTAATTTCGTCTGAACAGTATTTCTTTTCAATATACTTTAATAAAATTAACTATTCAAAATTTACAGATTTGATATATTCTTTAAAACTTCAACTGGTTTATAACAGATATATAATGGCAATATTTTTTCGAATCTTAAGCATCTTTCAAGTTAAATGTGTCTTTCGATCATAAAGAATCATCTTGTTGTTGTTTGAGGAATTTTATTATTGATATCTTATTTATATCATCCCATTGATTCACAGTATAACAGACCATTGGTAATTCAGCTCCAGTCTAATCCGACGTCCCCTGTAATCCGACATCCCATTACAAGCATAATACATATGTACGGTGAAGCTTTGTCAATGTAAAATATGCAAATTTGATTCTGGTCTACCTAAATCGTATTGAATCGTTTTGTAAGTGTGCAAATAAGTACGGCGTAGGACGATCCACAATTTATGATACAAAAAAGAACTACGTCAACATTGAAAAGATACAAACTTTCAAGAAAGCTAAACGTACAGGAGTACGTAACAAATAAACAGGCATACAACTATTTCTGGGCCCACATTAGCAATGAAAGCAAAGATGTTTTACAGGGAAATAACAAAAAAGAAGAGTTTGTAGCCAGCAAGTGATAGTATAAACGCTTCAAAAATCGTCATGGAATAGGTTTGATGACGGTTACAGGTTTTTATTTTTGTTCATTATAACTGTTATGGTCATTGTGTTTATGATATTAATTCTATAATATGAAACCTTATATTAACTATGTATATCTCATCATTTTCATTACTTTTCGGATTACAAGTAATTCTTTTCAAAATGTTTCGGACTACAAAGGGTCGGGGGCAGTACTCTATAGTCCGAAAAAATTGGATAATCCGACAGTCTTGCAAATCGTTTGTCAGATTACCGCTGGTGTGCTTATTTGTATGATTTTAATATATATGAGCATTTTGATTGTTTTGAATTCATTGACAATCTTTTTTATTGGCATTTTCAGCTCTAAAATATATCGTTTATATTTTGCAATACTTTCAAGTAAAAATCCTATTTATTTCAAGCAAATACATCAAAATATAATCAAGAGTACAAAACAGTCATATAAATAATGACTGTAACCTAAATAATCAATCCACGTTATGAAATCACACTAAACTCTCCTATAGCGTCCACTTTGTTTGCGGTTTTTTTTTACATAAGCAACAGGTAAAATAAGTAAGGTCAATGCCTACTCGAGCGTGTAAGTCATTTACACTTGTTAAAAAACACATACAATTTTTTTATGGATACCCTTCTTTCTATAGCGTTTTGCTTCTATAACATGGTCCCTATCTCAACGCTATAGAAGGGTTGAATTTATGTAATCTTATTTTTAAAAATAATTTACAAATCATCAACGATACCTAATATTTAACCTTTTAAACTAAAAACATGTATTTATTCCGTTTTCTAAATTATTTGAATAAAGTTGACATCTACCTATAAATTGGTCATATTGGCATTATTTAAAATAATAATTAAAATGATATAAAAATGATTACGATCTTAATTTATTGAAAAATTCACTAATTCTGTAGTGTTATAAAAGCTTCTGCATTGCACAGAAATCGTTGAAATTAATGCCTTTGATACCCTTTTGTAAAACAATTTTCGGCAGGGTATCATCAGGGATTCAAATTGGTGTATAGGTAATCGAAGAATTAACCCGTGTACAATAACTATAATTATATGGTTAATGGTTGTATGCGACTACCTTTTTAGCGGCTTCAAATACATTATGAATATCATTAGGACTTAAAAACATATCGAAGGATAATATCGAGAAAGCGTTAATATACACTACATATTTCACGGTCGCGGTGAATATCGATATATTCACCTGTGAAGGATTTCACAAATGAATAAATAATGGTGATTCCTTTCGAACCCTCCAGTCAAGAGCTTGTGGCCGAGAACGCCTACAAATATTACAAGAGCTTTTAGCCATAATAATAGCCACAAGAGCCTGTTATCCAGGTGATTTATTGGTGAAAGGGGAAAAAATAGCTATGTAGCGATAAATGGCGCTAATAGGATGTTAATTTATGTCCGCATCTTAATTTTGACTTGTTGCCCCGATACCGCCATAACCATATCGCCGCCATAAATCAGTGTTAAAGCCTTATTAATAACAATTCAAAAACGTATGTACTATGTGAGGTAGCCGCGCCGTATATCACAACTTATAGAAAAAACATATTTTTTGTGTCCAATACTTCATGCGTAATTTATCGGAGGCTCGGTCTCCATTCACTATTAATTCAATAAACTACCTTAAAATGTCGTTTATCAAAGGTTAATAAAAATGGATATGAAGCGTATAAGTGCGAGATAAACATAAGCTGGATATAAAATTGGAATTTGTATCGAAAATGATTTAAAGCGTGTATTCTTGAAAATGGAATCATTGTGTTAAATGGTACTAAAATGATGATTAATTTTTAAAAATATTGAGCATAATTTTGCTACGATGTCATTGAGAATTTAAATAGAAAATTTATAGACTGTCAAACTATTAGAAAAAATATAGTTTGAATGCATACATCCTTTTAAACTAATTATCATCATTAATTTAATATGTAAAAAAATCATTTTTAAGGTGCTGAATTTTTTTTTTTTTGTAACGACATGATATTAATTAATAAGCCAATAGAATTTATAACGATAAAACTGAAATTGGCTATGTAAGACCTCCTAATTTGTTAAACAAATATAGATTTGGGCAGAAAATAATTAAAAATCAAATTATGGCATAATCTGTATCAATAAAAATCTCAGTAAATGCAATATATCCATTTTCATTCACGACGTATTTAATTTAATAGGTTTTCAACCATTTTAGTGCTAGACGCCGATATATCGCTATTGTCAACACTGCGAAAAGTACCAATATCGATATATCATTATGTATACAATGACGCCTTCGAAATTCGCATCGTGAGATTATTCTGCCTCAAAATAACGACATTTAACATTATATGAAACTAAGTTTGTTTTTAAAGAGCAATTCAATGCACAAATGCGGCAGTGAGCCTAAACTTAAAAAAATATATAAACTGGTAAAGTGGTGGCGTGAAAAAGAAGGGCATATCCTGATTGACACAATTCTAACTCTTCTAGTCGTCTGAAAAAAAAATTAGTTAGTAATGATGTCATTATAGAAGAAAAAAAACTCTGAGGGATTTTTTTTTCAGTTATAAATTTAAAAAAAAATGACATGAATCTGGTAGGAACAATAGAAGATTATATAAATAAAGGTTCGTTTTAACTTTGAAGTAAATCGGATTATTATAACTTGAGATATCATGTCAACTGTGTTGAAAAAAGTAGTTTCGATAAAAACGTTTTTAAACATTTCATTCTGGTAGGATTTGCTTAGTTTCTGCGTCATTAAAATAGCTATAACTCTGTAAATAACTGGAATTTTGGAAATTTATTTGGAAAATATATTTTTAAAGATTTAAATTTAATAAAAATCTATTTTTTTAAATTTTTAACTAGAATACCCATCGCCTTAAGAGGTTACATAGATTTCAAAGCATAAAAAATACATGTTTTTCTTCTTATTTTTTTTTTTAATAAAATGAAAGAAATATTTGAATCAAACTTTAAAGATAATAATAAAAAGACATTTAAACAATATTTCATAAAATTTTCATTTAAAAATTCTGAAAATTCAGCCATTGAGACTTGGTTTTCTGAGACCCATACAAAAATAATCTTCGCGGTGGATACAATCCACACCATGTATTACCTTGTAAAATATATTGTGACTAAAGAAAATTAAAAAAAAACTTCATTTAATCACTAGTGAATTATATCTAGAAAAATTATACAAAATTTCAATAAAACTGGTCTATGCAGTTTTGAGAAAAAAGCGATTAAAGTGCGGCACTCCCAGCCGATTGATCCTAATGATCGGAATTTCTAAAGGATCTTTCTTCTAGAGCGGTGGTTCTTAAACTGGGGTGCGCGAAGCCATTAACGGAGGTCCACGAAAATATAAAAACAAGATATTTTTGTGGAATTATTTACAGAAAATATTGTAAGAAGATCTATTTTGATCAATATTTGACCAAAAAACGTTTGTTTGATAAATTTATGCTATGCTGAACTACTATATGTAATCTTTTAACAGCAAGCTGATACTCAGTTTATCTACTATTACATAGCACACTACCCAACAATATGGAGCACGATGAACCTTACCGTTTCGGAGCCAAGAAGCTTTAGGAACAGAACAAGGACAAGAAGAACACCAAATATACAGCCTTGAAGAGAGGCATATAAAGAACTTACCATTGCAATGTAAACAGCATTGTCTTTCGTTAACTTCATTTTGAAATCGCCAAACTGAGAGGGTCAACCTGAAATAGGAAAGCACTCAATCGCGAATTCGCTCGGGTAAGTTGTACAAGGATGGGGAGACACCTTCAGTTGGTGCAGGAGCGAATCCAAGATGCACTTAAGCGTCACATATGTCTTCATCCTAGCGAAGAAATGAGGGACTGAACTCTTTGCACTCCAGAAAGTCCTTTCCAGTAGAATCAAAAAGGTCGTCTAGAGTAGTTTTCCACTGTCTCCGGAAGAAAACTACTCAGTCTTTACAAACCTCCCACACTCCCTATCGAGACGGTCGCGAAAGCGATCGTCAATACCTTCATTCAGGATACCCGCTGGGTGAGCGTTCGAAATAAAACTCGGTGGTAATACTATCTTCAATATCGAGCGAATGAGGAGGTAAATGTATGATACAGGCGAGATGGATGTAACCCCTTCCTTTGAATGGATATTGAAGAGGCCTATAGTTCTGCAGTTGACTGTTTGTGGCTGCACTATGATGATGATGATAAATTGGGATAGGGTCTGCCAAAAAATATTGTTCAAAAGGGGATTCACGAAAGAAATTTTGCTCAAGAAAGGGTCCGCAAACTACATAAATTTGCAATTCCTATGTAATATCCCTGGTTAATATGTATAGTTCTTCCTAGAATATAGTTGACATGGGATTTGTCAGCGTCGAAGAACGTAATCTCATTTATCAGGAATAGACTAATTAGTTACATCGTTGTAGTCGTTTCAAAATCAATTTTCGATCGTAAATCCGATTGCATATTTATTACATAACAGCGATTTTATATAACTGACCTTCGGTCACTTTACACAGCGTGATTATAAATATGGTCAGGGAATCGAAGTGCATTTAATGCTTATTGATCGCTCCTTACCCCGGTGAATCCGGATGGAACGCATTATGGCCGTTGTCATAATAAAAGTTGAATTTATAGACTAGAAAATAATGCTTTCATCATATTTCACGTACTTTCGAGCTATGTTCGCCATTGGCCTCCGGCAATCGGTATTTGTTGAATATAAAGCACATTTTACAGCAGGGATTAGCAACAATGGCAATCGTGCGCCGGACGATACCAACCACTCCGCTAATCCATTTAATGATCCACAAATAATCCACAGCCATAAACTCCATCGGAACGACTGTCTATTCCGATTTTGTTTATTTGTAGATGCAAAAGTACCTGTGTAATTTTACATTGTTCAGTAATGCGAGCGCGTGTAACGGATTTAAATCGTTTTTTAGGGTGAGGTTGTCCACGTATCTAGTTCCTTATGTAAGACTATTAATAATGTACTGTATCTGCACTGTATGCACTGTTAGATAACTGGTTCTGAAATACTTTTTTGACTTCTACTGATATAAAATAAATAGATATAAAAATATAAAATATATGCGTACGATTCTTGCGCATTAAAAGTGAAACTTTTCAATTCTTAGGAAAACCTGATTTTATGTATTGTCTTTTTTTCCCATTTGCTTAGGAAAATTACTCGCTAAAGATGTATATTGTATAACATGTAATAAAATACTGATGTAGTAGTTGCTTTATATTACATTTACACACATATTGGAGTTTCACTTTTCGTGACGTTCATCTCAATTTGTATCGCCTTTGGGTGCATTCAAAGGCGACTTTTCCATTAATATTTCATCCCTTTTTTACACCAATGATAAATGTATATATATCCTATATAAACTTGAAATAGCAGGAGGATTTAGCAACAGGAGGACAAAATGCATTTAGCAATATTTTTAACTACCCCACCTTTCTTGAAACAACTGTCACTTCAGGGCGCAAGTTTCAAATAAGGAAGCTTCCCTGCCGCATTCTAATGAGAAGCTTCAAAACTCTATTGATCAGATTGGAAACTACCGTAATGATATAATAATTAAAATATAATAAATAAAAACTGGAATTGTTTTCCTCTAACATTTCACACGTCCCTAGACCATTATCTTAACCCTAACCCTGCCAAACTGTTACCTCTTCAAGTTTACCAATTTATTGAATGATTTGTATGATATGTAGCATATCATTGGAAAGGGTTTTTTGTTTAAAGAATTTAGAAGTTTTTGGAAAGACTTTGGAAATTCAGAAGTTATTTTCTATAAACAAATTGCATAAAATAATGATTTATTTAAAACAAAAAAAAACATTGCAAAATACAAAAAACAGTTATTTCGTGCTATTATAACCACAGATTAAAAATTTATGACGATTTATGTATTTTTTCAAAATGTTGAAAAAAAAATCTATTTCCACAACCCTGACACTTAGGACATAGGGTCTATGTATGAAATGTAGAAAAAGACCCCCTAAATCCCCCCAAAAAAAAATTGTCGGTCCATATGCAAAACATCCTGTATATGGTGTATATTTTTTTTAAATTTGAGAATCAATCGATCAATCTTTTATAAAATATGTAGAACTTTTGACTTGAAATTTATATGGGGGGGCTAACATTAAAACGTATTCATTTTCGACGACTTTCATACACAATCAGATATATAATGTACTTATTGTGCAATGTAGTACTAAAATTGTACAAAAGCGCGAACAGATCTTGCGGTGTCAAAATTTGCATTACAAAAAATATAGTCTTGTCGTTGAATAACGACGGAATAAAATTGCGATGCAATGATTTCATACGTAAAAGGTTACGCATATCTGAAAAGAGGTAAAATTGTTCATGAATACTCGCGTGAGAATCTTTACTACATCATCCGAAGAAATCAATGCATTATTTTTGATATATGTATTAATATCAGAAAACAAATTTACAATCTCAAACGCTCAAACCATCAATCGTACCACTTTACAGCCGCACAATGAGAATATGACTCGACTCGAAGAGGCGCATAAATATACTCCACTGGACCAAAATAATGTCTTACGCTAATTAAGGCCCATTGTATTCGCCTAATCATATCGATTTGAGAGGTCGCAAAAAGGTCAGGTCAAAATATGTAGGAGCAAGTGGGTCAGTGATGACGACCCATCGTTTGCCCTCTGCCTACCCCCTGTTAGCTTTTTGTAAGGCGATTTCCCATAAGATAAATATCAGCATCGGAACAATGGGACAACTCATCAGTGGCATAGTATCATTTCGTATTATAATGTAAGCATTCCTTTGAGCGAGCCGGTAAATAAAAAACGGATCGTAGTAAGCCTTCAAAATAGCTTAGTCAGCGGTCGTTGCCGATTTGCTTTTTAGAGAAATTAGTAAACAAACATGCATGCTGTGCTCCTTAAAATTTGGAAATTTTGAATTAATATTCTTCCGTTTTGAAATGGCCTTATAGCCTCTTGACCCTTGGGGAAACTCTTCGCGCACTACCAGGAGACGGAACCACCTTTGATCTTTGTCACGTATTTTATACGTGCTTGTCTTTTACAGCCGTGGACCGTGAATATTTTCTCAATGTTGGAGATAGTTCAAGAAAGATATAACATTTTCAAATGACTTCTTAGTGAAATCAACAAATTTATTAAGAATTCCTCGTACAAAATGGAATGATAGTCGAATACTAATAAAAGAATAAGAGATCGGAACTTCCAGCAAAAAATGTCATCGTTACACTTTCGTTATATTTTTTTTTGCCAATGAAATCATTTTCTTTTCTTCGGATTAACGCAAAGGCTTCCAATTTAAGATGCGCCCCTCCCAGGGAGAGTTGCGAACTTACCAGGGTCGGTTTCAAAACTTTTTGATACATTTTTGAATGCATACAAGAGAAAAATCAACAATAATAAAGATACTGATGCTGATACAAATATTATTAACATATATGCTTGTTGTGTTCGAATGTTTTGTCTCTAAATATTCTAATATAATAGGGCAGGAAATAACGACAAAATTTGTGTAATTATTCCTACAAAGCTGATTCTTTCGCATTTTGTTGTTGTCTACGTTTATGAAAATTTTTGAGACCTATAAATCAATATTATATAAATGTCTATAACCAACTCTATCTTGCTCTACGATGCACCAATCTGAGCAGAAATGGTACAGAAATGCGAAAACAGATATAAACTGCTAAGAACGCAAAGAATAAGCGGTACATCCTCGCCATGAAAAGGAAGCGCTGATATAATAAAAACACAGGAAACGAGGAAGTCCGGGAAGAGTCAATTAAATAATGGCAGAATCGCTGGAATCCTGGAACCAAGGGAAGATGAACATACCAATTAATCCCAGCGATTCAAAAAAGGACTTCACGTAAACATGGAGAATTCGCCTATTACCTGACCCAGATGCTGACGGGACATGGGTGCTTCGGTACTTACCTATTTAAAATTGGCAAGGATTCGACAAAGTGCCACCACTGCGACGAGAATCGCGATGACGCGGAACACATCGTCTTCAAATGTGAAGCGTGGGCAGATGATAGGCGAGAATTTGCAAAAAAATTGAAGAGACCCCAACTATGTTCAATATGGTCACCACAATGACCAAAACCAAAGATTATGCGAGAAAAATAAAAAGTAGAACAAACTAGAAGAGTGGACAACGATTCGTAGAAAAATTAAACCCACCTTCTTGAAGCAATGCGAAGGTGGGAGTGTGTGGAGAAAAAATGGTGGGGGATTTTAGCGGGTATAAATTCCACGTTATCATGGTTTTTAACCATGGTGTCTTTTCGAAGATTTCCCCCTCCCAAGAGGGACAAAAAAGACTTTCCTGATTTACATTATATAAACACTGGTTGAAACAAAAATTAGCTTTGTAGAAATGAGTGCAAATTTTTGGCCGCTATCTCCCATACTCCAAGATCGTGGTACCCTCCTGACTTGACCCTACTGACCCAAATTATTTATTGACCCCGCTATTCGGGGCCAACAAAAATGCGCGCTAGGCTACAAAATCCGAAACATTTAAATTTATGTCCTGCAAGGACCTGATATGTTTCCACTACTTGTGGCCACTTGCGCTCTGAGTGCGAGGGATGAACTATCTAAGGGATGATACTTAAGACTATCTATGAAATACATAAATATATATGCAATATAATAAGTAATCGTATAATCTATATATATAAAAATCAATGTCTCGCGTCCGGCGGCGTCCAGATGTCTAGCGTCCGCTCGGCCGCATTCGGCGGCTGGCGTATTGTGGTGTTCGGTGGCTCGGTGGCTCGCCAGTCGCTATACGAAGTGAGGGGAGAGCGCACGCATCCTAACCTCTCAGTCCCACAGCAATACATCGCGTAGCTCTACTACTGCTTTTCGGACTAAGCGCGTGTGACTAATCAACCACATCCAACATATGCCTCTCCAAATCAATAAATAAACAAATCAATCATTCATCTTTTCTAAAAGCGAGTACCCGCCAAACAAAGCAATGCCCGACCTTCACAAATAACAAATCAATCAATAGGTGTGGCATTGCAACGCATGCCGGGTATTCGCTAGTATATATATAAAAAAATATGAATGAAAAGGTGTTTGAGCTCCGCTCGCGACCTTGGGAGGGGTGGGGGGGGTTTATATGACCCTATTAAGTTCATAGAAGTCCCCAGGAATGCATTTTTCTCTAAATTTGTTACAAAAAGCCCTGAATGGCCTAAAGCTGGATAGGCTAGTGGCCATAAGGTTTCCGTGTTCAAGCGGTCCAAACTTTGGACCGCTGGCACATTGAAACATCGCCTCGCGATCGGACGCCATGCCACAGATTCTGGTCAGACAGACTGTACTGGACTGTCGTTGGCTGTACAAACTATGTCAGAACATGATCTACGTTCATGACCGGATCTTCGCATAGGCAATCCGATAATTGGGAAATCCTGAATCTGTGAAGAGCAGCCCTAAGTCGCCCGTGACCTGTGAGGAACTGGGACTACATAATATCATTAATTTTGGTTATATTATCATTTATCTATAATATATACACTTCTGTGTAAACTATTCCACTTATTACACCAGTGTTCCGTAGAACATAGTTTGAAAAACCCTGATTTAGATAAACATAATAATTTTACTATAAATATAACTAAAATTAAAGTAAATTACATGCGTGTGTATTAATAAAATTTGACGTTTCAATTTAACTGCACCGAGACACGATTTTCAACCCATTAACGTACTTATAAAACATAATTATATCTCTGAAGCTCAGGCACAAAGTTGTTCTTCGTGCTTGTGAATACAAAGTGGTCAACTTATCGAGATCATTTTAGGGGCTTCGGATTCGAATTCTTAGAAGCAAACTATTTGAGAAAAATGCCGAAAATCTCCGGCGCCATCGCTCAGCATCCAGAGACCATATCGCATGGGGTCACATCGTTAGTTCGCCATTGATTGGGTAAACAAAAAAGCTTAATTAGTTATCTCCGACGAGGCGGCCGGGGACAGTTGTTCTGTCAATGTTGAATGATGGCACAAAGATGCGGAGAAGAGCCATCAGCTGCCTTATCGGGGCCATTTATTTGGGAATTGTAACACGTGTCGGGGCGTCTGCCCGCCCACGTGGACCTCCCTGTTCGTCGCCGACTCCGAGACACCCAAACTGTGACAATAACCATCATATAAATTAAATCGCTATAAAAAGCCGCTCTAGATTGAGATTACGCAAGCTGACCCGCGTTGGGAGCGGTCAGCATTCGGACGGGTAAAAGCGTGAGAACCTCCATGGAGTATGATAAAAAATCTCGTTTTTGAAAGAAAAAATAATTTTGTGGACGCAATAAGTAGCTTATAGCAGGTTTGATGGGTATTTTTTCAGCTTCCGGCCGAGTCTTTGGGAATATTGGCGATTAACCAATAAGCATAACGAGCATAGAATACGAAACTATAATTATAATATCATATTTGCAGGCACCGAGTAAAATTATGCTCCGGACCATTTCCTTTCAATAAAAATTAACTACACCTCATAAAAACACTTCAGATGTGTAAACATTTTTATTGTTGCACCCCTGAACTTCATAAACAATGTTTTATTGTTAATATTAGGTCGTCCAGAAAGAAATCCATTATTTTGCACACTCTGATTTTTTAGCTTAGTTTTAAGTCCACAAACCCTACCAATAAAATTAATTAATCAATTCTAACGATAAACAGATGCCTATTTTAGCTTAAATACTTTAAATCAAGCGAAAAAAATATAGAACGCCCTTAAATCTCATCAATCAATGAAAGAATTATCATAATAGAAGACGATTATATTTTGTGTTGAGTTTTGTATTAAAAAAAATAGATAAAAGATAAGTTGAAAAATAATAATGGACTTCTTTTGGGATAACCTAATATATTGGCGCGTTGCTACCACATAAGTAAAAATTCTAAAAATATCGTTTGATATTTGAATTTATTTTAATTTGTTTGTTTTATTATAAATATGATCAAACATACAAACATCGATTTTTGTACATAATATCTATTATAAGTTAATTTTACTGTACTTATATTATTTGAGAAAGTGCAAACAATAACTTGGCAAAGTTTTATCGCAATCGAATGAACGGTATGGCAGCGCATTAAATACGGACAAACAAACATTGATTTTTATATATTAGACTATGCCTATGTTACTCGCGGAATCTTTAGCAATAAGTATTCTGATGAACGGTATGGCAGCGCATTACCTACAAATTCATTTTTATATATAAGATGTAATAAAAAATATATAGCTATTTGTTTGTCGCGGTTTGGCCTCAATAAGCAATTTGTTTGTCATTTTTTTTCTGTGGATTGAATTGCAAAAAAAGTTTTGGAAGCTCTGTTCGATATGGTCGATAATATCTCATACCATATGAAAGTGTTAGTACCTTATAAGAGCAAGATAAGCTTTGGTCACACGTTCTTTAGCCTGTGGAATAAATTAGAGAGGCTGTCTTATCACATTAGAACACATTAGTAACACCGGGGGCAATTTGAACATAAACACTAGTAAAACAACTCTTAAGGTACTAATTACGAATTTATATTCATAGCATAATCTGTAAACACACTATCATTGGAAAAATGCTTCCGATAACCCCAGCCATGTAATTAAAAGACCCGGGAATAAACGCTTATTATCGAAGAATTCCTTAAACGAATTCTTCGATATTTATCATCGGCCGCGTCTTCTTTGGGAAGTTCATAATTAATTGCCGTTTAAATATTGCAATCAATTTGCGAGAGCAAGTCACGGCATTAAATTCGCTTATCCGGTTGTCTTCTTAGCCCGAATCAGTTTCCCATGTCGGATCTTGAATATTCGGCGCAGGGAATAAGTCATGAACCCGACACCCTTAATTTGTGCATCCATTAAGCCTCTCGGCCACGATTCGCCCCATCATTATCGACACGTTTCGTCGAACAAAGTACACCCCATTATCGATAATTCGACAACCAAAATATGCAATAATTCCCTAATTATTCAATCGCCCCAGCGTCGGCGACAATAATTTGAATAATTTCATCGGGGATCTGCATTCGACAATTTTTCGCGTTGTCGATCGACGCGAATTTAATTGAATATCAATTTGCTTCTGAAAAGCATTCTGGATGAGACGTTCTAAAAATTTAACGACCACAACATAAATGAATTCAGACCAATCATCCTATAAAGTTTATCCGGAGAGGTATAAAAATTGAGCCAAAAACCGATTACCGAATATATTAACCGATACAAATAAAAAATAATTTAATTATATAGGATCTTTCAATAGGGACGCTCAAAATTTGTTTGATTTCAGCGACCACATTGTTAAAGCAATGTCAATAAAATTCATAATGAATTATTTAATAATATATGGCAAATTATTATAAAAGATTATAGTGTTAAACAAAAATGTTCATCTTGATTCAAACCCCTTTTAAATCATTTAACTTTCATGAGTTTCAATATTTTAAGGTATATTCTTTGTAAATATTTAATAGACCTATGAAAAATAGTAATACATATTTACATTGTTTAAAGTCATTGTATACAATAATTCCAGTCGTATAATCCATGTTCTAATACATTACAGAGATAGTGATTGAGACCTAATGCAGATTTATATGTATGTATTCCGTAAAACCCATCAATCAAGTCTTTGATCATCGCCAGTTCTGATAGCATTGACATCTTGTACAAGGTGTCACAAAAAAATTCCATCTTTTATAAGCTTAAAATTACATCAATTCTACCACTGCATTATAGACGTGAAGGGATTTTTGGCATGTTTATTGTAATTAATATGGCTTATAGCACTTGAATCGCCAATGAAAAATGTCGCATAATTCAAGCAAAAACATTTAGCACACTTCGATCGATCAGATTAATTGCGGAAAAGGGTAATAAATCCTGATGGGAAAAAACAGTTTTGTATGTAAGAATTTTATCTTGCAATATTTATCAGCATAGGGATATTTTGTAGTTTTTAAATGAGTTAATAAGGAAATTCAAGTTTGGAATATTTTAATGTACTGTTTATAATTTGCATGCGTGATTATATTTACAAATATGGGTATTTCACGAAGCCAAGGCAATGAAAGAAATTGTTAAATGTCACCGTATTTCATCATAAGTGGGCCTTCGTTGTAAGTAAAGAATTAACGCATTTCGCAAAGAGAAAATCTTGTTATGCGTTCCAAACATACCTGAAAGTTTTAAGGCGTATTCATCGTGACTGAGGCATTGTTTTAAATTATTTCATCACACTTCATATGTTAGTTTGTGGTCAGTGCCGAATGGAAATAAGGCTTACTCCTCAAGTGGCGTAGGGCTCACCCGTCTGCAGCTACTGTGCGACCCCAGGTCACATGAGACACGTTCTCCAACCGACCGATTTCCATAACACTGACTTCTCCAGCATCCCGATAATCGAACGGCAATAATAATAAATAAGTGCTCGGCAGCCGCTTTCAACTCGTCAAGCGAAAGGTTCTTCATAGGTGGCCATTAAGGCGCTTTCGTAGAAATTAGCTGTTTTAGTTTTTCCGCGCTTCAAAATGGATCTCTTCCCATTGCACAGCTTCCATGTGTAAATCAGCGAGACAAGTTAGCTAACACGTTATTTAAAGTTCAATTCCTTAACTGAGTGATGGCCATCCAGTTTAACTGGGTAGTCAAAGGTGTCGAGCTCGTAACGAGCTGTCACAGAGGCTCTTGTCACCTCGACGTATTCTTGTGCTTCAGCATCACTACTTCAAACATGTGTCCGCAGACTCTTTCCATTGCAAATTAATTGTCACTTATATACAAATATATATTACTGAATAATACCACATATCATTATTGCATATTTTCATAACTTTAAGTGCATAGGCTTATCGTATTATCGACAACTGCAAGTACAACACTGATCATAGATGAGTATGGCCGTACGTGTGCGGTCATTCTCTATTGCATTTTACGATCAGTTTTATGGTTTTATATCAAAATATTCACAATAGCAGCAATGTTTATATAGAAGGCGAAGATGAAGACATCGTAGAAGATCTGGACGATCTAGTGCACATTTTTTTTCTGATGAAGAATCAAAATCGGAGCGGACAGCCCAATTTAAAGACCATTCGAAAATTTATCATCGGGAATTCAGCAAGATTATAAATTTATTTAGAGACTCTAGATTATAGATCTAGACTCTAGATTTTTTTTGTTACTATTACAATTTTTGTTACTTTTCCGATAATACTATTTTAAATACTGATAAATTACATAAAATCAGAAAATTATTGGAACTTTGAGCATTAATTATTAAAATATCATTTTCTCATAGAAAGCCACTGCTTTTTTAATTAAAATTTCTTAAATCTAAATACAAATTAATACATTGATTTTAAAAAAATCTCCATAATATTTTTTTCTAGGAATAAATAGGAATTTCCCATCGTCGATGAATGAATAATAAAATTATAATTATTTTAAAATTATATCATAATATTAGGTCGAGTCATAAATAATTGCCGATTTTTTTGCAAACATTTATTTAGCTTTAAAAAAATAATGAACAAATATTACTCTATTACATATTTACCATTATTAGTGATAACTTTCTCCCATTTTACTGGAACTTATCAATACTTTCTTCATAAAATTTAGCAGGTTTGGACGATAAGAAATTTTCGATAACGTGATTCACGTTCTCATCATTTTTGATTTTATTTTCCATTTAAGAATTTCTGCATAGAACAGAATAGGTGGTAGTCGGTTGGAGCAAGGTCCGGGGAAGAAGCTAGAGATGGGCGTTCCGCAGGGTTCAGTGCTGGGTCCACTCTATCGAATGTCCTCTACGACAGTCTGCTAACAATAAAGATGCCACGGGGAATAGCACTCATTGCTTTCGCCGATGATGTCGCATTGTTGGTGACAGCTTGTCATCCATGAGAGATGAAGGCAACGAGCAATGAAGCCCTCGCCAGAATCAACGCATGGATGCGAGAAAATCGCATGCAGCTGGTGGCAGAAAAAACGGAGGTAATGATCTACAGTAGAAGAAGAAGACCGAGGGTCAAAAGGCTTGTTGTGAACGGTCACGAGTTTGAATACAGCAAATCGCTGAGATACCTCGGGATCCTCTTGGACAACAAGCTGACATTCAGTAAACATATTTAAAAAAAGCTGCGCAGAAGGTAGCCAGTGAGCTCAGACGGGTAATAAGAAACTGAGGGAAGCCTAACAACAAAGATGGGATCAGTCCAACAAGGGAAGATGGACCCACCGATTTATCCCATTCTTTCGGTGCATACCTGAAGCGAATTGACAAGGAAGCATCTGCGGCGTACCACCACTGCCAAGCGGAGGTCGACGATGACGAACACACCATTACTGACTGTGAGGCTTGGACACCCCAGAGAAACACGTTGAAATAAGCATTCGGGGTAGCCGAGCTCAAAGTCGAGAACATGGTCCACAGCATTATGGTGAGCAAGAAGAACTGGAACATTTGGTGCGATTACGTTGAAGAAATTCTGAGCGCCAGAAAGGGCAGTGAGAGAAAGAGGCGCAGAGCGGCTCTTCAACACTAGAATAGGGCCAATTACCTAAAGCCAGACTACCTGTCCTCCTGAAGCAATATGGAAAACAATACCAGGAAAGCAAAGAAGGACAAAGGAGGGGTTTAGTTAGTAAGAATCTGACACTACTCTGGGATCAAACCAAGGATATCTTATACAAGATTTCCCTCCCACAGGAAATAAAAGTCCGGGGAGTATGGGAGATGTGGCAAAAACAGACCGCCCAAGTTCCAGATTTTTTTGCTGCGTCAATTTTTCTGTATGCAGTTTTGCATTATCGTGACACAGTATGATATTTTTCCGATTGACGAGAAAAGAGCGTTCATCTCTAGTAATTATTCTGTTTAAAAACGGCTCAATTTTTCGTCGTGAAAGGAGACTTATGGCAATAGATATGCGATTTTCTTTATTGCCTTCACTAAGATTGTGTGGCACCCATACACCCAATTTGCTAGCCTTCCCCAATTTTTCAAAGTGCCGGCAAATAGTTGATTGAGACGTGTTTAGCTTTCCTGAAAATTCCCTTATTTTTGAAATTTTAAAACCAATTTCACACTATCCATTAACTTACTGCTTTTTCACAGTACATATCACATAGTTTTTTAACCGTAGTTTTAACTCCTAAAGTATTATATGACGAAAATGTACTTTTTGTTTTCCATAGGTAAAAAAAATAATATAACATAAGATTGGACACAGTTAACTATTGTTGAAAGATTTATAGGATCGATACCTATCTAATGATACCCTATTACTCACCAATATGGAAAACTCATCAAGGGTAAAACCGAATAATTATAACGGCTTCTTTTCACCGGCAACTATTTATGACTCAACATAATATTTGCTCTCATTTACTAACCTATTCGACTTTAATTCTATTCCAAAATTAATAAGCATAATTTGGATTTAAATCCAAGCTCTTATATTAATATTAATCCAAAAGATATCCCACCATCCTGGAATTGTAAATTAAACGAGACAATCTAAAATTTAGAGCATCGAATGACTATTATAGGATATCCTAAGAATTAAAGTCACATATGACAAAGCTTTTCAGATTTTCAGCTTTCATTTTGATTTATTTATTTTCCATTGAAAATTATTGTTTTAAAGATTTTCCAATGTAAAAAATAAACTTGCTGTTGTTTAAGTTATTTAAACTTTTTTAACTAAAAAATTAATTACTCGACTATTTCTAACTTGCATATATAACTATGTCAGACTATATTTCGAATGCTATATACAATATTCTTATTTCTTGAACGTTCCCACTAAAATTCAAGCGACTGGCGAAAATTAGACTTTTTCTACTCCAAGATGTCTTTATATCACAATAAATGTATTCGTAATTATACTATATAATGTATTTTTTATAGATTTAATTGTAATATTAATTACGCTATTTAGAATCAAGTAGAGAGTGAATAAATACTTAATAAAGATTGAATAATTTGAAGAATATTATTTTTTAAAACTAGATCGTATTGCAGCAGTAATAATATATTACAAATAGAAAACATTTGAGAATTTCCATTTGAAAAATCAAAGACATAGCGTGTGAATACTAAAACCTTACACGAAAGCTCAGAGAGTCGTCAAAGTGATGAGTCAGGGCAGGTGCTGCGTTGAAGAATAGCGCTGTTGAACAAGATAAATAGCAACAAATCGATGATCTCTGCCATTCAATGAAATGGCATTGCTTGATGAAGATGGAAAACCCTATTATTTACAAACCTCTTCTATTCCCCGAGTCTTTCAATATCAGTTGAAAAGCGCTGAATTAAATTAAAGTAGGCGGACGCATAATCGAGATCTCCAAGTGTTGCACTATTGAAGGCGATGATGCTCCATGATACATTTTAGTATCAAATCATACATTCGAAATGAAGGGCCGTGATCGTGATCGACCCCAGACCTTCTCAACGACCTATTATTGATTTATGATCTGCCTCCGGTGTATAGATTATGTTAAACTGCTAAGCATCAGCCTTATATCGAAGACAACATAATAATGATCACGACAAAGCACACTTTTATATATCATTGCTATTTTGGATATTTGGCACAATAAATGACTTAATTGAATATACCGACTTCATATTTCCTTGTCGATGTGAAAGCTGATCAATCTAGGACTCCTCAGGGCCAACTCTGACCTTCGCAGCGTATCGAAATATAAATGCTATTGAGCTGACACCTCGCCGCGTTGCAAATTGGCCGTCATCGATTATTATGAATACTACCTTCGTCAATTATTATTGCTGCGTTTCGGCGAGCATGATCTGCCCCTCTTCGAGATCCATGTTTCCTGTGCAGATTGCAGCGATATATCCAAAATGGCGATCTGTCCCCTAAGGCCTGTAAACACCACCATTATGCACTTTGCAGCGATATCACATTCATATGCGCTAACTGCAGTGTTATTTTTGAATTTCTTAATTCAGAGACGCTGTCGATCATAAATAAATTAATAAACTTGCTTCGGATGCTGAAAAACTGGTTAGGTGTGACACACCCGAACATAATTCAATCCGGAATGCTTGTCCACTAAAAGGATAGTTAACGAAATACTGGATTATAAACTTTCATTAGCGGGACCCAAAAATATTCGCCGATTTTTAGATCTTATGCTTGAGCTCAGTTTTTGTCTCAGTATTATAGTTTTTTGTAAAACAATTGTTAAACATTTTTTTTGTTGTTAATAATGAAGTTTGTATATTTGACATTGAATGCTGCTTTTTAAATTTGAGTTGGAATGTCATAAAAGCTACTAAAACACTCAGAAATATTTATTGTGAAGTAGAAACAGTCCGCATATGTCAATGTTGGTTTCAGAAATTTAAATCCGACAATAGAAGCTTAAGGGTTGAATCGAGAACGGGATGATATTTTTTTATACCAAATTTTGCACTAAAATCCCTAATCCACGGCAAACAATCAAGGAGTTATCACAAAAACCGGGATTATCGTGGACCACTGTGCAATCACATTTAAGGCACATTAGCAAAACGAATAGGATAGACGTTATGGGGTAGGATGGGTACCATACGCCTTGACCGAACACAACCAAAAACGAGCGAAGAAACACGGGCTATGCTTTCTTGACGACACAAAGCCCAGATTGACTATACAAAGCTTCTTTTATATATTAATAAAACTGGGAGAAACTATAACTACACAAGTTTATTGTTGACAATAAGAAGCTTTGCATCAAAAATTAAAAGAGAAACGCCCGTATTTATTCAACAGAAAGACTATGATACTGTTTTATGATCATGAGTGCCCTCATAAAGCTCATAAAGCAAAATTGACACTGGATAAATACGGGAATTAAACTGGGAAATTTTACCGCATCCTTCTTATTCATCAAATCTCACACAAAATCGTTTTTTGCTTCTAATCCGGAAACTTTTTGCAAAAAAGGGATCAAATGGCCGTCAGAACAATGAAAAAAAATTTTTTTTATAATTTTGCATATAAAATTTGTGTTATTAAAAAATTTCAACTCTTTTTACTAAATATCCGAGTTTGCATTAGGCCAAAGCGAAGCTGACAGTGAATGTTCTGAATACATTGAAAGTGGAAAGGAAAATTTCTTGAAAGTGTGCCATAACAAGAAAAGGATGCATATTTTTTATTTCTGATTCTGAGGATAAGAGGACAAGCATTCCAAGCACATCCCAAAAAATATTGGGTGAAATTGAAATCACAATTGACGGGACACAATGGATAAAGCTGAAAGCAGGAGGATTTAGGGGTAGGACACCCGTTCGTATGATATTCAAGCTAGTAGAAATAGACATATAAGAAACACTGGTAAACCTAGTGTTAACCTGCATTACTTTTATTAATTCAATTATCAACATCATGTTTTTATTGACACAAGTTGAATTAAGATATATTCGTTTAGTATTCCTAAAGGAAAAGGACCTCTTATCATAAGAATTATCACTGTGCAATATTAGAAGGTATATTCTAAATTTTGGATAATTCGAGCATTTAAGATGTATAGTATGATGTTTGATATTTGCCACGAGCTTTAAGCCCACTAAGTATCCTACATAATACATAATGGACGCAATAAAAATACTCGTGTTACCAATAAGCCGAGCTTGTTCTCTTGAAACTTAGCATGTGATTGTGGCGAACCATTCATCACGTTATCGTGCGAAGTCTCGGAAATGATACTTCAACAAAGATATATTGTCGTTTATAGTTTGAAGAAAAGAAATATTATCCGCAATATTTCATTGGGAACGGATCTTACTCATTTTGAGACCTCTTGACTCCGTTCGCTCAATATTATCGACCTCTGTCACAAATAACCACGGGAAAACGTATGATGACGTACAATTTTCCGCCTGTGATTGTAAATCACATCGATTAAAATGCGACACATTGTATGCATATTTTTATAAATCATGCATAATCGAGTTGATGATATGAAAGCTCGTCGGTTTCCTTGTTATTATTTCTTGAATAAATTCAAGTGTCCCTGTGTATATATTTTTCGTAAGCAATGCATTCATGAATGTTTCATTTTGACAGATTTACAACGCGATATGGTGTGCACTTTAATTGATATCCTCAGGGCGGTCTCATAAGCCACAGAGATGTTACTCGAACGCAATGAAAAAATCCGGTTTAAAACAAACATTGCTTCAAAATAATTGCAAACATATTTAACCAACCCTTTATAAGAATGTCTACGCGTAGCTCGAAACGTTTGTTAGGATTTAATGTGAGTTTCTCATGAGAAATCATTGATTTTAATATTCAATTGGATGGATTTGCATGTGAACGCCATATTCTTAAAGGCTTCTCAGATGTCGGCCTCGAGGTGTTTTCATTACATATATATTTAATTTACAGTTGAGCCGTGAAAGTCGATTATTTTAATAATCGCAAATTTCAGATGCAAACAAATTTATCGTTGAAATAATTCATCTTGTGGTCGTTGTATTAAATTGTTATCAAACTGGATGATATTGGCATGGGGCTAGCCCTCAACCATGGCAGGCATTGTTGCAGTATCGTTATGATTAATCCATTGCATCCGAGTCGAAAGATTGACTGCGATTGCATATTGACAGCTAAACATTATTTAATCTTCCTACTTTAAGTTTCCTGTTCGCAATACGTATGCACGAGTACATCTCGTTGCGGTTCAAGACATCTGAACTTGTTCGGAAAGACAGTGAATCAAGAACCTTGTGGGTGTATCAACACTTGTATCTCAAAAATGAAGAAGAGTACTTCTGCATTGGCCAGGCAGTTGCGGTTAAAGGTCTCGAAGAGCATAAATGTAATCGTTACGCATGACAATAACAATAACTCTGCTCATTAATTTAACACGATCCAATTTACATGTCCGGAAGACATTTTGAATTAAATTTATGACATATAAATCAATGGTTTCAGACATATCTTCAGATGAAGCATTAAATCTGAGCATAATATGTTATGTTAGAAAAGACCCATAGGAAACATACACTATCGACAATAAATTTGGAAACACCAGGCATATTATCAAGGTGTATGTAAAATCGTTACGAACAAATTCTTCCCTTCTTATTTTCAATATTAGGACCCATTAACTTAACAATATATCATAGATTTGACTTATAATTCCAAATCGCATAAAAAGTGTTTTTGTGCATTTTGGAACGAAAAATTTTTGCGAAAGAATTTGCTATTTGGAGCTTCAAAGGCAATTTTATTTAAGATTTATAATGGCAAAATAAGACAAATTAAGTATCGCAATTCTTACCTTTATCTTTCAACTACGAAATGTAGACTTATTAATCGCAATAGGAAATGCTTACAAAAATATATACATGTATAGTGCATTATACCAGGGCTCTCTAAACTTTATGAGAAACGAATCTGATTGAGATTTTTAAAAACATAGGGAGCTTGATCAAATAATTCTTATTAATATCCCATCAGATTTTGTATAATTTAAATTCACATAAATATGTGCTATCAAAATTTGAGCGCTGTATTATACCATTAGAAGATGTTAGAAGACTGGGACTTTGGAGAACAGGAAAAGACCGGACCGCTCAAAATCTACTACGGGTGCCGATGATAATTGTATTCCATTATCGTCCAAAAAGGAAAAGCCAATATAGGAATAACAAATAAACAGCGCCTTCAAGTTAATATGACGGTGAAATTATAATGATGTAAAGTTGCTTTGGAGACAAAAACATTGGAGATTTGATAATAAATATATAAAGAAAGTTACTAGAAAATATTATATTTGTATATATACTATAATATTATATACAAATATTAGGATTCCAATCCGGTATTTGAAAATAGCTGAATATATAATATCATAATATTATATAAGCCAACATACATAAAAAATATGAGAGACAGACAGTCTCCGTATAACATGATCATTAGATTTTTTAACCCCTTAAGTGGATATGACGTATATATCCGTCAAGAACAAAATCCATGCAAAGTGGGTATGACGGATATATCCGCATTGTGAAAGTTAAGCAAACCTCAATATAAAATAACGAATACGTCCGATTGCAGTGTTGTATACGTTAAATGTAAGAATGATTCATCTCGGGAACTGACTTGTTCGAATTTGATGATATACTATTTTCATACACTGGATATGACGCGAAAAGATCAAAAAGGCGAAAAGAGGCGCGTCACTACGGATGACACTTTTAACAGTGAATCAAAACGTTAAATGTAGCATTTTTAAGGAAACGTAAATAATTTTTATTATATGGAGCTAATAACATGTAAAGTTCTCTCTTAAAATGTGTGCTTCTTTCTATTGAAAGAGTCTTTGTTTCAAATATATTAACCCCTTAAAGAGGTAAGACACAATGTTGTGTTCGAATTCCAGTAACTCAGAAAGAGCATTCTTACACGTTGAGCTCGGAGATAGACAGAGATGGATAGTATATGTTGCGTTCATCATACTAAAATTTATTGACTAATAATTTTAAGTAAATGATATGATGAATCGATTTCAAGTGTTTTATTTATGTTTATGCAAAAAAATAACCAAATATTATGTGCTATCGATTTATTTATTAATGTACAAGCTTCATGCGCGCTGCGACGGTTCTGACAGATAAATGGATTTGTACGGATGATAATTGGCCGACATTCAAATATAACATCTAATTTTATGATGATTTAAAATCTTGGATTATCCTATGTGCCATTTCTACCAAATTTGTTTTGTCGATCATTCTTGAACATAATTAACCCTCTCTTTTGAGGATCAATTATTGTATATTCAAGTCAAATGATTCAAATAAGTTATTTCATTAAAAATCTTTTATGAAACCGTTCGAGTCCTGATTTTTAAGCTCTTCAATGAATATGGGATATATAAACTATCTGGATTGTCATTAGGTACATCCAGATCGATCAATGAACTGATTCTGTCAAAACAAAGGTTACAGTTATAAATATGAACCGTCCATAAGATAGTCGGTTTGGCACGTTGGACTAGACAGGAAACGATCACGATCCTGTGATAAATTGTATTTCAAATAAATATCGGTTATTGGTTTGCTCGGTCACCAATTTATTTTTCGCCTCGGGATTCAATCCAGTGAGAGATGTGCCCTCTCCTATTAGATCACATTCATTTTAATGACAACAAGAATTATTTTATTTATATAAACGTATTTTAAATATGCATCCTTGCTTCGATAGTTATTTTGATGTTTTTAAAGGCGATGATTAAACAGGGCGTTGATAGATTGTGTGTTCAAATTATTGAGTTGTGAAAGAAGATGCGTTTTCTCCTTGTTTATTATTGAACATGGAATCGACGCTTCGCCTTGGGCTCCACCATTCATCTACAAGACAATACAAATATTCCTCCAGCTCCAGATTTATCTACATCGAAATATTGAGTCCAGATCACTAAATTCAATTATGCCCTCTGTCCAATAGACTGATATATGGATCTATTCGAGCTAGACTGTTATTATTTTTTTTAAATATATCCCATATGAATATCTATCATAATCAAAAGGAAAAATAACATTTTAATCTAATCCTATTTTAATAGCCAATATCAGACAATTTTATGATTCCATATATCACAGCCATTATTTTGCATCCAATGAAGATCGTTGCAAAAGATACTTATTTAATCATTATGCAATAAGCTGATGAATATTATTTTTTGATTGATAGTAGAAGATGAGTAAATTGTAAATGTGGAAATATCACCACCCATATCCTGTCAATCAATCATTGAGCATCCAATACATTTGAGTTCAAGTTTAAACGCAATATTTTTCCGAAATGGAAGAAATTGTTGGTAGGTATGTATGTAAGAAGCAGCAGCTCTTTTTTTGAGGCGTTAACAAGTGAGGCAAGTATTTGTTGCGAGGTGATTTACCGATCTCATAATTAGATGTTGCCAAGTTATTGAATATGTATAGCGGGATGCGGCCCAACGACCTGCTCGTAGATCACCCTGTCGGAGTAAGGAAGGTCCTCGGGCGATTCTTACATTTAAAGTTACTCTTTCGAGGACCTGACCACACGAGATAAAGATAACTTTTGATAACATTCGGATACATTTCGGTGGGTACATATCGATTTGGCCGCCGGCGGAGGAGAGCCGGTGACCTGAACTCTCGTCCTTGCGACTGATGAAGATCCACGCCGGTTTCCACCGGAGGTTTCCTCATCATGAATTACGACTTATCGAGAATGCATTTTAATTTGACCCTAGCGAAGTAAGCTTGACCTCATCAAGGAAACAATATCTTCTACGGTCTACTCCTACGCAAATCTAGACCTTTGTCTTTCTCGTAAGTCTTAGCTCGGGGCTAGCACCTTATTTTTTAAAGTGTAATTTTCGAAGTTCACTCCCAGGAGATGAACGTTTGCCTTAATTATAGGTAATGAAATGAAAACTGTAACTTTCCCTCGTGGGATGCAAGTTCAAAGTTAACCGATAGATTACAAAAAAAACAAAACCAAGCCATAACATCCATGAGTGATTTACAACAAATTCAATTATAATTTAATTCCATTTTTTCCTTATAAATTTTTAAAATCAGTGCTTCGTACGAGAAACGTTTCGCCAAAAAAATAATCTTTAGCGATTTTTGGATGAATGGATGTTTGTACAAGAAAAATTGTCGAATTTGAGATGATATCAATCTATATAAGATATACTAGCACCAAATACATCCCAAAAAAGTCACAGTTTGGGGTGGAATTTGATCTGGCGGAATCATCGGTCCGTATTTCTTCCATATCGAAATTGTCATTGTCGTAACTAGAGAATCCAATCCCGGGATCCCGGACAGTTTTAGGCACTTAAGAATCCCGGGATTATAAAACGTAATGCCCGGGATTATAATATGCCTATAAACCGCAAACAATTGATCTCAAAGTCAACATAACGAACACCATCCAGCAAATTCAGTCAGATTTATACGACAAAGTCTTTGAAAATTGGACCTACCGAATACGTTCCACCCAAGCAAAACCGAGGCGGACATTTGAACGACGATACATTTCATATTTAATGCCATAAAATATTATTTCAAACCAAAAAAAATGAGTGGATATCTCTTAACAACTTGTTTTATTGGCATTTAAAAATTGAGCGCCCTTATTTAAATATATTTTAAGGTATGCCATATCAAATGTTACCAATTTCGATCCAAATGCTGAATCATTTTTATTTTTAATCATCATTTGATCAAGTTCTCTAAAACCTTAATTAACTCAAAGATAAATTTAAAAAATCTAAAAATGATAAATTGCATATAAATGGGATTATGGCGAACATTGTCTTCTTGGATAAAATATCTATTAATAAAATTTAAAAAAAAAACAGTTTTAAATAGTTGAAAATTCGCCAATAATTCAAAGCAATGAGTGGCTTTGAGAAAACAAATATCAACTCAGGTCGTGATTTGAGCCAAATTTATCGCTGAATTTCTTTTTCCGCTAATATTTTAGTTCAATGTTCAATCAAATTCAATGTTTATTGAATCGAATTCATCTAGCATTTTTAGATTATTATATGATTTATTATTTATTAATAAAATATAATAACATTAAATTAATTTCAAGCAATTTCCTATCTATAATATTATGATAATTCTACAAAACTATTCCCATACATTAAGATAAATTTATGTTCGTTTACATAATTATAAAAATATCATCAATACACAGGGCTGGTCGTTTAATTGAGCCGTTTATTTTGAAAGTTGCCTAAGTCCATTTATACTTAAATTGAGATGTTTAATGCAATTAAAAATATACGCCCACGTAAATCATTTTCCACATTTGAAGAGTTTAATACACGTTTAAAGCACCTATTTTAACCCTTAAAGGAGTTCTGTGCCAGGGCCTGGCGTCCCCCCTCCACTATTCAGAAAGAGCACTCTTGTACATTGAGCTCGGAGACAGACAGAGACAGAGAGAGAACGTAGCGCAGCTCGGGAGACAAAGACGGAGAGCTTCCCCGCATACATCGCACGATTGTATAGATCGTTAGCCCAAATTTATCGACTAATAATGATTTCGATTTCAAGAGTGTTATTTGTTTACGCAAAGAAATGGTCGAATATTTTGTGCTATCGACAGTGTTTATTTATTTAATTGCTTCCTGTTCGTCGCCGCTTGTTGAATGAGTCTTTGTTCAATTGTCGTTTCCTTCTAAAGCAGAAGCAAATGAATCGATTTTTTGTGTATTGTTTATGTAAAGAAATGACGTGGTCTTGTATACTATCAACAGTGTTTATTTACAATAGACTCTGCCTCGAATTGAAGACTGTCTTACGCTGATAAGAGCTGACAGAAAGTAGTCGGTGTAAAGCGACTATGGCATCAACGATTTTAAATTTGCTCACTCGTGTTGTACGAAGGATTTACTTACTACAAATTTGTTTAAAGCATTCATAAAGCTTTGTAGATCATTTTTTTTTAAATACTCTTACAAATATGAAGTAATATTGGTCATTTTGTAATATGGAAAATTCCTGATATATAATTTAATGCTTCGTCTTAAATAAATATTCAAAATTTTCATTTCAAGGTATATAGTGTTCAGTAAAAAATTATTTAAATTTTTGCAAAACCAATTTTTCTTTTCAAAACTATATTAATGGTACAATATTAATATAAATATTATATATTCTGTCCATTTTCCTTTAAAAAAAAACAACATAAATCATGAAATATGCATATATATTTATATCTACTTTAATTTTTATTACTGTCAAAACTATCTAAACGGCAGCCAAAATTCTCCCCAAATCTTTTTTCTACATTTTTTTAAATATTTATGCATAAAAAATATGATCAATTGCTTTAAGTCTTAAGCACGCAGAGTTAATTGCTCGTAAAATTATCCAATTCTCAAGTCCCCTTTCAGCGATATCAAACGGGTTAATGCAAAATGCTTGATAATTCTCTACTGCCATTTATTAGCTTTAATAATATCGAGCACATCGTAAACTCATTGCGTTAAAAATTGTAAAATAACATAATTACAGACACTCAAACGAGGCCCCGTTTTTGGGTCGTGTTTTTAATCGCGACCTATTTATACGCTGGGAATCGATCTCTGTAATTTGAGATACTTGAGCCGGACCGTTGATTCAATAAAGCGTGTGCCCGGTAACTTTACGGCCCGAAACACGTAAAACATCGTTTTAAATATGTGCATCAGATTGCAGCGAAATTGCATCCAAAATTACAGTATATTTGAATAATGGTTGAATAAATGTCAACCGCGCTGTTTTATGGTGTCTCAGGAGCGGCGTGTCGAACCGAAGATCTTCGGCAACGCAATCTGTGACTTAGCAAATGGGCACTTTTGGACAAGAGCCCAGTCAGTTGCGGGTGGTCCTTCATGTCAAAACTACCCATTATCATCAGGAGGTAAAATAAAAACGAGAGAATCGGAATTAATTATTGGTGCAGTGGGGAGTAGCCTCTTCCTTTTGCAGCCTTCCACGCATGATACGGAAAAAACGAGAAAGTAATGCCGATTCCATCAGTCTAGTTATTTGATCGGAGGGTTTCTTTCATTTTTTTTTCTACCGAGAAGTCTCCAAGAAAAAATCCGATTCCTGCATAACTTAGAATCGGTCGAAATTTGGGACAAACTCGTAAGATCGAACTCTAGATCTCTCGTTCGGGTAATGTCAAAATGTGTTCGTAAACATTTCTATGAGCTAAATTAAATGCGTTTAAATACTTATAAAAAGCTTTATTAACACATTTTGGGCGGGACTGTTATTAATTGATTCTTCGCGATTAGAGCTGTAATGCGTACTATGTGTCATATTGGTTTAACATAGTGTATTAATATCTCTTCATAGGGGTAGTTTATATCAAAAGTATCACATCAAATGAGAAAATAATATATGTGCAATATTTTCTCAATTTTCATTTGAAAATAAAAATTGATATAGATATATCTCTTTTTGCATTTTTGCAACGGCAATCATTATCTAAGAAATTAAACTGTTTGTGTAATATATAATAAAATAGGCAAGCTAGTCTAGTGGTTGCTTTATGCTACATATAGATATACACAATAGATACGATTTAAGCCAATTCTCCATACTACGCCAATATAAGTTTCGCTTTAAATATAAGAGGTGATGACAAAAAAATCCACCCAAGGATTACGTCGTTTGTATGCGGCCAAAACACAAATTTAAACTTGATTTTTGTGAAATTTCACTATATAGAAAGAGGTGCTTTTAAGACTATCGCTAGTAATTTCCCATTAATGTTAAGAAAAACAACTAATATTGCACATTATGCATAGCTTAAAAGTAATAAATATTTATTTTCATCATATTGTTTAAAGATATTCGGTTGTTTTGAAATTATAGCGAATTTTACATGCGAATGTAATTTCTCACGTGGTGCATATATTCGCCCGCTTAAAGTGTGTTAAGAAATCACATCCGTTAAACATTACAGGATTTTTTTCTGAATTAAGAAAGTTCATGTTGTGGTTTCTCATCGCTTTTTATGTGTAATCAAATGATGAGGTTTTTTGAGAAGAAATCGGACATTTCAAATGAAAACACCTTTATAATTGAATTTTATTGATCAAATCATCAAATTATTATTTTAACCAATTATTCCTTAATTCAAATGCATAATTGTCATTTTAAAAAAAGGGTAATATCTAAAAATGTACACACAAACCTTTTTTTGTGCGATTTCGATGTTTTGATCTTTTCTATATAACCCTCTATTATCCCTACCAGATTTGTCAAAAAAACTATTTAACTAAAATTAAATTTATCTAGGATAGGTGTTAAAAATGTTTAAATAATGAAATTAAGGTAAAAATAAAATTTGAATGGATTACAAGAGGATTGTTAAACATATGATGGGATTGAATTGAGAAATCTTGTCCGAAAGCCCAAGGATATGATCGGTAAATAAGAATTATATTACAATAATATTTATCCAAATATGTTTAAGACATCGATAAGCTTTATGATTTGTTGACGTTGATTAAATAAGGGGGATCACTGGAAAATAAACGACGATCCTTAATCGATCAATTTATTTGCACTTAGTACTATCTGATTGGTTGTCAATAAGAGATAAAAAACTGTCAACACAAAAAGCAATGCAGCCCTTGCTTCCTGAAAGGCCAGGCAGCGTGCCAGTCATCATTTTTTCATGCAGCAACTTTTTTGTAATTCAATTTTAGTATGAAATTATGGGCATTAATTGAATATTAAGCCCAGAGCGCCATCCCAAGCGCAGAATCAAATTGCACCCAATCTTCTTTCGGTCCCTCCTCTTACACATCCCTTGAGGCCGCCGAAGAAAAGAATAACGACTACAACCTTTCACATTTCAGCCGACGCACCAAAACATACTTTCAACCTACAATCGCTCTGCAAATAATTATTCAAAGGCGAATCAATGCACAATCTAAATGAAAGCTATCAACGAACAAATAAATAAAATTCAAATATTTATGTATACACGCAGACAAAGTATGGCCCGCGGGCCGGATATGGCCCTCCAAATAAATTTATCTGGCCCCCCATATTTATATATAATACTTTTTTAAAATATATTAATAACACAAGAGGACAAACTATGATGAAATACGAGGAAAATTTGTAAATGAAAAACTGGAGGAATTAATTCAAAACATCTACAGTCAACAGAAAAATATGTTTGAAGACTGTAGCAGACTGTAGCAGGGAAAGTTATAAATAAGATCGAAGCGATAAAAGTATTAAAAAAGATCAGGTATAAAAGAGTTGCGGATAGACACAATGAGTTTCAAAGTCAGAAAGTTCGATTCAAAGAATTTTATAGTCTTGGGGTCCGACCGATCGTCTTGGCCGTGGTCCTATTGACTTGGTCTTCCCGCCAGCCCTTCAGATTTCGTAATTGTGATGTTATTGTGGTTTATATTTTAATTTTTAACTTTGTACAATTTATAAAAATAATTATAAAAAGCCGATATATCGACTCAAAATATTTTTGGCAAATCCTATTATTAACATTTTGCACTCGAGAGGTGACTCTCGCTCACCATTCGCCTTGAAGCCGAAACTCGATGCGTGACAATAATGGTTTACGTTTAGTTCCTTTGAAACGGATCCCTACGTTCTTCTGTATAATCTTATGAAGTGTAACATGACACTCTTTAAGATATCTATAAGATTTTCTAATCTGAAATTAGTCCTTAACCAAGAACCAGACTGCATGTTCGAGTTCAACCTCCGATTTCGAAAATATCTGCTTGAATGAAAAGCTGCATGATATTCTAACAGGAGTTAGGAAGGATTGTAAGCTGTGTTTAGGGGTCCCAAATATTCGTAAAATCAATTATTCGAATATCGAATGTGAAATTGGTAAACTATTCGAATATTCGAGTATTCGAATATATATGTAGACGAGGGTGATTCAAATATAACCCGGAAATTTTCATTAGTGTTATTATATAAAAATATAAATGGAGCATCTTATTTTTCTATAAAGTTCCCTTCATTAGAAATAAATTTATTCCCTCAGGAAGGAAGGTTCTTGATCCCATCACACAAAGAGGGCGAGAAGTATCATCTTCTGTTGCGCAACGCGTTTTCTCGTAGACAAAGGCTATAAATCAAGTGAAATTTTGAGGTTTTTGGTTTCAGAGAAATCAAAAGGATCAGAATTTTATTTACTTTTCAGCAATACATATTTTTTTGAAAAAAGTGCATTGAACGCTCTACTTTTAAGCTTAACCGTAATTTCATTTTTATTGAGCCTTTTGTTGAAAAAACCCTCTCAGTTGTCATTGAGTTTGGTTTTATCGACGGTATCTAAAATTTTTGAATAGTTTTTTAATAAACTTTATACAAATTCAATAAAATTATTTCAATAAACTTGGCACTTTTTTGCATTTCTTTGTTGCTATTTCGATTGGCAGAAGAACATCGAGCAATTTTCTTCGAATATACGAATATTGGAAAACGGGCAAATATATTCGAATATCGAATATTCGATTGGGACCCCTAGCTGTGTTCTTAAAGAAACAAAGCCGAAAAAGACACCAAACCATATATTATTGTAATACACTCATCCCTCGATTTACGCGGTAGATACGTTCCATAAGAAAACGTGTAAATCGAAACCGCGAAAATCGAGAATTCAAGTTCATATAAAGTAGGTGGATAGGTTCCAGAAAACCGCGCAAAACATTTACATTGTATATACATATATATCTGCATAAAAAAGAGAAATTTATTAAGAAATAGATTTAATGGCTGGACATAAATTTATAACAAGTTTATAATTAAAAGCATAATTATATAATGATAATTTTATTATTCCACCTCCTCACTCCTGTAATCTAATTCAACCATTTTATTTTTCTTTTTAGTTGGCTCGAAATCACTTCAAATCCAGCAGTCTTATTCCATAACTAATATTTGTGTTGTGTTTTTTTTAAGCCTTTGTAAATTTCACTGTTTTGCACGCACAAGCATTTTCTGACCGCGTAAAAAAGGTACCGCGTAAATCGAGGGTTGAGTGTACTTGCCCCGACAAGACGAGCATGCATCTTGGCAATTGTTTTATGAAAGATCACACATAACAAAATTGGAGAGACTGATATTTAAGAAATTATATGCATAAAGGTGTAAATTGGAGTGTTTCATACATTAATTTGTGTGTGTAATGATTTTTATTTAGTGGTATGAAATTCGTCAAAAATGCTGCGAAACGTCTCGAGCTGTTGGTTCGCCGCGCGAAAAAGGATCTCGAGCGCAAAGGGTTAATTGTATTTAATTTAATAAATAATGTTCTTATAAAAATTAATCAGCGACATCTGTATATATATATTTGAATTAATATTGTTATATTGGTTTGAAAATTTGCTATTTATTAAGTAAGCAAATAGTTAAAATTTAATTATTTCATCATTTATAAATTAATATTAAATTAAAAATTAGGTATTATTTCAATGTGAAATTTTCTAAATTTAAGGCATTTATCGCGCTATGAAATAGTTAAAAATATTTTATAAATCATCACGGTTTAAGGTTAAAAACATGAAGATCATAAAAATTTGCCCACGATTTACATGCTGCATGACATCAACATTCTGTATTTTTAGCAAATTTCTGATTATAAGTGACTTCGTCGATATTTTTGGTACCGCAATTTTGACATAAATATAATTTTAAATCACAACAATAATCTATTGATTATTTTGCATACGCATTTATGACAACATAATCGAAATTTAATATAATGTTGACCAACAGCAAGCAACAAAGAGGAAGTTCAATGTCTTCGCCGATACGCTTTAACAGGTAATGAATGAAGCTCGTCTTCCAACGCCCTTGACCGATGTTCTACCTTCTCTTTATCCATTCCAACTTCATAACAACCACGCATTTTAATGTAGTAAAACTAGAACAATACTCCATTATTTTACTTCCATGAGCCATAAAATTAGAGCACGTGAGTATACAGAAACATCTTGTTTACATTGTCCAAGAAATTATGTTTGTAGCTCACAAGTTCATTTACCTTCGACGAACTGTTGCCAATTTTATTTTATAACTTTGTCAAAATGTATGAACTGGTTCTCTTGTCTTTTATTACGTATTAAACAATTTCATCTGATAACAAATGTGATAAATGCATAATGCGTAATGATACCGAGGCTCTCATATAGTGATAAGCTACTGTGGCGATCAGAAGTGCTAAACATTTTGTATTCTTTGTAGATAAATGATGCATTCATTCTAAAAAATATGGAAAAACCTCCAAAAAAACCAACCACAACATAAAGAAATTAGTACAACAAGATGTTTGCAATAAGAAGAACTTAAAATATATTGCATTCAAATATAGAATATTTAATTAAATCAACCCTTTGAGTAGTGAGCCAATCTTAAATCATCATAAACATATATATTATATTTTTATAACCGCCATTTATCATCCATACAAATCCATTTATCTGTCAGGACCGTCGCAGCGTGTATGAAGTTTATACATAAATAAATAAACACTGTTGATGGCACACAATATTCCGCAATTTCTTCGAATAAACATAAACAATACACTTGAAATCGATTCATCATATCATTCACATAAAATTATTAGTTGATCAATTTAAGTTAACGATCTATATAATAAACTCAGACTCAACATGCAAGACATTCTCTGTTTCTCCACGAGCTCAACGTGTAAGAATGCTCTTTCTGAATTAATAGAATTCGGACACAACACTGTGACTTACCTCTTTGAGGGGTTAAAGTGAAGATCATGGATAACATCGTGTTATTAATGTTTAAATATAGATAAACGTGGATAGAGACTAATGTGAGACGAAACCAACAACGTATTTCATAATTTCCGTCTGTCCTGAGCTTCCCTTCTTTAAATTTCTAGGCCCAGACATGCGGTGTCTTTATCTAACTGATTAATCCAGTGTAGATAAGCTATGCCGACTCGTCTATTGTCACTCGTTCCCAAATCTAGCACGGCTCGAGAGACTCTTTGATTGAGTAGGCATCCATACATGTCCATGGCTTATTGATTGGACCTCATGAATTCGTCTCATCTCGAAGTTCTTCTCCGTGGACATGGATTATAGGTATTTGAACTCATGAACAATTTCAATGTTTTTCTTTGCAAGTGCTAAATGTATGACACTATGTTTCAATAGATCTGCGCGACGAGATCTGCCAACACCTTTCATAATTGCTTCCAAGTCAATATTAAAAAGTAACGAGGTGATGACGTACCCCTATCTGACACTACATTGACCGATTGAGACACGCACATCCTCATCAACTTCGCCATTTTTTAGGGATTCCTATCTTCGACATGGTACACCAGGGTTTTTCCCAGTTGATGCTGTCATAAACGTTGTTATATGGTGGTATCTGACGTCCGCCAAATTACTTATGTATGTGCTGTATGGTCTGTTCCGGGTTATCCGGGACTAGCCACACAGAGAGTGTCTTCCATTGATCTTTTAGCCACACGAGAAGCGCTACGCGCAGAACATCTAGGTGCCTACTCTCTTTGCTCCGCGCCCCCAGAAAAGGCGAGATTTCCGCAGGAAGACCATCTTCAGACTACGTGCACCCAAAGGTGTGACGGAGGACAAAGGACAAAGGATTCACTGCCACCACGAGTCCAAACTCAGTTTGAAGTGGGCTGCAGCAGACGACGGACTGCAGGGAATACCCCTTCCCCATGGTACTCGTATCGGTTCGTTCATTTGTAGTACCTAGCCACGGAGACGAATCGCCGTTCGAACATCCTAAAACCGTTCTCCACTGTATGCCTAGGCTGTTGAGGATAGTGGTGAGCCTTTGACACTGTCTCCACCAACTACTGTAATCAGCTGTTACACACACCCCTTTATAGGTGCGCAGCACAGGGTGACCTGCGCACCCAACTCATATCAGCTGGGCTACCCCAGCTGCGTTTGATGAGCGAACCGAAGAGGCTACTTTCGCACACCACACAGCCACATCATTACTCCAGGGGTTCAACCGTTGCCCACGGGCATAGGATTGGCAAAATATGGCCCGGTAAAATATGTAACAGTTTATTAAATCAGTACACGGATTTTTTATTAAATCAGTACACCAGATAAAATTATTTCCTGTTCTTTGTCAATTTTAAGTGATTAATTTTGATCATGGTTGCCGTTTCCCTATTTACTATGTATTTAAATACACTTTTTTGTTTAGGTCTACAATTTTTAAACCTTTTATCTGCCAGCAAATTTAAAGACATTACAAATAGTGTAAAAAAAAGGTTTGACTTACATATTTTATTGTCTAAAGAGGACTTAATCTTTTAATAAAAAATATGCATCCATATCCATTTTGTATGGGATCAAATGTTTGAGCTTTCAAAGAATAACCGATTTGAAATTTATGATCTTCTGACACCATTTAAATCTTCAATTTAACACAAGACTAATCCATTTTCATGTCAAGCGCGTCCTTATTTTAACAATGTATTTAACTTTCGTAATTTTCTTATCGTTATGTTCCTTTTATGATAGTCTTTCGTTATATCCAGCATACTAGATTGCATAGTCGTTATACTAGTATTAAATGCTTGACACACTTTGAATACTGATAGAGTAAATACTGGATAAATTGTCTGATACAATTATATAGTCCAGCACTATGTTTTTTTATTGCTAGAGAAAAACCAAATTTAAAATAAATCTATTAAATACTACTAATTTAATATGTTTAGATATCGAATAATAATAATTCGATTAAAAGAAGCTGAATTATTTGTTATCGATTATTATCAATTTAAATTAAATAATTAATATTTTTAAATAATATTATTTTAATGTGTATTGTAAATTTGATTAAATTTTTGTGCTTGCATATTATATATTTGAAATGTTTTATTTTATGCGATAAAAGGTTTTTGTCTACTGGCAACATCGTGTTCGCTCGAAACGTCAGTTGGCCGGTAGACTTGACGCTGTTTAGATGTGGGGCTAGTTAGTCCACGGTCTCTCAAAATGTGCACATTTGTGACAGAGATTCATATAGAAAATATTTGACAATCTTAGATTTAAAACACCACGCTAGTTCTATAGGCATTGCACCAAAGCTGTACTATCGCCATTGAGGGTAAGGAATCAATAGCCACGATTTTACACCTGCTTTTTTTATGAGACTCTTCACTTTCGTGTTTACACTGACATTGCTTCTATTTTTCCCTATTTTGCCCTGATTTAATCCGTTTATACACACGTTTTATGTAGTAAATTGTGTATTTATCTTTTAAGTTTAATTCATGTTGACGCTACCGGCTTATATCTTTCGCGTATCAAAGTTCGACAATGTAAGAATTGAAAAAAATAATTCACCTTAGCAAATGTAATAATTATGACAAATTATATATATAATTTTATATTTATACAACATTGTTGTTTCAAGCATATTTAATCATTGATCTTATTTTGTTTTATTTGTATTTGACATTTGTAGGTTATTTCAGTGTAAACATCGAATGCGCAATAAATGAGTTTAAAAATAATGAAGCGGAAGGTAATAACAGCTCGAATTCCGTGCATGTATTTTGTAATAGCCCATTTAAAAAATCAAACGTTTTTATATTAGAAATTAAAAATAAAATTGTTTTTACGCTATTAAATTTACAAAATTTTTATAAATCGTATAATTATAATTTAGAAATGTGCAAAATTTTATTCAGACCGATTTCAGAGAAACAATGATGTCATCAAATGAGGTAATATCCGGCTAGGTAAAATCTCTGTTTGGTGTATCAATTTAATTAGTCTTTGATTTCCGTCCAATTTTCCAAAAAATCGACTGGTTAAAATAAGCTTAATACATTTGTAAATATAACCCGTTGACGCCGAAGCAATTACTGACAGGATGTCAACGCTAAAAATATTATCATATCACATTAAACGTGTGCCAGTATAATTTTGCAGTAAACTCTTGTACTACTTTTAAAAGCATTTTTTCTATATATTTTAAACAGTTCAATGCGAATACAACAGTACAAACGATACAAACTAAAATAAAAAATCGTTTTTGACCCTCTTAATGCCGGACGCCGATATCTTCGTTGTCGATACTTGCGAAAAGTGCCAACGTCGATATATCGTCGAGTGCGCGATGGCGCTTTACTAATCTATCTCGACAGGGTTCGCTACATTCATCCAGGTTCCAGGCTGAGTGAGCGTTTTAAATGAAACTCAAAGGTCATGCAACCTTCAATATCGAGCGAAAAAGGAGGTGAATGTAGCATACAGACGAAACGAATGTAATCCTATTCTATTACTGGATATTTAAGAGCTCCTAGCTCTGCAGGGGACTGTTTTTGGCTGTACTATTATGATGATGATTATAAATATAATAATACTAAGAATGTTGATGTTTTACAAACTGTATGATTTATTTTGTAGGAGGTAACCCTTCGTGAAATTATCATTTAGTTTTGTCAAATTACTTCATTTCAACATTAATTTAGTTAAAAATTAATCAAAATGCTTTATATTTTACATGTTCTCTATTAAACTATAACAAAACTATCATTCTTCTTTATTCTAAATGTATTTCTTCTAAATACTCTCGTAGATGGCTTCATAGGCAATCCTGAGGTGTCTGCTCCCAAGACCCCAATCAGCACCAGCCAGTCTGGACATTTTGCCAAAAGCCTTGGCCGCTTTGCCGGTTGAAATTTTAATGTTTTCTCTGAATCCGTATCCCTCAGAGATGGGAACGCTCAGATGGACGACGATTTATCGTAAACTATACGGTTTTCACCCAGCCAAATGCGTGGATAACGTATGAGTTTGCCTTTGAGCATAACCGCTTTTGATTTTGGCGCTGCAAAAGTAAATTTATTCATCTCACTCCAAGTCCAAAGTATCCTTAAGGTTGTATTTGTTCTTTCCTCCAGTTCATTCCTTCCAGATCTTGAATTCCCGCATGTTGTGAGAGTAAGGTCATCAGCATATGCTGTTAGTAAGCAATCCTGCGGGAGTATCAGGCTAATCAGGCATCATCAAGTAGGATGTTCCAGAGCATAGGCCCCAGAACAGTGGACATCCCATTGTCAGAGAGCAAGTGATAAGCTCACCTCCATGATGGTTGATTCTTTAATAGATAGCACACTGGAGACAGCATCAATGATGGACTTCCCAGGTCTGAAGCCAAACTCTTTTCCGGATAGTGGACAGTCTCCCTCAAGAACAGTATTCATCCTATACGCTATAGTTTTATCCAGGAGTTTTCCTAGCGTGGGAAGCAACACTATGATCCGATACGCTTTCGGGTCTTCTAGTTGTTTGTTCGTCTTTAGTTTCGGAAGAACGTCGACCAGTCCTCTCTTCCAGCAATCAGGAAAGACGCCTGTCTTGAAACACTCTTGAGAAATGAAACAAAGATCGAGGTCGATCTGCCGAAAGGTCCTTTTGACGATGCGTCCATCAATGCGATCCAGACCGGGAGATTTCCTTGGGCGGATGTTTCTTACAAGAACTTCTAGTTCCTCTAAGTTTGGTGCTGCAGCGTCTGGAACCATGTCGCACGTTGTAATATCTGCTTCCAATCAGATGGTTCTGTGTGCTGGTGTATCTTTTGAGGGATCGTCATTGGGCAGCAGCGAATCTAATAGATACTCCATGAACTCTCTCGTGTCTATGGCTATTCTGTTGGTTCTGGGATTTCGTATTCCGGCCAGAATCTTGATTGGCCCGTTGGTAATAGCCTTATAAGCATGCCCCCAAGGACCTTCGACTCTTCAAGTTCTGTATTTCCTGATTTTTTCATAACTTTCCGCTTTGAGCTTCCATCTTCTTATATTAAACAACTTTATAGTATACAATATATCACGTACGTGAACAAAAGTGGACAAAATTCTCCGCGTGAAAATCAGAAAATTATAACATTTGTTTTATCTTGAACAAACCGGATAATCGAGGTTCTACTGTACATACGTTATAAATATTTTACAATTAATCAAATGCTTTATCTATACATTAAAAGCCCAATTAACATGATAGTATAATTTTGATTAATATTAAACAGGAATAAACATCAACACACAACAAAGGGTAATAACAGATAGCGTTTAATATTCAAAGAACGTGACAAATATACAAAACGGTCAATAAAAAAAAACATGACGGAGAAATGAAAGAAGGATATAAAATAATTTAGAGAAGACGATATTTTAACAAATGTTCTTATATAGAATTTCATTTCTGATCCACGTCTACCGAAGCCGTAACCATATTGTATCAAAAGTAGACGACATTTATTTAACAACAATTAACGTAAACTACTTGTAGACAAAAGAGCAGCTTTATATATTTTAATTTAATGCCGGTATATACAATTATTCAGGTTTCGAAATTTTGGTTAATATTGCTAAAAAGGCATAACCCAACATTTTGTCGACATGTAAACAATCTAATCTATAATATTTGATTGATAAAAATGTCCACTAACAGTTTAAGGCGGCGAGTAATTCTTTAAAAACTAGGATCCGCTCCGATCATGATTTGGGTTGTAATTACCAAAAAAAAACGTACCGCTGTAATCCGAGCTAATAAATTAGAAATCATTGTGGAATTAGTAGCAATTTAGGTCAAGCAAAATTTGCATAATAAAACACATCAGCAGTTTGTCGACAAAAAAGGTAGAAATTCGTTATTCATTTGGAGCAATGATTGGCCGCGAAAATGTAAGAACCTGCCTAGGTCATGATCTCTGACGTTGTGATCGCTCCCCGCGAGCTTTGAAATAAATATAGTGTATTCTCGATTATCCGGGTGCGGATTATCCGGTTTGCGGATTATCCATGCCTGAAAAAAAATTGATACACGGATAATAAGGCCATTCCCAAAATTAGATATAAAACAGAGGTAAACAACGCAAACAGCAGGACCGTAACAAGGGCGTGACAAAGCAGGCGCCCGCCACGGGCTCAACTGGGCTTGGGGCGCAAAACGCAGAATATCGACCCGATTGAGAGTTGTACAGGTTTTTAATTTTACATCAGTCTTCTTCGGACAACCTCACTTTATAATAAGAGTTCGTTCTGTAGACATGTTCAGGTATGGCGTCTGATTGCAAGGCGCTCATTCATCACATTAGCAATCCGAAAAGCGGACCGATTGGACACACGAACCTTGTGGCCACTCCGTCCTCTTTTAGGGCTCTTTGCGAAACAATACATCTAAAATCGATTCATTATATCATTCACACATCAATATTAGTCGATAAACTTGTGTTAACGATCCATACAATCGTGCGATGTACGCAGGAAGCTCTCCATCTCTGTCTCCCATGCACATTTACCGAATTGCACTACATTTTATCCGTCTTTCTCTTTCATTGGAATTCGTTTGCAAATACGCGATCATCTTACTATACAGGTTAAATATGAGCGCTTTTCTTAATAAATAATAAGTATTAAAATTATGAAATAAAAATTGTATTGTAAATATGATATTATAATCAAAACCAGTTATGCATGTTTGTCCTCCCCAGTCTCCCGGATAATCGAGAGTCTACAGTATATGTTTTTTTATAATACACTCTAAGCATTTTGATGTTAAATATAACCTGAACACTAGTGTATTTTTAATCTGTTATTGTTAATCACAAGAATGCGGTGCTTTTGTGTGGAAACCAAATACCACAAAAGTGCAGTGTATTTGATTGTAGAATATATTTTAAGCTAATGTAAATATAGCTTATAAATGTAAGCAGTTATTTTGACAACAAAATATTTTCCAAAAAAATTGGAGGTTGGGTATAATTAGAATCGGTATATATCGATCTCATGCTAAACTTCAGCAAAATTGTATTACATCGAGGCTAATGCGTGATTATGTGGGTTATACTTGATAATTATTCCATTTTCATCAATTGGTGTGAATTTGGATTTCTTTCGATTATAACGGCAATGTTTTTGTTTGTGTATGTTGTGTTTTTACTGGTAGTTTTTGCTTTTGTTTGGATACACTGGTTGCTCAGCCTCACTCCTCAAGAACTGAATCCCGCAGTGGATCAATAGGAAGAACTTTCTCCACTCTCAACTTACATCACTGTCGTTTTACGTTCTGCTGTAAACAGTTCCACAAAATTAATGTTCCGATTCAATTATGAAAGTGAAAAAATATGTTGAATCAGATTCATTTTCAATCACCACTTTAATTGAATATCAATGAAATATGAAGCGTTATTCATTCTGACAGTTGTTCATACGTTTGTTATGACTGATTAACACATGTTATTAGCATGTGTTGGCATTTAATTATGTGTGAGGATTTATTTTTAACAGCGAGTTTATGTGCCTATTTGTTTCCTAGCGTAAACATTTATATTTTTATTGATTATGAAGTGTCATTTAAATTCATGAATCCAATGTTTTTGGAGTGAAACTTCTATAGACAAAGTAGAGCGAATTGGCTTGAACGTCACGAAAAGTGAAACTTCAAGCGCAGTTAGTCGGAAAGTGAGAATCGTCTGTAGTGTGTATATAAATGTCGCATACATCATAGAGATGCTATGCGCATGTGCCGCGCCGTCTCTACTGTATGTGTGTGTATATGTAACATAAAGCAACTACTACACCAGTAGCAAACATATTTTATTATATATTATACAATACACAGCGCAATCTTTAGCTAGAAATTTCCCCTAACAAATGGGAAAAAAGCAATGCATAACTTCGCCCTCCAAATATTATGCAAATATAACCACATCTAACTTGGATAAAAATGTATACAAAGTGCACAAAACAAGCGTTATTGATTTTTTTCCATTGCGACTTCTAATATAAACATACTAATTTTTGGTTTAATTGTAGTTTTTATTACATCGTTTGCAAGCTGTGGAGTTCCATTACATTGGAACTGGTTGCTTCCGTTTTTGTTCAAAAGTAACTTTCAGCAAAAAATAGAAGCAGCAGGTGACCGTGAGGAGTTCAGAGCTTGCTCAGGTCATGATTTGGATCACAGTTTAAAAATTGGTTTTCATATTCCAGAAACCACATTCGTGTGACTTGCGACACGTTCATCATCAGACTATGCCATGATTAGGGAATCCAATCCCGAGCCAAAATTTCGATTTCGGGATTGTATTAGACCATCCCGGGATCTCGGGACCGGGATTTTCAATAGTTTTAGAGCCCTCATTTTCGTGTAACACCATCAATGTGACTGATAAAACTCCTTTCTGCTGAGACACGGACTAAAACTCCCAAAATTCCCGATTTCCCAACAAATTATTTATTTCCGTCGCTGCAGATGAATGCTTATATACTATAATACTTTGATGTAATGCGTAATTATATTACGGAGGAATACAAAAATTCTGAAACCCGTATCTATTATATTTCATATCGATATTCCCATTATTAGAGTCGAGATGTAGTAAATACATCACCGGTAGGGAAAGGTCAATATAACGATTTGAAAAACATATATGTACTGTATACATAGATTAGACAGTTACTGCCCCTAGTAGTTACGCCACTGTTTCCAAGCGTCCAGAATTCGGTGGGAATGCCTTCATCGTGTTGGTGAGGTATATGATTTCTATTAGATAAAAATTTCAATCCCGATTTTTTTCTGGATTACGTTTACTAATCCCGGGATTCATGAGCATCTAAATCTGTCCGGGATGCCGGGATTGGTTACCTTAGCCATGACCCGTGACAAAAATTACTATCCACACAACAAATCCACTTATTTGTCAGGACCGTCGCAGCGTATATGAAGCTTGTATGTAAATAAATACACACTGTCAATAGCACACAATATTCGTTTATTTCTTCGCGTCAACATAAGCAATACACTTGAAATCGATTCATTTGTGTCATCATTATTAGTCGATAAATTTGGGTTAACATCGTGCGATGTACGAAAGACACGTGGAAGAATGCTCTTTCTGAATCACTACAATTCGATCGCAAATACGCGATTGTACTCCTTAAAAGTTAAGTTGGCTAGTGATTCTTTCAATCTTCTCTGGAGTTCGATTCGATCGGACCAATTCGATTAACATAAATGTACAAGTATGATTTTTTTGCGATACTATATTTATTTCACAAATCTCATCAAAACCTAATTATGTCTTCAATGATGACTTTTAAACGTTGGCTTATACAGAGATTTCTTCAGAAATTTTTAGCATTCTTGCGGACTTTTTATGAATTGTTTGGCTAACTAAATTAATTTTTTGATTGATAATCTGATTCTTTGAAGCTCTTTCTGAAGTGTAATCTATTGAAAAAATGCTTGGTATTTGTATCACTTTTATAAGCAAAATCCTTGAACGACGATCGTTCATCGTTTTAATCCGTGAACATCAAATAATGACTTCAATAGAAGAATTACTATTATATAACACTTTAATGGCATTATGTCGACATTTATTCCGCTGAAGTGATCAGTTTTAAAGATTAAAATTAAGTAATCTCTGTCACTATGTTACAAACATTTACATATTACACAAACGAAGATTGAATATTCAACTTGCCTTTGAGTAATTGTACAGCACTTGTATCCAAATGTCCCAAACTTCTTCAGTAGTCACGTACTCTTCAAGGTCGCACTTTCTACTGGCGTTTTATATTTTTTCAGCACCATGTGCTATATTTGATTGCGTCTCGCTGCTAAATTGATATTTTTTTATTTTCCATTACACATTGCCAAATGTAGGCCAAATATTCAGGCGAGTCATCGTTAATGCTGAATATTTTTCAGGAACTTCATAAAACATTTTAAACATATCGGATAAATTTTATTGCTTGAAATAAGGCAGGATATTAATCACTGATGCTATATAATCACATGCTCAAATAATATAAATGATAATCATGAAAGCAGCAGTGATACATCGTATTTACAGTAAAGTCATTCGTCTGCGATGATACTTTTTTACAGTTGCTAAATTAGAATCGTGACTTCATGAGTACCGATCCATGTATTATGCTTTTCTCTTATCGTCTTCCAATTAAGACTTCTATTTTTGTAAGTGCCATGGATCACTATAAATGGAACGAGCAATTTTTATCGGGTTGAAAATAAACATTGGGTCATCACATGCATTGCAAAATGACTTCCAATTAGTTTGAAACAAAGAAATCTCAACTCCAAGTTGATGTCTTCAATTTAAATAGGATATCATATCCTCTCTGTGTTCTCACGAAGCTGTTGTAATTGTTGTAATTTGTTGAACGAAGTTCGACCTTCCATGCAAACGGCTTCCAACGGCTTATCATACCTATGATGCATAATTATATGAAATATGAATATCTTCCCTATTATTATAGCGTTCATGATGTATGTAATATATATTTTTTAATTTTTTTAGCAAGTCTTCTCTGCATACAATAAATTCTTATTTTTAACCAATGATTTATGACTACACGATATGAACGTACGTGAAAAGCAACATAAATTACGCTCGAGTAAATAATCTTGTATATAAAAATTAATGTTTGTTTGTTCATATTTTATGCGCTACCATACCGTTCATCCGATTGCTATGAAACTTTAGAGAGTTGTTGTGTGCATCTTCGTTGACATTATAGAATTAGTATAAGTATTGTTTATGCACGCAATTTATCATGCGAGACGTTTAGCGGATGCACCATGTTGTGCGCATGCTTTTGGATCTTAATCCGCGCTACACGTGGCCTGAAGCAATAAACCACGTACTGCGTTTCTTTTCAAATAATTACTAAGCGCGTGTGACATTGCAACGCATGCCGGGTATTCGCTGGTAGATATATTTTTTTTAAAAATTATAGAAAATTTTTGGCAAGTATAGAGCTAAAATTTTGACCCTGACAGCCCAATCTGCTAATAAATTCAGCACCACATAGAGGCCCATGCTTAATATAAGCCTACGTGACCATATTAGAAATACCGAGATGAAAGAACAACCAATGCTACCGGCATTCTAAAAGCTCAGAACTAAAATAGACTGTGTGTGATGATCGATGAGCTAAAACACCGCTGAATTGAAGACCGATAGCAGAAAAGACACCAGTAAGACGATCATCAGACGATAGATGAATATTGATGTTCAAAGTCCTGTACACAGCTCTGAAGTATGTTCAGATTTTGTTCGGCTAATAAAAACTCCTCTCCTTGATTCAAACACTTAAAATTTGGATTTTCAATCAGGAATTATCAAAATTTTATGTATATCTATTTATTCAATTTGGGTGTCTTCAGCGCTGGATGTCCATAAAATTCATATGAATTCAAATGACTTTTCACTGTAAGTCGGTTTAATTTTGCGGCCAATTGGGGGGCTTAAAGACGGCATCTGTAGTAAATTTTGGGCGGTCCGGTCTTTTCCTGTCCTTCAAAGTTCTAGTCTCATGTTGTCTTCAAATGATATAATACACCCCCCTGATGGAAATATTCTTGATTTAGTAATTCCCCTGATTTAAAAACCTTCATGTTGCAGCGAAATAATAGATCCAACACCCCCTTTCAAAATATTTATGTTCTTTTTGATATTGTGTATTCACTAATAGTCCTTTTTTACATTGTAAAAAGCCATCAGCTGTCTATTATTGGATGCTTCTCTGCAGCAACCCCATCAAATTTTTGCCACCTTTAGGATTTAATATCTGACGCCCCTTAATGATTTTAATCACATTGATCTCCCCCTTGAAAGGTTATAAAATCCTGTTAAACCCTCATTTGAAATCAGTAGTCTTATACTCTAGCTGTAAATAACAAATATATGGTTTATCAAACTCTTTGTTAAGGTATTGCAAATCTACATCAACGACTTTAAATATGAATTAGTTGATGATGAATTATCAAATTATAGCAAAACTGCTTCCACAGCTACATCCAAATATGGTTTAAATCTTAAATCTCGTGTGCTTGTTTTTCAACTGACAAAACATTTGTCATTTGTACAATTGTTCATACTTTAAGAAGATTTCGTTTGTTGGCTTACAAACTTATTCATATTTTACGTAATTTACACGTACGTAATATACAGTAATTTTACGTGGCAATTTGTTTTATAGGCACTGTAATAATTTTCAAAGTCCATTTTTTAACCCTTTGAGTAGAGTAGCTATTTTTAAATCATCATAAACATAGATGCTATATTCGTATGTCCACCTTTCATCATCCGTACAAATCCACTTATTTGTCAGGCCGCGCAGCGTATATGAAGTTTGTACATAAATAAATAAACACTGTTGATAGCACATAATGTTCGATCATTTCTTCAAGTGAAAATAAACAATGCACTTGAAATCGATTAATTATATCATTAACATATCATTATTAGTAGATAAATTTGGGTTAACGATCTATAACAACGTTAACAATCGTACAATGTACGCAACATATACTCTCCATCTCTGTCTGCTTCCGAGCTTAACATGTAAGAATGCTCTTTCTGAGTCACTGGAATTCGGACACAACTCTGTGTCTTACCTCTTCAAGGGGTTAATACAAAACTTAGTTTATGTCATAGTTTGTGGCTTGATTAATATACAATTTGTGGGTGTATTGACCAAATGCTATATACAACGTGTATGTAATGGAATAAAAACCGAACGCTCGTATTATCTAACATATTGACCTAGAAATGTATAACATTTTTATGAAACGAGCCATAATACGTATATGAATATACACTGTATATGTCCTTTTCGGGTATTAAATCGAGCTGTATAATCTCGACTAATAAATCATTATGGTTATAACAACTTTCTTTTCTGTGCGCTGGCTTATAATTTCTATGGAAAAAATGTAGGACGTTACACGAGGAACAAGTCTTCTTATTATCTGACGTAAAACCCCGTTTAATATTCAAATTCAGTGCAAATTTTTGGCTGTACATACCTGACAAATAAATATCCTTATATAAGAAAATGTTGCAAAAATCGATTATTAAAAATATAAAATTTGTATGGCTATCGCTTGTTGGATATGTGCATGGATCATAATGCCTTGTTTATCTAAACATTTTAAAACATGCTTTTACAAAGCCATTACATGACATTATCTACGTGTGTTTAATCAGTGGATGCAAACACTGCGGTTTTATAAAATAATTACAGAGAAAAATAATGAATAGTGCTGTGTTAATCAATCTAGTCAAATCTCTGATTTGTTATTTTTTAATGAAGCGTTTAAGCATGCATTTTTTACCATAGGTAATAACAGAATCGTTAATATTATTGCATTATAATTGTATAGTAATTGTCGCAATACTCTCTGCATAAATTCATTATTGTACGCATTCATCTTGATAGCCTGCATAATAAGTCTATAGTGGACTGGTATTGTGTTACGATATGTTGGTATTCTCGGTTATAACGAGCATCAAAAGAGCTTTTTTTCGAATATTCGACCGGTCAACTCTCATTTATTGTTCCACCCTGAAAACTATTTCAGTTTTTTTTTCAATTTTTTAAAATAATATTTAGGGGTCGCTACCAAAGTTTGGTTTAATATTAAAATCATAAATATTCAGGATACAAGCGTTGATTTTTATGTATCAGAACATTTCTCAAGCCGGTGTTTACAGCTTGGCTGATGCAGATTTGGTGTTGATTGGTCGATAAACAAATAAATAAACCAAATATTGGTTTTATTATCTTATTTTATTTTTAATTAATAAACTCCCGTCACTGCTTATAGACACCATAATAAGTTGTAATAAATACGTATAATTGGGGAAACAAAAATCGCGTACTCTCGCTAATGACTGAATTTAAAGTGAGGAGCAGGGCAGGGCTCAATCTCAATACTTACCCGCAGGAAAGAATTTGGAAAGGGAGAAAAGGAGGAAGGTTGACTGTAGTGAAGTAGTGAATATTTCTGCATGTTATTCCATTTGAAAATAGACTAATAAACATTCCAGAATCAACAAGCCGGTTTCATAGATAAGTGGTCACACAGTGTTATTTTCTGAAACTTTGACTTATGGTAGCGATTGGGGAATCCAATCCCGGGATCCCGGACAGTTTTAGGTGCTCATAAATCCCGGGATTAATAAACGTAATCCCGAAAATTTCGGGATTGAATTTTTTATCTAACAAAAATCGTACACCTCACCAGCACGATGAATGCTACAAAATCGAGATATTCTCGCGAAAATTTGAACGCTTAGAAACAGTGGCGTAAGTACTAATTGGTGAACTTAGGCGACGTCTAGGGGCAGTAACTGTCTGATCTATGTATATATATATAAAGTATATATATATGTTTTTCAAATTGTTATATTAGCCTTTCCCTACCGGTGATGTATTTACTACACCTCGACTCTAATAATGGGAATATCGATATGAAATATAATAGATACGGAGTTCAGAATTTTTGTATTCCTCCGTAATATATTTACGAATCACATCAAAGTATTATAGTATATAAGTATTCATTTGCAGCAACGAAAATAAAAATTTTTTCGGGAAATCGGAAATTTTGCGAGTTTTAGTCCGTGTCTCAGCAGAAAGGAATTTCAGTCACATTGATGGTATTATATGAAAATGGGGATCACGCGGTCATCAACTCAAACTAGCATTTAAATATCTGATGAAGATCCAACGAGTGTGGAGGCTGAGACTAAATGACAAAATCTGATCGAGACTAAATGACGAAACACTCGATGCATTAATGTTACTTCGGGCAAATTTTCAAAATAATATTTGAATTTTTTAGTGTTTTATTTATTTATTTTTGAATTATATTTTTTTTTATAGTAAAAAAACTCGTATTTATATTTTTAGGGCATAAAATCATATGACGGGGTGACCGCCCAATTTTTAAAAGTCGAAAAATAAGGACCACCCTAATGTATACGCTATTAAACCCCATTATAAAATTTGATACAACAGCCACGTTTAAAAAATTGGGGGAAAAAATTGCCACAGTGCTTTGTTTTTATAATTAGCGACCAATCGCTAATTATATATTTTGCTCGTTACATCCGTGAAATTCCTGTTTGTAAACTGTACTGATATGATTTCTCACTATAATCGCAATATCTTTGGAGATTGAATCAATAAATAATTGTTTGAATTGTATAGTTTTGATGTAATAATTTGAAATGTGATTTTTTACGATTAATATTTGTTTTTTTGTTTGTTTCAGATTAATAATCTACAATGGCGAACTACATCTTATGCTTAATTTTGCTGCGGATTATTCTTCCAATATGCTTTATATCATGTAAGTGTTAAAAATATTAATGTATTGTAGTTTGATATCAGTAAATTGTTATTATTTTTTTATATTATAAGTTATTTTTCCAACAATGCTGGATAAGATAACCTCTCTTGCCATCACTGTCAGACTGTGCATTTATGTGTCATACGTTCTTATAAAGATGATGTCACATGCTTGGACTTATTTGAAGAAAATTCAGTCACAGCTCATTAAGTTATCCATGTTTGATAAAAAAAATACTACGACAAAATACCTACTATAAAAAGGCTTCATTCTCACGAGGTTGTATCGTTTATGCTGTTTGTGAGTAAAAAATGTTGATGTATCACAAGTCCTTGTAAATTCACTACAACTGGGTCATTTGGTGTGCCGAGAAATTCTCATCATCTAATCCAGTTTTTCGAAATACACTGGCGAAATAGCGCTAATTGCCGTAATACGTCAGATGAATTAAATTTCTTCCGTGTCGTATACGCGACCTGGAGGTCGTAAATTTTGCGTGGATGTTTGAGGACCATTTCGTTGAAGTTGTAAATCATTGACATATGTGGAATTGCTCTTTTTCACGCCAACGACATCGAAAACGACAATAGTTCGAAGAGTGAAAGAATCGTCCTGAGTATTCACAACCGTGTCGGGTTTAGTATGCTTGGAGTACGCCCAGGGGGGCTAGAAAATTAATAAACGAGTTCCAATTCAGCAATATGTCTAGGGCGTTTTTTCTACAATCGCCTTCGTGTTTTCACCTGGTGAAGATTAATTTCCTCATCAAACTGTTTTGTTACAATTTTAATTACGTAGTACGCTGATGATAGAAGGCGTGCACTAGGTTCCTGGTGCGTGCGTGCTGCTCCTGGACACACCCTTGCCAAAGCTTGCCCTGGTTTTTTTTTAACAGTTCCACTCCCTCAAATCATGTTTATTTTCCCACTGTAGAATTATGCACCAACAAAACATCCCTTTAAAAACATTAACGTCCAAACAGAGAGAGCATAAAAGTTGGCCATGTTTCATTGCTGCCTAAAAATCAGGCCAAATTCTCCGACTTTTGAAGAGTGTGCATGATTAAAGCTCGTGTATCACTGCGTCGCCATTTAACAAGCAAACCATTTAAAATCCATACGATAACATTTGTAAATTAATTTGCTAAATGGCAACCGTAAGACAAGAGCACTATACGTCAACGACCTGTAAAAGGCGACTTTCTGGCGATAATTGCATGACGGCGAGGGTTAATATACTCCATATTCATTAAATAAATTAGCCACATTTTAAAAAAAATCGCGTTGGTTACATCTTGACATCGAAATGCTTTTAAAACATATGGCGATAAAACTTCGTCCACTTATTGCTAAGAATTGCGCGAATAACATAGGCATAGTCTAATATGCAAAAATAAAAAATTGTTTGTTCGTATTTTATGCGTTGCCATACCGTTCATTCGATTGCGATAAAACTTTGCCAACTTATGGTTTGCACTTTTTTAAATAATATAGGTATAGTGCAATTAACTTATAGTAGATCTTATTAAATAAAAAAAAAAGAATTCCCGACAAATTATTTATTTACGTCGCTGCAGATGAATACTTACATACTATATTACTTTGATGTGATTCGTAATTATATTACGGAGGAATACAAAAATTCTGAACCCCGTATCTATTATATTTCATATCGATATTCTCATTATTAGAGTCGAGGTGTAGTAAATACATCACCGGTAGGGAAAGGTTAATATAACAATTTGAAAAACATATATGTACTGTATATATGTATACATAGATTAGAGAGTTAATATGAATTTGCAGAATGTTGTCAAACTAATTTACTCGCAGTAGCTGTAGCAGCGCGTGGTAATGCGACGTTAATACGTGCGCCATTGACCATCATCATTCGATAGTACGATATTGTTATCTCAGCTTTATAACCACGTCCACATATTTATTTTCATAAAACGGTTCTTGTGCGAAAAGAACATATTTACACGCGTTCGGAATATATTTATTTTAGAGGTAGCATTTATTTTTGAACCAAAGCCATGCTTCGTTATTGATTGGCATTGTTAAATAGAATTAGAATTTATTTTTTCAACGAAAGAATGTATTCAATTACATGCTAATTCAGCATAAGCTACTAATTTACAATCCCCATAGGATTAATTTATCGTCCCATAAAATTTGATGTATTCAAATTAAAATTTAGGGAAATCAACATGAATACTTTAATTTTTTATTGGCGAACTTACCTTGAACTGAACAAGTCGTGTGTGAATCCTCATGCATATAATCATTCTAATAGCGACTGTAGTTTCATATTATGACGAAAAAATGCCATTATTGTACTGTGTGATGTTTTATAAGAACATCAATCAAAGATTGGCCTCGAATTATGCTATGTTTATTGTTTTAGTATAAAAATAACTGAAAAGAAAAATATTTAGAATATATGATTGCGAATGATGCTTTCGTTATTTTTGTTAATATAAAGTCAGTCCTGTTGATGTGCTCCATAAAACTAATTAACGAGCAAACAACGCTGAAGCAAACAGCAGTTTTCCTGTCTGGTCGAGAATTATTTCAGCACTAAATTATTTCTGGTGGTGGTTTAAAAATCACTTTGATTTTAACGAGTTTTCCTACAAACGATGTAAAATCAAATCGTATTTTCCATATGGTCTGTTGCTGTTTTAATGATTGTGCTCTAAACCATGGAATTATATTATATGGGATCGAATAAGCCGAAAAACAATAAAAATTAATTCGGTTATCTGATTCAATCAACCAAGATATAATCCAAGTTTATATCGATTCTATCGATATAAACTTGGATTATATCAATCCTCATCATTATATTATTTTTTTATACCAATCCAAGACCCACAATATCATGACTTTGAATTTATTTGTTGCACTTTAACATATCTTATGACGTATCACTTATCATTTTTGAGCTTATTCCAAGAAATTTTGCATTGTATGAATAAAGTCAATAAACCCTTAAAGCCAACTTTGACTTTGATGTTGAGGATTTACGCTGAATCGTAAAATTTAGTGATTTTGTATCATCGAACATGAATAAGGAATCCTATCCCGGGATCCCGGTCAGTTTTAGGTGCGCATGAATTCCGGGATTAATAAACGTAATCCCGAAAAAAAACAGAAATCGTACACCTCACCAGCACGATGAAGGCTACTAAATCGAGACATTCCCGCCGAAATCTGGACGCTTGGAAACAGTGGCGTAACTACTAATTGCCGAGCTTAGGCGACGCCTAGGGGCAGTAACTGTCTAATCTATGTATACATACATACATACACTACATATATGTTCCTCAAATTGTTATTTTAACCTTTCCTTACCGGTGATGTATTTACTACACCTCGACTCTAATAATGGGAATATCGATATGAAATATAATAGATACGGGATTCGGAGTTTTTGCATTCCTCCGTAATATAATTACGAATCACATCAAAGTATTATAGTATATAAGTATTCATCTGCAGCGACGGAAATAAATAATTTGCCGGGAAATCGGGATTTTTGCGAGTTTTCGTCCGTGACTCCTTCAATTTTATGGTCTAATACAATTCCAGGATCGAAATTTTGGGATTGGATTCCCTAGATATGAATTAATCAGTTCGAACCTTTTGGGTTTAGAGAACAAGATACAATTTATGCAACAAACGAAAAATATTTTTTTAAACCGCCGATGATACCGTTAAAATGAGATTGTTAACACTTTGACCGCCATGTCGACAACCGGTGGCAGACACTGAATCATTCCAATTATGCCGACACTTCATATATTACTTGCCGTTTTGCGCTGTCGTCATCGAAGTAAATTTTAAAATATGTATGTGTATTAATTCCATTAAATAAAACCACAAAAACATTTTTTTCATTTTTTCATCATATTTTGGTTAATGAACGTATGATCAATATAATGCAACTAGCTGTAATCTAACATCGGCATTGTCAGTGTTTGCACATCCACATTCTTTGTGAGTGATCAAATATCTTCTTTGGTTTGAGCACAAGTCACTAATACGTAGAACAGTAGGCAGCGATCGAAATTTTGCACCCATTTCTACAGAGCTTATTTAATTTTTCAATCAGTGTTTATATTAATACGATTTAAATCAGATTTCATCGTTGCGGAACAATTTTTGAAATCTGTAAAATTGTTCATACCGGCATTAAATTTAAATCTACAAAGCTGATTTTTTGTCTACAAGTAGTTTACGTTGATTATTGTTAAATAAACGTAATCTATTTTCGATAAAAATTGGCTATGTCTTCGGTAGACGTGGTTAAAGTTGTAGCGCGAAAACTTGATTGTAGTATTGTAACATTCAAAGCCTTGTAATATTAAGTACATATATTTATTATAAACAGCTACAACATAGTTTCAGTCATATAAGAATCAGCTCTGTAGATATAATTACATAAATAATGTCGCTACCTCCCGTGTTATAAGTTGAGGCAATCTGGACGATCAACAGCAATAATATCTTCATTAAAATGGTGCATTAACAAATTACCTAATTCCTTTTTATGTCAAACATTAAATAGATAGAATTCGATCAAAAAGCGATGCTCTTTCTCTTCATTGTGTTTGGGGTTCTTTGATCGCGTGATTGACTCTTATTCGATTCAACCGTCAGGCTATTGTCTTGTATTCGCCGCGAGCTTTTCTATTTTTATGGTAGCCGTCTGAAGATTATTTCCTTTTTGCACGATAAATCGCAATACGCAAAGCGTTTGGCTTTTATGCAAATTTCTTGCTTTCCGAAAAATGTAATAAAATGTGCTTTGATATTTTGGCCCCGATGGCGTAACGCAGAGGTCAAATGGATTGTAAAATTTTCACGGTGTAACATCAATAATCATTGAATAAATATAAAGAGGGTTGATTTTCTTGGGTCGATCTTCATCGTCTGTTTCTGAGAATAAAACTGCTTTTGGCGTACAAGAAACTTTTTAGCGATTTGTTTGATTTCCAGATGCATTTGCTTAGATAATTGTGATGCATAATAAAACTATGACATTTTCCATTGAATATATCAAATATGCTATCATTCAATCTTCTTTTGCGACTCATTGACCTAAAAAATTCCAAAAAGCACCTTCATTCGACTCGAATGAAATTTGACCCAAAAAATAAAATCCAGGACATGAATTCAGGTTATGATATTAAGCATTGTTGCACTCGAGACCGAGATTCTTTGCACATCTTTGAATACCAGCCATTAAATTGGATTTCTAAGAAACGGGCTTGTATTTTTACCGACAAATGGAAATATCATACATACGAGATTTTTTGTACTGCATCTAAAATAGATGATGAATACACATTTTCACATTATAATCCCGACTCATTTGAATCATCGTCTTATATCAGCCTTCATGCTCATGACGTTCGTATTAAATATTTATTCTGCAATCGAACATTCCAAAGAAATCCACCGAAACGGCCTATAATCAATATCAATACAAATGATTTAATGTCAATTGATATTCACGCGTTAATGATCAAACAAGATGTTTTCCGAATCGGTCTGATATACAGAATTTGCTTCTTAATTGGCTTGTTTTATAAGATTTTTTTGCAAATTTTTGATTGGAATTTTTTAACATACCAGAAGTAAGCGATCCTCTCGATCCTGTCGCAGTTTCGACGCTCAAATTCATCGAATTCGACATTCTTAAAAATCGAATAATAATAAATCATACTTGTTACATCGTTACGTTCCATCATTTATAATTTCATAATGGAAAACGGTAGGAAAAATTCACAGCAACAAGTTGATCGGGTTGAACGAATGTTCGCCATATTTATGAGGTCGTAACCAAAACCAATACAATCAATCAAAATATGAAATCTCACATATAAACGTCAGACATTAACAGTGTTTCATCAATTATTCTAATGAATATCTCTTAGTTAATCGTCGATTCTAAATGTAGCAATGAATGCTGAGAAAAATCAATAGAACGAATCGATCCCGAAACCGTGACGTTCAAATTCAATCGTCCAATGAACAATGAGATTCTTTGTGCGGAATGCTGTAAATGATATATTATTATAGACTATTAGAAATCTTCTCAAGAAAATTTTGCATACAACTAACTTTGGCAATCTAAGAATGCATCATTAGATTAAGATTTAAAGAATGCAATCGATATGTGTAAAACTATGACACTGATATTTATTTCAAATGCATAAACAAAGAGTGAAATTTGACAATCGATGCGGCCCAAATCAAAACCTGGGCAAATCGTCGCCTTTTGGTGGTCACTCACTGTTTCAAATTATCGGCGAGACTATTTCTCAATCAAACATAATTATTTTGTTCGTTTACAAACTGTTCTTCAGTGCATTTGTTCTTTCAAGCCGTACTTTCTTCTGCTTGTCCATGACTGATCTTGCACTTTTTTGTTCTTGTAGGGCTTCGAATAAAGTTATTTTTTCAATAGCAGCGAATGGTTGTTATTTTGCCGTTTTTAAACGTATTTGCTCTCATTCTCATCCTAACCGAATTTGGATTTAATTCACATAAGTTGTAATTTATTCATGACCAAATATCACCAAGTTAAATCGCATAGATATAGATAAAAATTGCGACTTGTATATTTTATTGTCTAATAGCGACTTGTGTCTCCAGCATATCCTATCCTGCGGGAATTCACAACGTGCGTAAGATTGTAAAAATGGACCCGGGGTGATAAGAGTATGATTACTAAAACTAACCTGTATGATAGGATGATCGCGTATTTGCGAGCGAATTCCAGTCATTCTGCCATAAAAGTTAATAATCAGCGTTTTCTTAATAAATAATGAGTATTAAAATTATGAAATAAAAATTTGTATTATAAATATGATTGTCTTAATTTACTAACAATACTAATAAAAAACAATTTTTTACAGGGCATTCTACTAGTACAAAGATCATTCAATGGGCAGCCCTAATGACCTCTGTTGTATTTATTTAAAAATGAAATGGAAACACCAAAATCTATTTAAATTTTTAGTTTCTTCTGTAGTTCCATTACCAACTAAAAGTTGCACAAAAAGAATGATCTAAAAATTCAAATGAGTGAAATGGCTGTAGTATTTTTTTGGGTAAAATCTATTGATACGCCAGTTCCTCCCGTTTGTTCAAAATCGTCTTCCTGCTTTACAGTTGGCCTTGAAAGATTACGGCAAATGTCTACTCCTGGGTTCCGGGTATGAATGAAAGCACCGGCGTCAGGTCGCATTCACGATTCTACGCCCGCCCCATTATCGTAGCCCATAAAGTGTTAGCTTAATCTGTGTCATTGATTTTGCCGTCGTCGGATTGTTGCGTGAGCAGGGGGTTGAAAGAGGGCGATGGCGAGGACCACCGCCCCAAATGGGACAATCCGCCCCGCGACTTGGAACATCCCGAGGGTGCTCCCATAAACGGCCGTCACTGTTCAACTCCTTTGTCTGCTTCAACTTTTTCATCGCCCATTCACCAAAACGTCCGCGAAAAATGTTAGATTCACCCGTTGTTTGCCACCGGGGAATTTGAGCATTATCATTTTTTACACCGGACCTTCGAGGCTTTAAATATCGTGAATAATGCCATCAGATGCAACCATTGTGTAATGCACGACTGAGTCTCTGTCTGACTAGTAAATTGCTTCGGTGATTCACCAATTCGCGGACAATTGAGAGAGCTCACTTTTCGGCAAAACATCTAAGTCAGATTCGTTTGATGAATGATAATTATGGTAATTTAATTGGACTAGAAGATTCTTGAGCTTGAGTATCGTGCAATGTTGTAGGATGCTAGCTCAGTTATATGATTGGGAACTATAATTTGTAGAGTTTTTGTAGCTAATAGATTATGTGATTTTTAGCATTTAAATGAAGTTTCTACCTTGTTGGGCCTAAAAGAGAACGATTTTTTTTTAAGTTTTAAATATAGAATGTTGATATTTAGTATGTTGACTAGGCAATCTTTATTGAACATAAAAATATTTTTTAAAGTTTGACAAAGTATAGTAGTGGGAGTAGGGGAGCCACGTATGTCGGTGCGCGAGTGATGACATTCTTCACCATGGAAGTCTTAAGTCCTGAAAAAGTGATTTGCAGCATATAAATTAAACATATTTTTACTTTGTATAATATTGTGTATAGCTTAGACTATAATTAAGAAAAAGTATCATAAAATAAAAAAGTAGTGAGCGATTGAAGAAAAGTTTGTGTTTTTATCAACATTTTTCGCAGGTTTTTGTTCATTAAATAAACATTTTTGAATAGTTCTAAATAATTGTAGTCTATACGATAAAGACGTTTATTATACACGTGCCTGCCAAATTTCATAAAGATTACTCATCTAGGGCGTGTGAGAACACTTCCATGAACTTCGAAAAAGTAGTTACAAGAAAAACGCGTTTAAAGTTTTTTTTAAGTCATTTATTTGACTTGAACCGATTTACTGAACGCATTCTTAAACATCTTCTCTTTCTGATACATGAAGAGAGAAAAAAATATTTTTTTGAACCAACAAGGTAGAAACTTTTCTTAAATTCACCAACGATAAACAATCTGTACGTTTGAAAACTAAAATGGTCTTATATTGCTTAAAAATAATGTTAACTCTGGACTAATAGCTCTCTTTTTTCTGCTTTAATTCTGTACATTTCAAACGTCTAGCTATTCTTCCTCATCGACAGATATTTTTCTGCTTCTTGTATTCCAGATCAACCTAATGCCTATTACCATATTTTTAATCAATATTTTATATATTAATTTTATTAGGTTAGCGTTTATAAATACAGTCAACCCTTCTATAGCGTCGAGACCACGCCATAGAAACAAAACGTCATAGAAAATAAGGCACACATACAAAAATTGTACGTGTTGAGTTTGTTAACAAACGTGAGTGACTAGCACGCCCGAGGAAGCATTGACTTTATAATATTTTTATACTTGATTCTTGTGGTCATTCTTCTCGGATGAGAAAATATTCAGCAGTTTGTCAATAGACAAAATGGAGCTTTTGTATTAAAATTAAAGTGGCGAGTAGCCATGAAAAATCGAAAACCTGTTCAGGTCGTAATTTAGATCACAATGGCATCAAAAAAATCTCCCAAATTCCGAGAAAATTTCAATTATACTCGCTAAACCTGATAGTCATTTTAAAGCTCGAGATATTTATTACAATATAAAATAGAAAGCTTGGAGATTAGTCTTCAATGATATAAATGTATTCCAAAGTTTGCATATAACACGTTCATCGCCAAACTCAACGCCATGATCCAAGTCTAAAATCATTACACAGAGCAATTGACTCGATTTTTTCTAATAATTTAAAATTGACATGACATGTCGTTTTACATTGGCCAAAATTTGATCTGGTGGTGGCCATTCAATTTTATTACGTTCTTAAATATCCATAATCTGATAAAACGTTTTTTGTAGAATATTGACTGCACAAAATGTATATTCATGAACCGCCAATAGTAATCTATGTAAATAATTCTGCATAAATAAATTATGTTAATTAAACGTAGAATTTACTTTATAAAACCGCAAGATCTTTTAATTGCTGCATTTCTGTTTCGGTTGATAAAAATTCTTTGTAAATTTATTTTGCGATCTTTAATCTTGGCCGACAATCTGTAAAACATTCATCGGTGTTGGATTTTATGGAATAAAGTTTATTCTCCAGGCTATTAAATTTGAAACCACACAAGCGATTTGTTAAAAGCTTGCCAGTGTGTTGTTTAGATATCCAAATTTTATTCATATCTAATGCAAGATTGAAATAAACCAATGAATTGTCTGGTATTTATATGAAGCTAGCATATTGAAAACACTTAAATACTACTAGGCAACGTTCCAACGGACTGGATGATATTCGGTATGCTCCGTATTTGCGTGGCAAAAAGACCAAATCTTCAAGAGTCATGTGTTATTTTATGATCTAAATTGATGCATTGCAGAATAGATGTTTAGACGTTAATGTCAGTCATTTTTTTTTAAGTTGGCTCGCTGAATATATTTGATTCCATATGTCTGGTGTGAAGAAAATGCCATTTTCTTTTACTTGGCCGCGTTACATTTAAGATAGCATTTGCATATGTTAACCCTTACACGGCATTGCCGTGTACCTTTAAGGCATAATGTCGCGACACACTTTACACTCCGCAGACGAAATGTCATCGGGATCTCCCAACTATCCGCCGTCGCCGAAGACAAAGCAAATTTGTAATTATTCCCTTGAAAGCGACCAAATTTGTAATGTGTGCATATGAAGGGTTAAAATTATTCCGGTCACGGATCGTCCTTAGGCGTGGTGAATACACACGGTCGTTACTCTTTTTTGTATTTATTAAATATGGTATAATTATTTTCTGGGTGTGTTCGGAGTCATTGCGTGCTCGCCAGAATGACATTATTCACGTACCTAAGCTTGAAAAACGGATGCGAATTAATTTCGGTGCGATTTGTGAAGCGAATAATTCGCCGAGAGACTCTTCAATTTGACAGATTATGTTGACACTCAATAAACTCCGTTTGCCGATCGATTGATGCCGATGACACAATCGCGCTTTGCTTCTTCAAATTTGCTTGTTTGACACACAAATTCGCTTTGAATTGTTTGTTTGGCTTTGAATTACACTTCCATCGAGAAGCAATTAAAATCTGATTGAAATCTATCCTTGTTGAACACAATAAATGAACGATTTTATAGAGAATATAACACCCACACTCCTCATCGAGAAATAAGGATGGATATTAACACTTTCGTGGCCGGTAATGCATATGTATTGCATCATCACGGGTTTAACCATTAGCGGCCGCATGATGCCACATATGCATCAGTAATCAATAGGGAATCCAATCCCGAGCCAAAATTTCGATCTCGGGATTTCGGGATTGTATTAGACCATCCCGGGATCCTTGGACCGGATATTTTCAATAGTTTTAGAGCCCCATTTTCATATAACACCATCAATGTGACTGATAAAATTCCTTTCTGCTGAGAAACGGAATGAAATTCGCAAAATTCCCGATTTCCCAACAAATTATTTATTTCCGTCGCTGCAGATGAATACTTATATACTATAATACTTTCGTGTGATTCGTAAATATATTACGGAGGAATAAAAAAAATCTGAACCCCGTATCTATTATATTTCATATCGATATTCCCATTATTAGAGTCGAGGTGTAGTAAATACATCACCGACAGGGAAAGGTTAGTACAACAAAACACATGAAAAACTTATATGTATACATAGATTAGACAGTTACTGCCCCTAGGCGTCGCCTAAGCTTGCCAATTAGTATTTACGCCACTGTTTCCCAGCGTCCAGATTTCGGCGGAAATGTCTCGATTTAATAGCCTTCCACGTGCTGGTGAGGTGTACGATTTTCGTTAGATAAAAAATTCAATCCCGAAATTTTCGGGATTACGTTGACTAATCCCGGAATTCATGAGCACCTAAAACTGTCCGAGGATCCCGGATCCCGGGATTGGATTCCCTAGCCACGAAAGTGTTAAACAGGCCCTAGTCATGCAGTGAACTGCGTATGATTGCACTTTAATGATAATATAAAGGATATGTAATATTGTTGATATGTAGGATTCATTTCTTTACTTAAAATTTTCTTCTTCTTAGTTGGGGTTATTCGCAATCTCTTCAAAAAAAATCCTACCAACTTATTGAGTTATGTATTACAAGCAGCCCTCAATTTTCATTTTTGTTGAGCTCGGAGACAGACGGAGACGGAGAGTGCCTCGCAGGTGGGAGATTATGAATGGGAGACAGAGATGAAGAGAGTAACTTGCGTACATCGTACGATTGTATAAATCGTTAACCCAAATTTATCGACTAATAATGTTGTGTGAATGATATAATTAATCGATTTTAAGTGTATTGTTTATGTTTACTTGAAGAAATAACCGAACATCGACAGTGTTTATTTATTTATATACAAGCTTCATACACACTGCGACGGTCCTGAGAAATAAGTGGATTTGTACGGATGATAAATAGTGGACATACGAACATAGCATCTAAGTTTATGATGATTTAAAAGTAGCTCCTAAACTAACCCATTATACCAGTACATATTTACTATCTTATATTACTGTATTAGGTTAGGATATAATAACATTGCAATTTCTAAAGTCCAAGAGTGACGATACCCAAAATATGTCAAGGTATTCTATTCGACGATGGGAATGACTAATTGCCCCACAGTTCTCCCGTGGCCTTTTCCCACAAACCGACCTATAAAAATACTCCTGACATTTTCGTGCGTTATTGCATACGTGAACAAAGGACTATCCCGAAGGTCTTCGCCATTTAGCACAACCACCCCTCTCCCTAGAATTATAGTCAAACATAAAAAAAAGCTTTTACAGGATCAAATATCCAGGACACATTAAACTGGGGTGTTCTAAGTTTGAGCGAATCGATAAATGATGTGTAGACATTATTGACACATAAAAATATTCAAATTTTTAAAACCCCTTTATAATTTTCTTATGTATTACAAATGCTTCACTACTCAAAATATATCACGAATTATCAGTTATCATATCTTCATCAAAACGTGATGATGCATTCAAATCAAATAGTTTTTGCGCTTTCACTGATAATTAATATCTATTTATTACTTTGAGTTCACAGGTCTTGAAAGATTATTTTTTCTTAGACAAATGTCAAATGATTTCAAAGTGATGGTGAAAAATATTTTGATCATTTACGTTTCATATACTCTAGGAGGAATAAAAGACTTATAGCTCAGTGGATAAAGCACGCAACTGGATAATGAATGGTCGTCGATTCGTATTCAGCTAGGGTGAATTTATATTTCCATACGTCGTTATTATGAAATCGTACGAATCAAGTATTGATGGAAGCTTCTATGGACTGTATTATTGTGTCCGTGATTATCAGCAATGACAAATATAGCTCTTCAATATCATGGTTTATATCGTCGCATGCATCACAGAAAAGCTATGCGCATGCGCCGCGCCGTCTCTATTGTGTGTGCACCACTACACCAGTAGTGCGCCCATTTTATTATATATTACACAAACATAGCTTCGTCTTTTAGCGAACAATTTCCGTTAACAAATGTAAAAAGCTATGAAGTTTTAATGCACAGTGGATGTGATCAAACAATGTAATCAAAATTCGAAGACGTTATCATGCAAATTTCCTGCCATTGTATTTTAACAACAAGAATTCAGCATTGGGAATTGGTTGCATTCCCGCGATATAATCATCATCGTCAACTGCGTTTTATCCAGTTAGTGGGTCAAGGTTTCATCGTCTTCAGGACATTTATGCTATGCCATACAATTTCAAAATTCAATATATGCAAATGGAAGCAGCCACGTCCGAAAATTAAATTTATAATTACTATTTACGCTGTCTTTTCCGTAATAGATTGCCGCATTTCAAAGAGTGTTTTAGCAAATTAACATCGTTCAACGCGAAAATTGCGTGTCGGTATGCGAAAAAGTATCCGCTATTAATTTGATTTAAAACCTCAACGATCAGGTTATTGAGCTATAAATATTAAAGTTGACTTTTATCTAGGGTTGAATCACTATTTGAACCTTTTCGCGAACCTCGTGACTCATCTCGAATTCCCTGGACTTCCATTTAATACATTGCTAATGGAAAAATCGCAAATTTATAACGCCAACATTGATATAGTATACATATTTAGATATGATGTAATCCAATACATATTTCTCCAAACAAATTTGAATATTATTAACATTATTTTTTTAAATTTGTATTAACGTCTTAACAATAGTGCAGCTAAGCACTTGAGAAGCCAACACTCATTCAGGTCACATACTAATGGCAACCGCTTACTTATAAGGTGCTAATATTTTCTAACGTCGGCATCTTTCTAGAACGCACACAGAGACTCGTTGTATGATGTGTTGATGTAACTTTAAAAATGTAACGGTTAAATTCAACCCCTATTTTATGGTGTTTACGTGTGTTCCATTAGCAATCTCTGATCACGTATGCTCCCCTTGCGCTTATTCCATTATGTTCTCTATTAACGTTTGTACACATTCCTCGCCTGAACTAATAACAGCCATGGGGATCTATGGGGAAATTATGGCGACCCGCTAAACCATATTTAAATGCTGATAGCGTATCGTTTATTCCGTCAAATTTAATCAAAATATAGTAGTTCGGCAGAGGGTCTTCAAAATGTTCGACGTTGACACGTTGTCATTGTTAAATTGACGGCAAAATATTACTTACGTTATTATTATACAGTTACAGGAAACATTCTAATTTGAGCTAATCGTCTTTGAAATCCATTAAAATATGACATACGTGTCGATTAACGGATTTACATAGCTTTGGCTTAATTTAAAATCTCCCCCGTGGGCCACCGATACGATCGCGTTGATCGGTTATAATTGAGCGTTTATATAGATCAAAACGATATTAATAAAGAAATTGATCTATTGGCGTATCTATTATGCAAGCTTATAAGATTGCGATTTGTATTATCTATATCACTATCTTCTTTGATATATGTGATCTGTAAATCTGAAAAATAATGATTTAAGGCAGTAGGTTTTCTACTACATTAACTAGATAACGACATTTATCCGTTTGGACAATTAAAAAAATGATTGCGATCATACCATAATCGTCCATTAACGTGATATTAAAATAAAAACTCAAGAATCAAATCGCAAAATTATTGATACATGAGACCCTCAATGACGACTTGCATTTTATCACACATATCTCTGTAATTGTTGTAACTGCAAATTTACAAATTAATATCATTGCTTCTAAATATTTGCAATAACTTCCAAAAATGTATTTTTCGTCGTATCTGACGTCCAATTTGATTTAAAAGGGTCTTATTTTTTCAATCTGCATGACTCACACTCTTATGATTTACAAAGATATCTATATTTTTGGTGCAATAGACATTCAAAATTGCTTGATTGTGATAAGGTAAAAATTATCTTTCAGTTTTGTCAACATTCAATATTATTATATGTATAATGTATTAGCGCATTATTCTGTTTTTAATATAACGTAATCTTCGAGTGGTTTCATCATTATCTGTGAGCTACATTTGTAATAGGCGTATCCATAAGTAATATCGTTTTTTTTGTACCCATCGTTTAAAATAATCTATTATTTAGGCAAATAAATAAATATTACATAGATGTCTTATACTTACAAGACCGAAACTATGTTGTAGTTGCTTATAATAAATTTTACATGGACTTAATATTGCAATACTTCAATCATGTTCTTTAGCCACGTCTACCAAAATCCTAGCCATCTTGTATCGAAAGTAGGTGATATTTATTTAAGAATAATTAACTTAAACTACTTGTAGATAGAGAAACAGCTGTGTAGATTTAAATTTAGTGTCGGTGTGTTCAATTTTTTTATTAATGTCCGCAACGTTGAAAACTTGCTATAGATAAATACCGACTGATACACAAATTAGCTTTGTATAGGTGCAAATTTTCGTTCGCTGCCTCCTGTATTATAAGCTTTTCCAGATTTTTTAATCAAGCTTTAAGTGTCACCAAAATTTTCCGACTTTGCTGGACAACACATGTATGGTCATTCTTTAATTAGATTCGGCTCCAAATGTAATCTCTATCAAATTGCCTAATGAAATTCGTACAGAATGCTAAATATGCATAAATAACCGTCCACCTTACGCATATATATAGGGTGTTTGGAATATGGACCAACAATTTTTTTAAGAGGTTAGGGGGGGTCTTTTGCTACGTTTCACACATAGGCCCTATGTCCAAAGGCAACGCTTATTCCTTCGATTAAGATTTATTTGATGATTTTGTGAGCATCTCTGTCTTGTACATTAGTTATTTTGGCATCCCTATTCCATAGCTCGCACGGTCTCTAAGACCTGACACCACTGGATTTCTTTGTCTGGGGACGTGCCCTATTCCGTGGCTCGCACGGTTTCCAGATCCGACACCGCTGGATTATTTTGCTTGAGGACGTGTCTTATTTCGTGGGTCGTATGACCTCCAGATCTGACACCATTGGATTTCCTTGTCTAGGGGCCAGGCCCTAGACATGAATAGTGTAGATGATGAATAGTGTAAGCAATGCAAATATCAATCATTTATATTTGCATCTGGGAATCACTGATTGTGTACATTATTACATACTGTTAATTTACGATTCATCTTCTGGCACCTTTTTATGATGATGTATCACGATAGTATGACCATACGCGCGATATGGTATTTGCTCGGAATCATCGCTATGCATGCCTATGAAATATTCATGAAGGATTAATTAAATACAGCATGGGTATTTTTATAGCCTTCTGTAATTTTATGAACCCATTTAATCAATGGCGGAATTCGTACGTTTCACCCTTAGTACAATATATTCTGTCGATTGATGATAATTATATTTTGAACGATTTGGTCGCATGTGACATGCATCGTTGCTATTGTATTTTGCCCGCCTACAATTATGTGATTTTTTGGGTGTTATGAATTTGGAATAATATCAATTGCTACAGCATCCAGCAAATAGGCAGACTGCCAACTGGTTTCCCCGATATGGTGGGTCTGGTAGGTGGTTTTATTCGTTTCAGAATTTTCCTTTGAGGCAACGTCGGATTTAAAGACAATTCTATCAATTCTTATCTTCAAGCATTTTAAGAAATCAATTTTGACATTGACAATATCCAGACATGATCAACAAAACATCAAAATAAAACGCACTTGATATTACAGATCTGAAAGCATCTCGTTTGCATTAAATATTATTGCATGTATCAATCAGAATTCCGAATGCTACTCTTATTTTTATGCTACTATTAGAGATCATTACCAAATTTATTACATGTAAAATAGAAATAAAAATATTTTCATCATGGCCTTAACATGTCCTCGCTTTCTTGTGGTCACTCACTGCTCTAAATGATTGATAGCACTATTGTTTTAATCAAACATGAGTTTTTTCTTCTCAGCACAAGGAAATATTCAGAATGACCTCGCTTAATTTTCAATAACTTTTCACTTTCTGGCCACTTTTAAAAGTTTTATTGTATTAAGGTACATTCCTACCTTGTTTCTAACCCAGAATTTCGCTGTACAAATTTATTAGCAACATATAAAAATACAAATGGATTATTTTATTTTTCCCTTCATTAGAAATACATTTATTCCATCAGATAGGAAGCTTCTCGATCCCATCAATAAATAAAAAAGGCGAGAAGTAACAACCTTTGTTGCGCAACGCGTAATTATTCGTTTTCTCAATAAATGTGAAATTTTGATTAGATCGGTGATGCTACTCTAAGTAAGACCCATGAATGCATAACCCCTTCTAACGAAGGGAACTATGTACAAAAATAAGATACTCCATTTGTATTGTTGCGTTTGACCCCTCGCCGTCTTTAATCCGGTGATGTATTTACTACACCTCGATTCTAATAATGGGAATATCGATATGAAATATAATAGATACGGGATTCGGAGTTTTGGTATTCCTCCGTAATATATTTACGAATCACATCAAATAATTATAGCATATAAGTATTCATCTGCAGCGACGGAAATAAATAATTTGTCGGGAAATCGGGAATTATACGAAAATGGGGGCTCACGCGATCATCAACTCGAACTAGCATTTAAATATCTGATGACGATACCTCCAACGAGTGTGGAGGCTGAGCTTGCATTTTCAGCAGCAAGTTACCTGTTTTCCAAAATCAGATCCAGACTAAATGACTAAACTTTGGCTCGGGATTGGATTCCCTAATTACGAGTCATTTTAGTAGTGTGCTTTGAGCAAGACTGAGATTTGCTATAGTTGATCAACCCCGGACATTTGTTTACCCGGAAGGGCAATAATGCCGCGTGCTAGGGATTGATTAGCCCTTTCTCCTAGGTTTGGGCGCGGTTGAGTTGTGAGGCATTATCTCATAATTGATCAAGGCACTAATTCATTCGTACTATCATTTCTGTCACGTTCAAAGCCCACGTGCTATTTGCGTACGCCCATTTCACCATTATGATTTCAATAACGATTTGATCCTGACAGCCCGTCGTGGATTTCATTAACTAATTACCGGACATCTTCTAATTCCAAAATAGGCAAACGACGGTGAGTCATGGCTGAAAAATAACCGAATTTTTCCCTAGTAAATATTGGGCGCGGTGATGGCTGTAAACACATTTGTTTCTAAATAATTAAAAAAGAAGTGTTCAGTCTTTGGTGAATTTTTAGGGTGCTTTCATTATCGAAAGATTGAGCATATATATCACTGCGAATGTGTCGTTAAATCTTTATTGATCACCTAAATCTTTTTTTATTCCAGCATATCCTGGACAATATTTTAAGCTCTATTTCTTGCTTTGACATCTGGATATAAAATGCTTATAAATCGTTCATGTCTCTATATTTTACTATCTAAAATGAAATTCCTCATCTCAAATTATTTTCTAAACAATCCAATTTAAATAAATAAATATTTTATAAATAATAAGATTTTTAGTAGGGTGTATCACATGAACGTTCGGAATTCGTAAGTGAGAATTAAAACGCTATAACTTTTACAAAACATAATATGGAAATTCGATTTCACGACAATGCGATTCAGCCCCAATGGCTTCCCCTTATGCCCTTATTCATTCACCATACAGTAATCATGCGCCTTTTTATGCATTGAAAGCTTTAGCAAGTTTCCTAGAAATTCATTAAAGACTTCGTCAATTTTAAATAGCTAAACTTGTAAAATATTGCACAGAACCGTGCAAATCCACTTATCTGTCAGTACCGTTGCAGCGTGTATGAAGCTTGTACATAAATAGATAAACACTGTCGATAGCACACAATATTCGGTCATTTTTTCAAGTAAACATAAACAATACACTTGAAATCGATTTATTATATCATTCACATATCATATTAGTCGATAAATTTGAGTTAACGATCTATACAATCCTACGATATACGCAAGATACTCTCTCCATCTCTGTCTCCTATTCACAATCTCCCATTGTCTCTGTTTGTCTCTGAGCAACGTTTCTGAATCACTGGAATTCGGACACAACTCTGTGTCTTACCTCTTTTCAAGACTATCATAAAAATGGACCAATGTGTATATTAATGCATCTCAAATATTTTTGTCCGCTTGTACAAGATCCCTTATGAAATAAAATCTCGGATTTTATTTAATCAATTGTTACAATACATACGCAAATAACTCACTTCGGACTGAAGGCTTGTTGTTTGGATTTTGCCAAGTTTTTTCTTTATCTCTTCTGCATGAATAATTTATGTAATATTATAGACCGCATTAATAAAAATAAATCAGAATTGAGTTAATTTTACAAATTTTCGCTCTAATATCTGCGTACTTGTGGATCATGCGGATAATAAGCGAAGTATTCGCTTCTGGGTGGCTCACCAAATGGGCGGCTAATTTTAACCATCGTAACAAGAAATCATTAACATTTGAATAGATTCACAGATCACACGCAATTAAAATAAGTCGTCGTCTTAACTTTGATAAATTTCTTGTAAAAATTCTAATATAGCGGCCATGTTGTTAAAGCAACATCTATCAAATTTATTGTGAATTGTTCAGTAATATATGGCAAATCATCATGGAAGATAAGCGTTGAATAACTTGTGTAAATCTTCAAATTTGCCATTTGGCATTGCCATAACCGTCAACGGCGAACGCTACAAATCGTTGATAAGAAACTTTTTGTAGTCTAAACTGGATGATATAGATACTGATTACATGTTGTTCTAACGAGTAGGCGCTGCGTACCACACAGCGCATGCCACGATGGACATTCTGCACGAGCGATTTGATGGCATGGTTATCTCGCGCTCTTTCAGTTCAATCAATATCAAAGCCAAGCTAAACTCTATTGTGGGGGAGTCTGCTCCTTCATTTACAACAGTAAGATGTTGGGTGGCAGATTTTAAACGAGGCCGTACGAGCTGCCAAGACGAACAGCGCAGTGGTCAACCAAATGATGTAAACGCCCCAGAAATGGTGAGGAGAATCCACGAAAAATAATTTGTTGACTGGTTGCTGTAAGCGCGTGAGCTAGCAGACATAGTAGACCTTTTAAAAAATTGCTGTACAATGTAAATTGTCTGAAAATTTGGATATAAGAAAGCTGTGCGCAAGGTGGGTGCCGCGTTTACTCAAACAGCGTCGTGATGATGTTTCAATCGGGTATTTAGCGATGTTTCACAGCAATAAGGCCGAGTTTTTGCATCAATTCAGGATGAAACATGGATCCATCATTTAAAATCTGAGACGAAAGAACATGGGAACTCTCCACTGACAAATTGTTTATTGGTCCCGCTATTCGGGACCGTGCCAACCGGCTCAATAAAAGTGCACAGCAAGGTGCACAATCTGAATTTAATATCCACTTGCACTTTGAGCACGGGAGAAAAACTAGCTAGATTTTTTAACTTAAAACTAAAATGCTTCCGTGGTCGTACAGATCATAGAATGCCTTGGCACGTATTTATCCCCGAAAATTCTGCAAAAAGGTCTAAAAGTGGACGGCGTGGCTACAAGGTCTATGTATCCAACCGGTCCACTTTTCGGACCGCTGACATGACAAATAAAACGCCTTGCGATTTATACCCGAACATGTCTACAGAACGATTACGATTAACTCTTGTTGTTTAAATTCTACAATCGGTCGAAAATATTGTTGTCTATGTTTTATTGCGGGCTTATGCCGCCTGGGTCGGCCCAATATTTAAGCGATAACGAGGAAAAGAGGGATTAGACAACTCAGTACATATTATATAAACGGACAGTCAATCAGTGTTGATTCATGTAAAGTAGAATGGCCATGTAAAGGAAAAACCATGTGCAAATCTCGACTGGGTCGATATTCTGCGTTTTGCGCCCCTAGCCCATTTGTGCACGTGGCGGGCGCCTGCTTTACATTTGCTCTTGTTACGGCCCTGCTTCTTTCTGAATCGCAAATCTATGTGTATAAACCGCAAACAATTGATGCCCTTAAAGTTAACATAACGAACGCCATCCAACAAATTTAGCCAGATTACTTTCTGCCAGCTCCTATCATTATGACAGTCTGGCGACTGAGTGTCGTTAGGTTTGGGAAGAGAGGGGGTTGAAATCTAGTGAAAATTCAAGCAGTTTTTTACATTTTCTATAAATTAGTAAAATAAACAATCATTTATAAGTGTTGCCAGACCATTTACTGGTTTGGAAGGGGAGGGCCCTTCCAAACCCATCGGCACTCAGTCGCCAGACTGTCATAATGATAGTCCAGAAACACGCCAGAACACAACTATTAAATGATCCACACACATTAGATGACCCTCAATTTATGCTGCCAGCTCTCAGTCAATACTTAAAAGCTTTTATTAATACAAGCCGATTTGAAAGATTCACCTAGTAATAGTCGTCAATATTTCGTCTCATCAATCATAATAACATTATCAGTACCCAATAAGACCTGATGTGTTAAATATAAGGCAAAAAATAGCATCGATTTAAAACGCTCACATATTGGCACTAATTCTAACATAAACAAAATATAAGTTGAAAGCTTCTAGAATTTATACTCAATTTATCGGATACGCGTCCGCATTGCAGATCTTGTAAATCTCATAAAATAGAAGGTCATCCTGGAATATTGTTGAGTCTGTTACAATTTATTAGAGATGCCCATTCCTTGAAGATAAGTTTGTAGATAATTATATTCATGTGCAAGCATTAAACAATGGTTTGATCATAGACACTGAAGCCATATATACTGCATTGTATACATCAGAACATCTCTCATTTTGATCTATTTTTGTATTATATCTATTTAAAACTCTTTCAATGTAGCTTCAGCATGAAGATGCTTCCTGCTTTATCTCCTTGTTTGATTTCGAATAATTCCTACATGTATTTTTTTCATTATGATCATACCGAATTGAAATGTAGCTATCGTATAAAGATAACAACGTTTCAAGCAAAATGAACTTGTTATTTATAATTTTAATTTAAATAATATTCGAATAATCGTCGGACATTATTATTTTAATGCATAAATATGTGGTCAATCTTATTTGATTTGTGATTTTTTTGCGGTTTCCCAATGATTATGTGTGGTTTACATCTCCGGCGTTATAGCAAAAAAGCACATATCATGGGAGATTTTAATCTAAATATATTTTTACCAAAATAAAAGTATTATTCTTAACGCTTTAAAACGTAAATGAATAAATTTATTCTGCAAGGCAATTTTGAAAGAATCAAATTAAAGAACAAAATTATTCATCCATCGACTTACTGATCGGAAGAATTGTTTTATTTAGTTCATAAACATTAACGAGCTAGTTATAAATTAATGACACATACTGTACATTGTTAAATATAGTATAGTACATGTATACAAAATGATTCAAAATAAAACTGGCACGTGTGATACATTTTCTATTTATGAAAATTATCCGTAACGTCCAATGATCCGAACGTCGTTTTTAAAATTTTGAACTAAATCTGCACGAATATCAATAGCGATACTTGATAGCATCATATTATTAAACAAAAATGACCGTATTAAATAATGTATATACAACGGCATGATGAAAAATACTTCCAAATTTACTCGTTTTAATACCGACTTCTTTTTCTTTTCAGGTCTTATAATTCGTCCATTAGGATTTTCATTAATTTATTTATTGCTCATGTTTTATTTACCGTTTGTGCCTGTGCCAACGCCGAAGACATTCAAAGGTATCACAATCAATCTATCTATCTATTATATTTATATAGCTCGTACGGGTGAAAATCACCTCGGCTGATATACGTATTACTCTGAATGCTTATGGTCGATTTTGATCATTCCTAATTATTCAATATTATTACAATGCTTTTGTGTTTAAGGTCACACGGGGCATTATCTTCGATGTGTGCTTGTTATAAGCACGATAACAATGCTATGTCAAATAGCATGGCAGATCACTCTCGTATCGATACCGACCAGTTGGTATGATGCCTGGCTAGAAATATGCAAGCCCATCGAAGCTGGTTTGAGACATGCAGGGTTAGTAGATTTAAATAGTCTCGAAGCAACCATGGTACTTATCTGGATTTCACCGGAGGTTAGTATTATGATTACGTGTTCAAATTCAGTTTTAAATCATTTGCACTTTAATCTATCGATATGAAAAAATGAATTTCATATTTTCAGATATTAATGTTTATATCGTCAACCATTATTTATATAATTATTAGCAAGTTATGTAAGGGTTTGCCCGAGGATGAACTACAGTCAAGCTCCCCTAAAAGGAAAAACAATTTTTTGGTCAATTTCGGTAGGCATATTTACTGATTTAACTTGTTTAGTCTGTACCGTTTGAAAATTATTAATTATGCTCTTAATATTGTTTATATTTTAGGAAAATATCTTTCACTTTTTATGCTTATGTTAGCTGGTTGTTTAAGACCTAGTATTTTAAGTGGAATATATTATCTCACGTTCTTGGGCGGAGCAACTTGGTGGGCCTGCGGTAAAGAATTATCTCGTGGATTTGCCGTAGTTTGCAAATTCATTATGTTTTTACTCTTTTGGCATGTCGTCGTTCTATTCGTGTATCAATCGCAATGGATTATAGAATTGTTACCGCCAGATCATCAAATATCAAGGTATAAAACTTTCTTTGTTATAATAAACATGTGTTATTTTTCCACAGTTTTATTAAAAAATATTTACTTATAAATTTGCAGATTACTCGGTTTTACTCAATTCTTTTATATGAACTGCACCACTGATCCGAGAGAATTTACATATTTACCAGTAGAATGGGCTACATTTTTGAGTCCCATTATATTGATTTTAACGTATTACCTCTTAGCATTTGAATCATCAGCCTTATTAAAACCACAAGTGAGTAATGTATTGTTTTAGCGTAGAAAGATCATAGATTCATCAACAGAAATAATATCATAATCACCCATTCCATTAAAAAGATTATGCCAAATCATTCACTTTAATGTTAAGGAAAATCTAAACTAATAAAGAATTTATCCACATAATCTTGCATTGTTAGCCTGAAAAAAAAATGGGAACCTTTTCTAAATTGGAATCGGGTAGCCTTAACGGCTCCATTCAGAGGCAAATGTCTATGAGATTATCTCGGAAAAGAGTGACACGCAGCACTCTCACACAAGACAAGTGGAGATCTGCTACGAGGAAAGTTCGAGTAAGGCATTTGAGAAAAAAGCACGTTATAACCCCAAATGCACTTTTTGTTGCTTTTCCACATTTTATCTTTGTTTATTTGTTTTACATTCTGGATGGTAAAAACATTGTTTTTAGTTAAATTGATGTGTTATATTTTCCTTACAACGTATGTATGATTCTATTTCATAACGATAAATTGCCTGAAAGAGATATTCTTAAGACAAAAAATACATTTGTGAGTCAACATTATAACACTACTATAATGTTTTCTCTTAATATGATTTTATTTATCGATGTTAGAAGCAAAGATATGCATAATTTTGGTTGAATATTCTGTTTTATGTGGCTACACGTTTTTAGATCATGTATTTATAATTTGATTTTATGTCTGCAAAATTCAAGTTCAATTCTATTTTGATTCTTGTATGGAAATGCAAATATATTGTTGAAATCAATACATTTAAAAGGAATCCTGCATAGAATTTTGAACATTTTTATGATATGCTTTTTTTATACACCATAAATATGTTATCAGTGTACCTGAATATGATTTGCAGATTAGCATGCTATTTAGCGGATTGTTTAAAATTTATTTCACATCAATTTTTAAATATTGTCGTATGCAAATGTATATAATTATTTTTATTTTTCATAACAAATATTCTAAGTTGTAGCATCAAGGTACATGTAAACGGTACAAATAATATGATATCACACATGTATTTTATGCTTGGGTTCTTATGACACACAATCATAAAATTTTAAAATGTTATTGTATTTTTATGAATATTTTTGGTTGTTCTCTTAAGACCTAAATGGGTAAAATATACATTAACTTACTAAATATATATGGTTATGGTAGCAAATTTATTAATTTTTTTTCTTATATTTAACAGTATTTAAATTCATATTTATTTAAAATTACTTGTGTTTTAAGTTAATACGGAATTCAAGCCCGATAAAGAAGAATCCATCACGAAGATCAAATGCTAGCAGTAATATGTACTATCAGGATTCAACGGGATCTGTAGTTGTCGGACTCGAAGAAGGTTTGCCTATGCAAGATTATTGCGGTCAGTCTTTGCACCATTGCCTATTCTTTCTTTTTTTTAATTGTATTTATAACCGAACGAATGAAGTTGTACGTTTTTTAAACTTTCTATGCTAAATTTATACACGAAACTCATCCGTATTTAATTCAAGCTGTTAATTTCTGCTGCATTTTTATGCTTTTCTATAATTATTTAATGTTATTAATTATCATTTATAAATGACATGAAAGATTTTAAAAGCACATTTTCCTTCTTACAAAAGCTATATAATAATACTGCCTAATAATGTGTTCCAAAAAAATCAGGGATTAATTCACCATATTTAATTTGCCATAACACAATTTTATTTGCATACTTAAAATGTTTATATACTGAAAACTGTTGAAACTTGCTAACTAGCATTGCAGAGATATACAGAGTGTCGGCAGGGAAACTACCTTATTTTATGTTATAGAGAGACACTTAAAGTTTTTGCCCATTACGTTTTAAAAATTATACTGTTGAGGTGACTTCCGTTCTAGTCAATGCAACTGAATATATGTTTAGGCTGTATGATTTCTATAGAAAAATACATTGTGAAACATGCGCAGATATCCTGAAAGAATAAATAATATATTAGTTTTCAAATGTATATGTATTAATCGGATATTTAATGATTTCGTGTAAAAATATGCATAACTTCACTAATAAAATGATCAAATGCATTCAAACTTAGCAATAAATTTAAAGTAATATGATAATTAAATTATAAAATGGGTAAATTAAAATTAAAACGATACCTCTTTCAGATATTTCAAGCCTATCATTGTGTTCATGGTTGTGGAATAACGCGATAATTTTAATTTATCGGATACATTTTCTAACTTAAACGTGACTCTTGTCGATCTTAAAAATGCTGTAAATATAATAATATAGACATAATATTGATTTTAAATACATTGTATAAATATGAATAAAATTACATATGACTGCTGAAACAAATCCTCAAATATGTTCATAAAGAATTATTTCATTACATTAAAAAATGTCTTCGGATTGCTGCAAGTTTTTATGAATTTTTTCTATTGCTAATTATAATTTTTTCATTTTAATAATATGCAGCTTAGTTTATGATAATATGATAATGCTTATCACAAGCCATTTTAAAATTGAATTTTCTTTTATAAACACTTTCATATATGCTAAGCTTTGCATTTTTAGCATTAGGTAAAATGAAAAAATCATATTTTCACGTTGACTCGTGTTTCAGATCGCCAAGATAACGAAAAGCCAACCATAATAGATAATTTAATACTGGCTGTGGATAGCATTTTCCAGTTGATGATAAGGTTTTCATCCTCTTCGTTTATAATAAATTAATTCTATAATCGCATTAATAATAAATCTAAACGTATGATATTTGTTAAGGTCTTCGTACATAGCGACTGCTATAATTATGATGGCGTGGAGCATAACGTACCATTCGTGGCTGACTTTTGTATTACTTTTATGGGCTAATGTTATATGGATGGTGGAAAATCAAAGAGGTTTTACTCTTCGATCCAGTCCAGTTCTGGTTACTTACGCACAAATTCTTCTACTTGCTCAATACATTTACGGAATGGACTTGACAGAAGCTGAACTTCCATCTGTTGTACAGGTATGAAATATTATATTTTTTGTTAATATTAAAATGTGATTTTCTAACGTTGTTCGATTTATTTTATTAGGGTATGAATATGGGACAAATAGGATTTGATCGTCCAAAATCATTGCCTTGCCTTCCGATACTGGTTAAATCTCTTTATACTATAATGTTTTGGGTTACTCTAAGGCAGCTTATGCAAGAAAAGAAAGAGCGTCGTGAATCATCTGCTATTGCGGATATGGTTTCACCTTTGCAGGTAACCGTGGGTGCTGCAACTCCAGGTATTTTTATTACTTATTTTTGTACAACATCTACATTATATCAGTTTGCTAAAAATTTATTTTAATTTCAGCACTAGAAGATGATCCAAACGTACAGACGTCTCCATTTTTAAAAAAGTTTGGCGATTTCGTAAAAGGATTTCTTACAAAATATTGGATTTGTGTTGTTGCCATAATGCTTTTTGTAATTGGTATAACAGGAAAACGAATGACAATGTTCAGAATCATATATATGGCATTATTTTTGATATTCATACTTACCTTCCAAGTATGTTTATAAATGGATGATTAATTATTTGCTATACAATATTTTGTCCGCGCTATAAATTTGTTGCATTTCCTTGTATAGATCTCAAGACGAGCGTGGCGTAAAATGATGTATGGTTTTTGGGTAACAGTTATTGTATATTCAATGTCGATCCTTGTTCTGGTTTATACATATCAATTTGACAATTTCCCGGAATATTGGAGTGACTATCTACACATTCCACTAACTCTGTATGTCTTTTTCAATTTATAAAATAATGTCGACCCGTTATATATATTAATAAATTTCTATTTTGGCACTTTAAGGCAACTAGATATTGGACTAGAGCGTTATCAAACAAAAGATTTATTTCTACGCCTACTTTCTCCCACACTCTTTTTGATAATAACTGTTATTCAACTACATTACTTCCACAATGACTTTTTGGCAGTTTCACATATTAAGAGCAGGTATATTACATTATTTCATTACAATAATCATATGTTATAAATTATTTTGAGTTGTAAATCTTCGTTTTAACTAATTTTCAAAGATAAAACTAGTTTTATCTAAAAGCCAAGCATGTACCACAGTAAATTCTTGTTATAACTAGGTAATTCTAGATTTAACAAAGACATCCAGTATAAACTAGTTTCAACTAATGAAAACGCGTTCTGACTAAATACAGATTTTGACCGTAACATATATATATATATATATAATGAGTAAACTAATCCTATCCACATTATTATGATTTATATTTTTATAAACGTGGGTTAATATTTTTTAAAACGAACGACCCAAAGTGATAAAATACTAGCATTTCTTAATCTTTATTTTTATGATTATATAAAACTCAAAACCACTTTTCAGTCGTGGACTATAATTATTGTGAGTTCATTTATAAATATTCTCTCATATTTTGATTTATCTAGGAGTAGCAGTGTTGCTCGGCAAGACTCCCAGGGCCCTCTTTCAGTAGCATCATCAATGATGGGTGGAAGCTCGTTACCACCATCCACTCCTCATGAAAGACAAGTATGTATAAATCACACTCTTAATGCACATACAGTGGCAGAGCCGTAATGAGAGTATGAAACGCTCGTGGCAAGTATCTAACTTGCACCCATCTCCCTCTGGAAATCCATTTAAAAAAAAGATATTAAATATTATTATTATGTATGTGGACAGAGAGACACTCTCAGTTGGTGTCACGTACGTCTTCACCCTAGCTCGGCAATGCCCTAGCGAGGAAAGGAGAATCTGGACTCTTTGCACTGCAGAAAGCCCTTTCCAGTAGAATCAAAAAGATCGTCTAGAGTAGTTTTCCACTCTTCCCAAAGAAAACTATTCAGTCTTTACAAACCTCCCACACACGGAAGTGAATGTGTGATACAGACGAGAGGGATGTAACCCCTTCCTGTGAATGGATATTGAAGAGACCGATAGCTCTACAGTGGACTGTTGTGGCTGCACTATGACGATGATGATGATGATTATAATGTATATTTTAAAATAGTATAGATGGCAGTTGTTATTTTTAAAAAAATACTAAAATAAAAACACTCGCGAGCTACCATGATATGTATTTGGTACACCATATGAAATTCTGAACCCCATATCTATTATATATTATATAAGTTATAGTAAATACATCATGATCAAAGAAAGATTAGACGAAGCCGTACAAACTGCCAAGACAAACAACGCAGTAGTCGACCAAATGAGGTAACCACTCCAGAAAAGATGGAGAAAATCCACAAAATGGTATTAGATGACCATCGACTGTAAGTGCGCGAGCGAGCAAACATAATAGGCCTTTTAAAAATGCTGTAAATTGCAAATTGACTTGAAAATTTGTACATGAGAACGCTGTGCGCAAGATGGACGCCGCGTTTGCTCACAACGAAACAAAAACAGCGTCCTGAGGATGTTTCAATCGAGTGTTTGGCGATGTTTCACAGCAATAAGGTCTTCAGTATTAATATCTGAATGCGATCATCTAATTATACACGAGTCATTGTGCTTTACTTATACAATCTGGGACTTTCCAGTGTTCTCTTCGTCACTTGTTATGCGAAACGACCCTCATTTTTTTACAATTAGTTATATAAATTACTCGTTATGCAATGTTCGCTCTAAGCAAGTTTGCAATGTATTCATTTTTACACAATATTAATAACTACTCTACAAATGATTTTGCTGCGCTTAATTATTTAATGTATTTATTTTTTTAGTTTTCGGGCAATATTGAAAATGAGTCAACAATAAAAGTTGAACCTTCTGTACTGCAACAACAAAGCTCTATGACTGCGCCAAGTACGTCTGCAAATTTTTCAACGTGGTTGGCCCACATGCGTACTCTCCTTGCAGGATTTATTCAAACGACATTGGATCTGTTTTTCCTTTTCCTCGAATTACATCTGGTCAAAATTGTGCTGCTTTCCATCATGTTACTCTGCATATTTGACGTGAGTGTACATTACATGTGCATTTGAATTAATGCTCATTTTTATAGTCCGCGCATACTAAATATAATTACAATTTTGTTTAGGTGTGCGCTCTTCATATTGGATTTGTATTGATTACGTGTATCAGCTTGTTGTTTAAGACAAAAGTACAACTAGTCGTGATTCAGTTTGTATCGACAGCGACGTGCGTTTTACTCCTAACTAAGATGATCTATCAAATTGAATACATAGAACATGACTCTTACGCCGTTAATTGTACAGTAAGGAACAGTTTTCGATTTTATAAAATTTGTTCGTTTCTATATAATCTAAAAAAATGTATATAAACTCTTAAATTCTAGTCTGCAAATCCACCGGACCCGACAAATTCATCAGATGCGCAAAATTTAACGGACAGTTTTAATAATGCCGAGTGGGTGGGATTCAGAAAAACAAGTGATACCCTTTCGTTGCCTCAACTCGTGAAGGGCTATATCGGATTGATAATATTAATAACTTTCCGTTCAATTGTTGATTTCCGTCAATGCTACAAAAGGTTATCTATTATCTATGATTTGTTTATTGTCAAAAATAGAAATAAATATAATTTTTTTCCATTCAGGTACAAAGCTAACGATCCTACAATTCGTCCGCAATTGATGTTCCCTAAAATCACAAGAGAAGACGCCGATAAAGATCTCATACACTTCATTAAATATTTATTCAACTTTGGTTTTTATAAATTCGGTGTTGAGGTACTTTTTCTATCTTAATAATTGGATGATCTTTTGGAATATTTTTTAATCGTACATTTATTGCAGATATGTTTAATGTGTTTGGTCGCCTTAATCGGTTCTCGCATGGACGCCTGGGCAGTTTTATACGGCTTTTGGCTTTGTGCGTTATGGTGCTCTAAAAGAGATACGTTGATAAAGCTATGGGGTTGGTTCCTAGGATTTATTGTAACTGCATTGCCGATACAATATATGATAATCGTTGGAGTTATACCACAACTCTGTGTTGTATATCCATGGATGGGCAACGATGAGGTTTAAAATTTTCTAAATTAAAAATATGTTTCATTCATTTAAAATTTATTGTTTAATACATGATTGATATGAAATTTTAGTTGTGGCATAGAGCCCGGGATTGGTTAATGCTCCCTGATCCGACTCATCGTCCGTACGCAGCTAAAGTGATGTGTGATTTTATATTGTTGCTATTTTGTTCGCGACAAGCCCTCGTCTTTCGAATTGAAAAAAGATATGGAGATCGTTACAAAGGGGGATCAAATTCAGATGCTATTCCAGAAGACTGGGAATCACCCAGTTTTGTCAATCCTGTTCCTGATTTTGTCACTTATATAAGGTTTTGCTTTTCCGCCCTCCATTATATTAAATAGTTAATATTAATATAATTATAATTATGTCAAAAATATATTCTAATATTATCAAATAATACTTTTAGATCTTGGTTAGACGTCGTCAAAAGGATAACTATGAGTGGATCATTATGGGTTACATTAGCCATAATGTTTTTAACCGGTACAAACAGAGTAAACTTATTTTCAATGGGCTATTTAATCGGATCGTTTATATTTCTCTGGCAGGGAACTGATTTATATCTCAGGCCTATAAATAATATACTCAAATGGTACGTACGACTGAAATTTAATGGAATACTCCAATATAACAAACAAATGTGCATGAATTTTTGTTTATGTAGGTGGAATTGGCTCCTCGGATATAATGTGGCTGTAATTGTTATAAAAGTCTGGTTACAAATACTGGGATGCATTTTTATACGCACTATGCAGACAAACGTCTGTTGGCTCGTTCAACTTTTAGGAATCGGATGTATAGATAAATTTAGTGGTGGAAATATTGCAACATTCTTTAAAATGAAAAGACCTGCTGATGATCATGTACGTGTTTCCTTTAATATTGTGATTCAACTATTAAAATAATACATTAATAAATAATAATTTGTTTCTCAATTAAAAACAAGGAATGTTCTGTTCCTCGCGAGGATATTGGCTTAGCATGGGATGGAGTATGTTTTGGATTTCTTTTGATGCAAAGACGATTATTTCACAGTCATTACTTTTTAAGAATAATTGAAGAAAGCAAAGCTATAACAATTCTTCAGTCTAGGTAATATTACAATTATACTTTTTCCTCCAAATAATATATTTTTTAATCTATATATATTTGATTGTTTACTTTATTAAAATGTAGAGGAGCTGAATTGATAGAAGAACTTAGACAAAAGCAAATGAAATTGCAAGAAGAGCAAGAGAAAAAGATTTTGCAGAAAATCAAAGTTAAAATGGACCGTATTAAAGCAAATCAACAGAAATTACAGGGTCCTGCATATAAAGATCCGACTAATCACTTTGTTGGTAAGAATGCACATTTTTTTAAATTCGATCAAATATTATTACATAACAACAATTATGTAATACTCATAACCAGTGGCGGCTCACGTATAGGCACAGTGGAACTGCAGCATCCTTTATTTCGATTTGATATTATCGATAATATTTAATATAATTAGTCTTTTTCTCTTTAATTCTTTGTTTATACTTATACAATATCTAATTTTTTTAGTTTAATATCAGTGATCGTCCCCCAGTTTATGAAAATTATACAAAAATTATTCAATACCCTCACTAATTTTAGCTATGAACTGCCACTGCCCATAACTATTAACGGGTTTATCCATTCTTCCATTATGGTGGAATATGATAATAATCAAAATAGCAAATTAACATGGCTTTCCAAATATATTTATGAAATATTATTGATATACATGCTATAATCTAATGATAAACAAACTAAATGTATTAATTTTAAATTTAGATTAAGATTTGCATTTGTTATAAAAATTGTTTTTGTGATTTGTGTACACCTGTTGTGTTTAATAGTTTTCTATATTATGTTGTTTTAACTTTTCTTCCTTTGTCTTATCTCCGTAACCATCTTAACTGTTGTAAATTTAAACTGAATGAACTTGTATACTAACAGAAGATGCATCAGAAATAAAAAGCAGTGTAGTTCTTAAAAGAAGCGGTTCAAACGTAAGCGAATGCTGTGTGTCTATTCAAACACCCGCCGGCGGATACCACACTCCAAGAACGCCCACCACACCCGGTAGTCCTCGCGGATATCATACACCAATCAGCGAGGAAGGCTCACCGGAACGAATCCAATCACCTCCCGGTCCTCCGTCTCCCTTTTCCGCTCTCATGACCGTCTCGTTGGATGCGTATTTGGAACCTCAACGAATATCATTTGGTTCACCGCCCTCCTCCGAATTGAATCCCAGAGCACCTTCTCCGTCAGAATCGTATCCTGTGTTTTCCCCGCCTCCACCTCGCCGCAGGAGACGATCCAGCCAAAGTGGGACTCACTGGGCTTTGCCTGCGCCAGCGCAACTCCACACGCCAAGACACTCTGTTATATCTTTCTCCAGCCGTTCCCAGCTCTCTCATCATACATGTAATTTTTATTATCCGGTTACTAATATTTTTTTTCATAGTATCTGTACAGTGATATATATATATATGTTTTGTAAATATGTATATTATTACACTATTATCAAATTATACCTTAACCCTTTGGGTTCCGACTACATGTGGCCGAGAAAATACCGGCCACACGTAGTAGCCATAGGAGTTGGTGGGAAAAAATCTTCAGCCACAACATGTGGCCATTGGAGTTGTAAGGGTTAAAAGCATCATTCTCAAATTACATGTAAAATCAATTTTGCTGGCGAATTGATTATTAAACCGAAATAATTGTTTCATAATTACTGAGAGTTTAATAGTTAAATATCTATTATATATCTTCGTGAATTAGAAGTAAAGCATTTTCTCACAAAATCACATTTTATCTTAAAATAAATGCGCATTTTATTTTAATTTGTGCAACATTTAGAAGCAAAATCTCAAGGATCATTTCAAACGAATCGATAATGTAAAAATGAAAAAATATAACATTGTAAATAATATAAATAACTGTTTATATTTTATAAATTATAATTTTAGCGCAGATTTATGTTAACTTTACATATCATATACAAAGTGTCGGGAAAATTTTATCCGAAACTTTTAAAACCTGATTGTAAAGTTTAAAATAATCCCTGTTGTTTTAATTTTTCCTATAAAACTTGTACATTTTATGTTTTTCACACCTTTATTGTACATATATAAATGTAAGTTTTATCTTTACAACTTTATAAAATGGTTGAAATTTATATGCAATCCATTTTCCGACAAATCCAGGTGAACTTTTAGTATTTTAACAAATTTAAATATTCAATTCTACAAAAACAACTTTTCTTTTGGGTACACCTTTAATTCATAAAGTGCACATTCTTATAATTATCGAGTCACATTAAGACGAGGTTATAGATATGGATAGTTTCTTTTTGTTTTTCTACAATATTTATATAAGCGTTGCAAATCAGTCACTCATAAGCGGCCTTTCCTGACTAATTTTTTAGTTGTATCACAGTTTGGATTTGAACCTGAATTTTTATAATAGAAATCCTACAATACTAATGTATATTAATACTTGATTAACAGATTGTCCAGTTAGGAATGTCGTTTTTTTAAATGAAAGAGTTAAATTCAAACAAAAAACGTGATAAATTAATTTTATCTTAACAATGTATTATCCTTCATTAGATACAACCTCTTCCCATTTATTTAATACTTTTTTCCAATTCCTCATTTCACCTTTTCTATGTTTATGTTTTTTTCCCCGATGAATAATGCTGCATCAATCTAAATAAATGATAGTCGGAAAGAGCAAGATCAGGATAATAAGATGTGGAATCGTTTGCCAATCGAGTTCCTTTAATTTGTTTTCGGTCAACTTTAATTTATGGGGTTGCGCATTATCATATTGCTAAAGAATTTGGCGATGGTATAGGATGGCAACGCCACTTTTAAACTTTCTAATTGTGAACAATAAATCTCCCTCGTTATGGTTCAACCATATGAAAGGACTCAGTATCTGGTAGATTATCCCTTTGAAGTCCAACTATACATTTAAAAGAGTTTTTCTTACTGTTAGACCCAGCCTAGGGGTTGGTTTCTTTACTTGCCCTTTTAAAAACCGTTGTCTTTTGTGTTTTTGATTTGAATACAACACCCATTTTTCATCTCCAATCACAAGATTGTATAAAAACGGTTGTTTCTTTTCTTTATCGATTAAATCACAACACGTACGAATATTGTGCGGTATCCACACCCCATGTTTTATGGTCTTTCCTATTTTTTTCAAATAAAAACAAATATTTTTAGTTGCAGTTATTGCATTATTTTTTTTTAAGATATTCGTACAGTATGTAATTTCGCCTAAATTGTTCGGCACAAAATTCACATTCTTATAACGCCGTTTGATTTTGTTTTTTCTTGTATAAAATAACATTCTCCAAATGTTAGTCGACTAACAAAATATACAATACGTGTTGTCAAAGAGATGGCTGTGACACAATTGATGATCAAAAAGTATGTATGATAAAAACGACATTTCTGACTGGACAATCTAATATAATGCACAAAAAATGGTTTATATCGGATGTAGGTCTTTCTAAAATTAATGTAACATTTATGCATAATGAAATATTCCTCAACAGCCCCTTCGTCTAAACGAGAGGATGAGATAACGAGCTTGCAAAGTAAATCCGATTTTCGGCTCTCTCCAAATTTTGAAAAGTCAGATAATACCTCCGGTATTGTATAAGTATTGAATATACTTTTTGTAAATAACAATTGGAGTAATTAATGAGTACTTACATTGGTTAACAGATGGTTCACCGTAAGGTATACTCGAAGGATTCCATTTCCATAAGATATACATTTGTGTCACTTTCCCGTTCGATTGAATTCATAATACCATTAAAATGTCCATCATTTTGTTAGGATTCGTAACAATTTTTAATAATCCGTCCAATTAAAAATGATCTTTAAAGATGACTTTGTATACATGTAAATAATTAAGGTATATAAACAAAGTGTAAATATTAAATCTGCATAGATTTCGATGCATATTTACACGTCCTTAGTTAAGTTCTTTATGTTCAATGAATTTTTTGTTTTAGATAAATTATTTAATTCCGGTAGACCTAGCTACCAAAAACAGCGTTCAACAACAAGTAAACATGGTAATATATTAATTGCATAACCCAAAACGCTTGATTTTAACTGGATTTGGGCGACTTTTTGTCTATATATCTTCGTACTGTTTTATTTAACTTTATATATCTCTACTAATTTTAAAATGTCCACGTTTCATTTAACTAACATTTGGATTTTAGAGGTGAAAACTTTATTGTAATAATTTTGTGCCAAAATTTGGTTTATGATTTTATTTCCTTTAATATAAGCTTATTCCGTCTTATCTCATGATGTTTTTTTTACAGATTTCTCTTGAGATTCATACATGTTTCAAATAAGGTAATCCATGTGTCGGATTAATATCTTACGTGTTTGAAATTTGCTAAATCATATTTATAGTTTGAAGAAATTAAAATTTTAATCCTATGCTCTTAATCTTAAACAAAACAAATGTCCAAACAAGCAAACACCACTGTAACATGTTCTAAATATGCAACGCTATGTACATGTGATAGACTTTAAGCAATACGAATTTTCTTAAATGTAAATATTTTGATGTTGAAAGTCTACAAACTTATCCAGAATGTTAATAATCAAATATCATACTTCTATTGAACATAATTGTCAGAGTATTTTTAAAACAGATTATGTATGATATGTTTTCATACTAATGAGTTAACATTAATCCCGGTTCATAGTTACGAGGGTCATCCAGAAAGTAAAATTACATTTATATAGGATCAAAAAAAAATTATATTTAAATGAAATTCACAGGATATTTCACAAATATATTAAACTATTTTTCAACGTAATCACCGTTGAGATCAAGACATTTCTATAGTCGGAGCACCAGCTTTTGTATGCCAGCGTCATAGATCTCCACCGTTTCCCACCCAAAAACTCCTCTAGCTTAGTGAACGTGTGATAATCCGAAGACGCCAAGTAAGCCTCTGCATTAATGGTAGTCCCTCCTTAAAGGCATAAAATCCACTAAAAGGACAACCTTCAGTCCCAAAAAAAAAACAGACACCATGACTTTTCCGACTGAATTAAACTGTCTTAAACTTTTTGGTGGATGGGGAAGATGAATGACGCCACTGAAGTGATTGTCTTTTAGTACCCCCATTACAATATCACGAGTCCAACCATGTTGTCGGCTCGTCACATCATTACCGTATACTTACACGAGCTTCCGACGAATATTCGCTACTTTCCGAATGACTCGTAACATTATAACTGGGATTGAATTTAATTTATTATTATAAAAACATATATATATAGTTCACGTTACATTAAAAGACTCACATTTATAACGATTATATTGCCTTTTTTATAATATAAATGTTATTTAAAAAAATCGACACATTTACAAAAGCAAATTAATCATTTATTAATGATATTTTTTTATCTACAATTTTTATACTGTTCAAAATGAAAGATTTTTTTGGTTTTGCCAAAACACTCTTCGGAATGTTTTATCGTACAAAAATAAAGCAATGTGAAACTACAACGTTATTGCATTAAAAATAAACTCTTGATATACCTACGCTTTGTTTTATAATGTAATTAAACCCTAAATATGTGTTAGCATGTTTATGTTAGCTTAGAATATTATATATGCAATTTTACGATAAGCTGGATGGATGGGTTAAGGCTATCGGGCATAAAGATTGAACCATTAAAAACAAATACATGTTGGTTCGATCGAATTGAAAAATATCCTTAATATATCTTTATACTTTTATACTTTTCTCAGGATTTTCTTAAATTATTTTTTAAAAGTAAATATTCCTTTTTCTTAAATTTCTATATGTACCTTAAAATATTTGTAAATAATTTATTATACTTCAATATATTATTCGACTCATTCTGTATCCTATTAAATGTAATATATTGCTTAATTTTCTTTTTCTTTAGACAGGAATGTTGTAAATACAATAGAAATTTATTTATTTACATATTTACAATTTTTATTTTAAATTATTTAAACTAACTGCGTTTTAATAATATTTTAGCAATTCGCTCCGGAGATTATTACATGTTTGACGAATTTGACGACGATGAAGAACTGGATTTGATAGCCGAAAAGGAGAGTGACGACAGTGATGATGGCATTGATAAGAAGCTTACGTTGGGTCAGGTAAGTCAAGACGCGTTTTTATAGACATGGATTAGTCGATTTAAGCTTTTGGTTTTATTTTGATGCAGTTGAAGTGAATTTTTAACAAAGTTATGCTAGACAACTACTATCCTAGTTTTTTTTAATCTATAAGCTAAGCACAACCAGTAAAATCATTTTTTTTAACATTGTGGGTGATATATTTATTCGACATATTATTTGTTTTCAGTTACTCCTTTTTTTGTTGATTTTTATTTCAGCATTCTTCAGGTAATTAAATTAACATTGACCGAATCCATGATTAACAGCTTTTGTGTTTTTTATAGTGCGGACATTAGAAATAAGATTTTTAATCAGTTATCAAACACTTATGCTGCATTTGTTGCATTTTTATGCACTATAATAGCTTTCTTCTGATTCTTTTATCATATTACCGCAGTATGAATAAGTACAGTAATTGTGTGTTCTTCATAAAGATATCTCAATGTGTGATCTATGATATTTGGCTGACGTAAAAAATATTATCGGCATCCAAAACTAAAACTATCTATATTTAGATGATTATTTTTATGTTTTTGAGTATGAAATTCTTCCGTATATAAATATTTTTGTATGTTTAAAAATCCTATGTTAATTTATAATGTTAAAATTATCTTATATATGTACACAATATTATAAGGGGGGCCAGAAAACGGATCTGCGATAAAGAAGTGTTATACGATTAAGCAAATTTTAATTTTAAATTGGCAATAATTTCTCTTTATAATGTAAGTTTTTAATGTTTACTTTAATTAATCGTTTCAATTATTTTGAATCTTAATAATAGTGAAATTCACATTATACAAATTGATGTCCGTTAATAACATCAACAATATTTTTTCTGGTTCTTCTTAATACATATAACGAACAAAATAATAGCCTAATTATTAAAATAATTGAACTATCAAATTATATAAACTACAGTTCTCTTTTCTACGATTAACCAATATATTTGGTATTTGATTTGAAAGTACTTTTCTTAGTATTGAAGCAATAATTTGAATTTCATATACTTATCTGAACATTATTCTTTTCCTCACTCACTCATATTTGAGTCTTTTAATTCACTCTCTTAAGATTGCCGAAAGACTCATCTGTGAGTCTTCCTTCGCCATTAAAAGACTTGAATATGAGTTTTCCGTCGCTAAAGATTTAGATTTATAAACATACATATCGAAAATATATTTATATAGTTACAACATAAACGTATTGCTTGTCATTTAAAATATTTATCAAAACAAATTTGATCCAGAGCACCCTCGTGAATTAACATAAATTAACATCGTAAATATTCTTTATTTTACAAATGACAATGCTTTTTCTGAAAACACCTTAATGATTTTAAATTACATGCTTTCTAAGTTGAATCACTGATAGATTTTGTTATTACAATTTTTTTGTATTGCAGTTTTTAATTATAGGATCTTTATAGTTATAATATGCTAAAGTAAAATATCAAATATCTTCACTATGCTGATAATCATATCGATTCTACCACGTAGACTTTGTACTATCATCTCTCGTTATAACAAAGTATCGTAACAACTTATGCATTCAAGGCATGTAATATCTCATTTCTACAAATAGGCGAGTGCATTTGCATGTACTCTTTCATAAACATACACACGTATACATGCATTCAAATTCTAAAATACAAATGTATCGACCGCTTCTTATTCTTTTGCTCCTTCCCCACGACATCCATAAAATTGTTCCTTATAACATCACCATGTATGCCAAGTGATTCTTCCTGTTCTTTGAATTTTTCCACACCAGTAGTCTTTGAACCCTCAAAAAAATACTCATGTACAAAATAGTAATAAATATGAATGGTACCTTAGCTGTTAAGCTCGGCAATGAAGACCGACATTGGTCAGGCAACAGAAATGAGAAGGGGCTCTGTGCCTCCTGTTCCAATACGCCGTTCTCGTCTGTCCACTCGTTCCCTGCGACATCCAATGATAACCGAGCCCGATGTGAGTTGTTACTCCATTTGAAATAGTATTTTTCTAAATTTTTATATTATACTGTTAATATTCGCTCTATTTCATCTCTATGGTGTTAAGATAATTGTTATTACTCGAAACAAATTTCAAGATTTTGTAAAATTAAGGATATAATCCTTTCTTCTCTATTGAAGTATTCGTTTAAATATTTTATACAACGTCATTTTTTTGTTGTTGTATCATATAGTATTTTACAAAATCGTTTAATTTGTCGCTTCCATATTTTATAGTTTTTATATTAGCATTTATTATTTGCTTGCACTTTGCTATTTTAACGCATCCTTTAAATTTTACACAATTCGTAGTTGCAGGGTTGGCTTAAAATGTTATTCTTCAAAGTTTGCTTTACTTTACTGTGTCTACTTTCTCTTCAAACTTTCTTTTTTAATGCAATCTTCAAAATATATGATATTTTCATACATATTCGGAACGCTCAGTCTTCGATGACTGAGCGTCGCATAAATCTGACTGAATTTGCTAGATAGCATTCGTTATGTTGGCTTTGAGGGCATCAATTGTTTGCGCCTTTATACGCATATACCTGCAATTTAAGATAGCCCCAAAGGACGAAGTGTAAAGGCATTAAATCAGACGATCTCAGTGGCTAGTTCACGTTGTTTAGCCGTATTTTTCCATAATGATTTGCCATACACTATTGAACAATTCAGAATAATTTTTACAGATATTACGTTAACAAGACGGCCGCTATAACCCAATAAATTTCGAGCATCCCTATTAAAAGACTTGTATATATGTATATATAATAGAAGATAGCACATGAGAAAAAATGAAAGATGCAAGTATAACATATACTTGCAACGTCTATTAAATATAATATTATTTAATACAAATCTAAATCCTTAGGAATTCCTAAATGGAAAAAATATATATTACACAATGAAACAATTTTTAAAACACATAAACACTTTGTTTAATTGACTCCATCTTCATAAATTCATTGCGCTCATTCGAATTTTCATAAAATAAATTTTTCAAGCGATAAAACTACTAATAATACACACATTAAACACTTTTTTTTATAAACCTAATGCTAACCTTTAAATTAGTCAATTGAATCTTGCATATATTGTGAATATTTTAAATTAATCATAACGTTGAAAAACACATCATTCATTCCCTATGCATTCATACGTTGATTAAATGTCTTATAAAATCAGATTTAAGATGTTTAAATTTAGATGTATATTGTGAAATACGTCAATAATTTTCCTAGATATCAAAAATATGTATGTGAAATTCTTAATATTTTCAAAATATCTACTAATTGAATCCTATAAAATAGTGCTTCCGCTTTTTGTCACCGTTTTTTAACAGATATTTTAGTTGATAATTCAATTATTGTTTTACTAAAACGTTTATTAGAACAGAGTTCCATGAAATTGGACCTATAAAGTAAGTATAATTTCTTAGACTATTTGTAGCAAAAATCAAGTCGTTGTTTGTTCGATTTTCTTTTTTAAAATTTAAATGAACTTTCATCACAATAAACTAAAGACTCTTTTCATTTCTATTAATTTACATATATTTATGTATCTAGTGGTGGTGAAATTTCATTCAATTTTATAGATGTTCTAACATTTTTCTTGTTGTTTTCATTTCAATAAGTAAATACATATACAGTAGACGGGCGGTAATCCGGTCCGAGTCTAATTCGGCGCCCCCTGTAGTCCGACGTCCCTGTAAAAAATGCAAATGTGTGATTATGGGCCGCTTAAATCGTAATGAATCTTTTTGTAATTTAGCAAATGAGTACGGTATAGAGCGATCCACAATTTATAATACAAAAAAGCAGGATAATAAAAAGGGCGTGGCAAAGCAGGCGCCCACCACGGGCACGGGCATCGCTTAAACGCGTTTAGCCGTTCCCAGCTGGCATACACCCGCAATAAAATAAACACATGAATATTTTCAACCGATTGTAAAATTTAAACAACCCACCAGATCAGTCTTCTTCGGACAACTTCAAATAGGAGTTCGTAATCGTTTTGTAGACATGTTCAGGTATGGCTATGGTTTGATGATGTTTTCCTTGTATTATCTACGTATATCTACTTTCATATAAGTTCCGGACTACAAGGGATCGGGGGCAGTACTCTATAGTCCGACAAATTGGACAATCTGACGCCGCCTTGCGAAACGTTTGTCGGATTACCGTGGGTCTACTGTATATAAATCAATTTAGATTTGTCCTTTCATGTATATTAAACCAATTCAATTTGATCAGCATCTACCACTTTGATATTATATGAAATGCATATTATACTCTTGTTTAAAAATTTCAACTGAACAAAATTGTTGACAAAATCAGTTTATAATTTATATGAACTATTTTTTAAAGTACTTAAACAGTCGTTTACTAGTTTGCAATATATTCTTTAATGTTTAACCACCCATTTACTCTAAGTTACCACCACTCAAACTTTTTATACGTAGAAACATCGTACAATTATTTCGACGATGACAATTTTTGCATCACCACTTGGTTGGTTAAACTTTAAATAAAATTGTTTATAGAAAATGCATTAGACGTGCGTGTTTTTGTTGTATTTTTTTCTGTTATTTTCAATCAGATTCGAGAAGTTCAATATTATTTAAGATTGTTTTATTAAGTTTTTACAATTTATATGTAAATAAAACTATTTATTAAGCAATAGAATAAGATTTTGCATGACTTAACATTTATTGTGCTTGTGTAGAAAAGAATTTTAAGTTTCAAATCGCTTCTAACATTATTTTCGTATTTACTTTCTGCTTATTGAATGTTAAAAAGCATGAAACATTTTATTTTGAAATGTTTTAACCCACTTGCTTGTATGTAATTATTATTTTTATATTCTTTAAGTTAATATAGATCAAGAACTCGTGAAGGGTTAAACTGTATGTATTGTTTTTTTCTGATATTTTTAAGTTTATCATTATCATCATATTACAAATTTTATCTATAAAATCATCTTCTATTGAAACATTTTTTGTTGAATGTTATCTTGTATAAATGACCTTCGAGGAGTTGGAATAAATAAATTGCTAAATCTTTTCTATTGATATTAAATACTTTATACATAACTTTTTAGAAAGTACCATCTGATACTGAAGGAATTCGTGTGTCAATTAAGAAGCCAGATGATGGCGATGATTCGGAACACTCAGATCATCCGCTAGAATCCATTAAATCAGAAAGTGAACCACCAGGTTAGCCAAAATATAATACTGTTATTTATTTTGCTTCAATATCAAGCGAATGAGGAGGTGAATATATGATACAGACAAGATGGATGTAACCCCTTTCTGTGAATGGAAATTAAAGACGTCCATAATTCTGCAGTGGACTGTTTGTGGCTGCACTATGATAACATTTAAAAAAATTATACTTATGTACACAACACAAATAAAACAATATTTTTGAATAATAACTTTAACATAATGATTTGATTCGTTTTTCAGAAGAAGAAACATTATGGAATAAGCTATGTAAATACTTAGCATTTGCATGGGCATTCGTCGAAAGCTTTTTGATATCGATAGCAAAATGGCTGAATAGATTTTCACGCGATTATCGTTACATCGCCAAAGTCTTAACAAAAGAAAAGATATTGCTCAAGGTATGCATTCAATTTAGACGTGAATCATTTCGTATCGAGTCCAATGCCTGATGTGTTTATCGATTGAATTTGCAGGAAAGAGATGATTTCGGAGTGGGCATGAGAGTCGGATCGAGGAAACAATGGGAGCCTTTACCTTCGACTTTAATGAAACTCAAAAGACCGCTGTAAGTCAATTATGTAATGTAGCACGCTCTTTGTTGTTTCTTGCTATAACGCTGTGCTAAATGTAGTACTTAAATAGTTTCATTTCAAGATATGTATGATTTCCATATGATTTCTAAGAAGCTTTTTGGATTTTCAGCTGTAGAACTTCCATGCGATAATATTATTCAGTTATATCAATATTTCGTAAAAATTCAATGATTTAGCAACTTTTGCATAGCATATTATGCACGTAATTCTATTATTCATATTCTTTAAAAAAAACAAATGTGTTTTCACGACTGAGCTGTTTATTGGACAGTTTGCATTTTTATTTTGCATAATTATCGTTGATGAATTGAATATTTTTAGATATTGCCATTATTTTAATCTAGCGTCGATAAAGTTTTCGCATTCATTTATTAGTATATATTTTTTAAAAACGGTTTATTTGTTTTATTATTTTATTTGCTAAGTAGTATTGTGATGTATGCATGCAGGGACTCTGATGCAACCGATGATATTTGTGATGAACAAAATATTGAGCCAACTGCTCGACCGATTCGCAGTGTAAAAGACAGGTTTGTTTTGTTTCATAAATCATATTGACAAATATTTCATCTTCTACTTTTAATAAATAGTATATAAAAAGTTTGTTTCTTGAATTTGAATGCATCTTGCTGTACAAAAACAAGAAATTTTTTAATAGTTTATAGCTTAGATTTCGAAATAGGACAGGTAAAAACACTGTTATATTGTATATTATATATAAAAATTATTATAAAAATATTATTATCGCTATAATATTTGTCAATTGAAACACAATGCTTTTTATATCTACCTGAACATATTATGACCAAAAATTTTGTTGATTATCATCACATGAAAAGTATTATTAACCTCTTGTAATACAATTTGTTTGTGTGCGAATAACGCGTGATCGATTATGATGTTTGTATTACAACGGGTTATTGTATCCAGCTCACAGCTTTTAGTGATATACATTAACTTTAGTATAGCAAGCATTTAGAGTATGAAAAGCACAAAGGTATTTCAGACGCAAAGAGAGCGTGCTGAGTGTACCAGAGATAAGGATCCTAGCGCCGAGCATGGAACGTGGCTTGGACCTAGACTCACCCAATCCATCACCTACATTCAAGCCTATCAGACACTCGAGCGTCTACTCCATTCCAACCTCAAGGTTGTACGGAAAGCATTAATACCGAGGCTAATTTCGACACAGCTTCTAAACGTTTTTTTGCATTATATTTCACAGCATTTAACCAATTGAATAAATTTCATTACACTTTTTTATCCTTTGTTCATCGTTGACCATTTTTTATATCGTTGTTTTTATTTCTCTTTAATACCATTGTGTTTTCGATAGTTAAATGAATGAAAAAAATGTGTAAATAAGAAACAATCAGCACAGCATACATATAGGGTATGAACTATAGTCATTTTTTAGTTAAATAGTCGATCATAATGAACATATTTATACTATATATGCTTACAACCTTCCAAGAATATTTGGTTGAACGGTTTTTCTACATAAGAATCTATATTCATTACAACGCCTGCTATTTTACTCTTTAAAATATTTGCAGAACTTGTCGTCTTTAATCAATGATAACGTCTCATATTATTAAAACCCCATAACGGTTCCAAAAGCAAATAGTCATGCCAATTACTAAACAAATCCATATTTAATTGCCTTACTATCTGATTTGTAATATTATTAATAACTTTTACAATTTTATCAATCATCTCGTTTAATTTTCTGCAATATTTTTTCAAAAAATTGATTTAAATGCACATAAGTGTCTAGCTCTTTCTTATTTATTTTGCCTACATTTGCCTAAATACCAGCTTGATATTTTTGTCCATCTATTTTAGAATTTATACTTTTAGTAAAAAACTTATTTTTCAAAAACTCATACAGATTATTTATATTTTTCTTTGACACTGTTTCTATATTTCCAAAAATTATAATCTTCTGCATTTTTAATATCCGTACGTTTTTATCAAATGTCTTTTAAATGATTACACCCAATCTGATTTATTTAATTATTATATCATGTTTTATGTTGGGGTAAACATGATTTGTAACCATGCATCTCGGTTGAATTGTAAGTGGAATAGCATGCTATGAATTTATATAAATCTAAGAGAGAAAAATCTTCATGTTGAAAGCCGACTGTACGTCTATAAATTAAATAACCCTAGTACGTTTTAATATTGGATATTTCCCAATTATGCATCACACTATTTATTATGACGATAGTCCCAGAAATACTCAGTCTAACCAATATCAAAGCCGAGCTAGATTCTACTTTGAATGAGTCTGCTCCTTCGTTTACAATAGTAAAATATTGGCAGTGTGTATATGAGACCACACAAGCTGCCAAGATGAACGCCACAATGGTCAATCACGTCAGAAATGGTGATCAGATATTGGATGACCGCCGACTGAAAATGCACGATCTAACAGACACAATAGGTGTTTCTAAAAATGTCTTCATCCCATATTGACTGAAAATTTGGACATGAGAAAGCTATGTGCGATGTTTCACAACAATAAAGCCGAGTTTTTGCGTCAATTCATAACCATGGATGATAAATGCATCCATCACTTCAAATCTGATACAAAGAAACAGTCAAAACAATACACTGAAAGGAAAGAATCGACACCCTGTTCGCCAAATTTAATCCCTTTGGATTATTTTCTTTATTCAAACTTGAAAATATGACTCGTTGTAAAAATATTAGCCAACATTGAAACGGTGTAGTTGGCGGTTAATGACAATATTGAGGAGCTCGACGGTTCTCACTATAAGCAGGGTACCGAAGCTATTGAACATCGTTAAGAAAAGTGCACCGAGCTAAAAGGAGAGTGTTTTCTTTATTAGGCTTCTGGGACTATCCTCATATAATACGATAAGCATTATACGGAATTAAAATGACTATTATATGTATTCGATTCTATAAGACGAATGCTATATATAATTTAATATAAAGCAATCGCACAGATATATTATTTGAGATAAACTCTTTATATTTATCCACAATGCTGAACATCAACATGTAGTAAATAATTGAGTTACATGACGTAACCATGATTGCAAATCTATTTACAATAAAACATTCGTATAAATACACAAATTTTTATATCACACATTAAATAATGGCCACTCCATATTTGTACATTGCAAGTATCCGATCACTTTTTTTTAATTTAAAATGAATACTTATGTACAGTACATTGATTCTAATTTTTTTCCTATTGTATGACGTGGATTTTTTTTTATACGTACTTATCTAAATCCACAAAAATCATTAGTAATTTGTAAATATGTTTGTTATATTTGGTACGGAATTTAAATTGTAACTACGTATTCACAATTTTTACCAATTTATGCAATCATTGTCTAAAGAATAAAATAAAATAATAAAACTCTTCTTATGTCGTATATAATTTTTGCAGTGAATCGACGACCCCAATTGAAGAATATGACGATGAAACGTTTGCAGCTGATCAGCCGACAATATTTCGATTTTGTTTCGCTGTATGGTATGCCATATTGGCACACACAGATATTGTTTGCTATTTTATGATATTCTTGAATCAGGTAAATGATCGCATATTAATTTAAATTTTGGATTAAAACAACTAAATATTAAAACATATTTCAACGCTTCAGATTCAATCAGCGACCATTTTATCGTTGCCTCTGCCTTTAATGGTATTCCTGTGGGGTACGCTCACCATTCCGAGACCGACTAAAACGTTCTGGGTCACGATAATTGCTTATACGGAAGTAAGTGCTCGTTATCGTACGTTTTTAAATGCAAATTTATCAAACGATTCAAATAATTCCTCGTGTGTGTGCAGGTCATCGTTCTCATAAAATGTATGTTCCAATATGAGATATTGCCGTGGAATCAAAATGTCATACCTCAGAATATGCCATTCAGCGCGCCGCGTATAATTGGAGTCGAAAGAAAGCCAAATTATGCTCTTTATGATCTGATTTTGCTTTTGCTCGTATTCTTCCATAGGTATCTGAAAATTTTAATTAATCGTTATACTATATTAAAACAAATCATTACGCTAAATTTAATTTATTTTCCAGATTTATGCTTATATCATTGGGTTTGTGGAAGTCTACGGCTGGTACGCCTCAACAAGTGGACGAAGGAGTTTATCCGGTTTCTCCAAGTCAATTATCGTTAATAAAAAGTGGTCAGTGTTTCAATATTGCACATTTATTTTCGAAGAAACGAAAAGAGTAAGAATTTTATTTGTATATTGTGGAAATACTATTTATATATATATATATATAATAACTAATACATTTTATAATTTTTAAGGCAAACTGATGACGATAAAGAACAAGAAGACCCGGAGAGCAAAATTAATAGTCCACCAGAAGACGAAACCAAAACTCCACTCTCTGACGACAGCCAACAAAACTTCGCTACTCCAAAGGCTAGCGAATCATCGTCTCGAGAAATCGACGATGATGAAGACGACGACGAATCGACTCAGACTAAATCCACTGAAAAAAACATGGCCGTTATTTTAATGGAAAAGAAACAATTGTCTACGCTGGAGCTTGAGCCCGACGAACTAAACTATGAAGATGAAAAATCACTTGAAAATGTCAATCTTGTCCGCGTCTCTTTGGTTATAGACGATCAATATCAAAATTTCCCCCACATCATGAAATTATCGTAATCATTTTCTCAATACGTCATTTAAATTTAAGATTTAAATCAATGTTTTTAATATTTGAACCGATTTTTTTAGAACGCTGCGTTATTGCAAACCCGTAAAAGATTTTTACGTACGCATGGTCGATCCAACATCGCGCGTTAAAGCAGACGTGTACGCTTACATGTTTATGTGCGACTTTTTCAACTTTATGGTTGTTATATTCGGATTTTCTGCTTTTGGGGTACGATTTATTTTCATTGAAATATTGTTTTGCCATATATATATATATTATAGTTTTGGTTTCGTTTCTAGACTCAACAAGGTGATGGAGGCGTGCAAGCCTATTTGGAGGATAATAAAGTGCCTATACCGTTTCTGGTTATGTTGATTCTTCAATTCGGTCTCATCATTATTGATCGAGCGCTATTCTTGAGGAAATTTATTCTCGGAAAGATACTATTCCAAATTTGTCTCATAATCGGAGTGCATATCTGGATGTTCTTTATATTGCCGGCGGTCACGGAGAGGTTCTTAATATTCGACTGTTTAATTTGTTTAATGAGATTTCCAAACGATGATGAATAATAAATATGATGCTGTTTTAGGAGCTTCAATGCACTTTTACCGCCTCCGTTATGGTACATGGTCAAATGCATTTATTTATTACTCTCTGCATATCAGATACGATGCGGTTATCCGACTCGAATTCTCGGAAATTTCTTATGCAAAGGCTACAATTATGTAAACATGTTCTTGTTTAAAGGGTAATCCGCTATTATTTTGACTTATATATGAGTATGCATTTGAGCCCGAATTTGATGTATTGTACTATAATATGTTTTAGATTTATGGCAATCCCGTTCTTGTTTGAATTGAGAGCGTTGATGGATTGGATTTGGACAGATACATCGATGACGTTAGGAGATTGGCTGAAAATGGAAGACATTTTTGCAAACGTCTTCCAATTGAAAGTAAATATGTTGATTTTTATATTTACACCACTTTCCAATCAATTTAATCATAATCGAAGTTTCAATCTCATTTTAAAATTGTATTCATTAATACATCTTGAGCAGGATGGGTAGTTCTAATTGCGTACTCGGCTTGTGGTATTCAGTGTTTTTTTTTTGTATATATAAATAAAACATTATCATAAATGTTCTATAATTCATAACATATCTATAAAAAATAAAGTGTTTAAATTCAAATAAATATGCAGAATTAAGGAGAATAAGGTGATAAGTAATAATTTGAAATACAATCACATTTCGATGATTTTAAACGCTTGGATTTGCTAAATCGCTTAAGATTATTATCCCCATTTAATTGTTATTTCATTTTTTAATGTACATTACAGTGTTCAAGACACGTGGAAAGTGAATACCCTCAACCAAGAGGAGAGAAAAAGAAGCCTATCGTGAAATATATGATGGGCGGTTCATTTTTAGCATTTATTATTGCAATCATTTGGTTCCCACTTGTTTTGTTCGCGTTTGGCAATACAGTTGGCGAACCAAATCCGCCGTATGACGTTACAGTAAATATACGACTGGGTCCATATCTACCAATTTATACAATGTCAGCGCAATCAAACAACATTAAAATGTAATATTTTTTTATCATATCCGTCGACTATAAGATACGTAATGTGTGTAACTAAAATGATTATATATATTTATTTTAGATTCAAACCGTATCAATGGGATATTCTATCAAGTTTGTATAAAAAAGATCGAACCGCACAAACACTCTTATCGAATTATATATATGATGATATGGCTGCTGTGGTTTTAAATGGAAATTCTACAAATACGTGGTCAATATCACCCCCGGATATTGTTAGACTTCGTGATGATGCTGCTTCAAGTATTATAAAATTTTCATTCATATGGTTTTTCCTTATTTTCATTTTCTATATACATTTAATATTTAATAAAACCTGCCTTCAAATTTTCAGATAATACGATAAACGTTAAGTTAACTTACGTTATATCACACAAGACAAACAGCAAGGAAAATCCTCCCATTATCGAAGAAGAAATCGAAGTGGATTTTAAGGCCACTATAAACAGCCAAAGAAATCCGCAGAGAGATCTATTAATTGAAATGCTGGAAGGCAAAAATGTTTCACAATGGTTATCTATTGTTTCAATAATATATTTCATAATATCATTCATAAACAAACGTATGATGGATTTAATTTAAATCTTTATTCTCAGGATTGAACTGCCGACGTTGTTCCCGAAATTCGTTAAAGTCTTCAATAAGGGAACTGCCAAAGCTGTCCATCAACTCATGGCTGAAATTGATTGTGAGCGTCTTTAATCATTTATAAATTTAATAAAAATTACAATCACAACAGAATTTACAACGTGGTTTTTTTAAATTTATCAGCACCGGACGATATGAAATACCGAAACGTATCAATAAAATTAACGCACGGCGGACCGGGAACGAGCGGTATTATGTGGTGGGAAGTCAAGGAGCGTTGTGACGATTCCAATTATGTGGATTTTTTGAAGACCATTCCTTATGCGGACTGTGATGAGCTTTTAATGTATACTTTTAATGACAAACTATTTCCGGCCACACTCAATTTTATCTCCGGGAGCGGGTAACGACAATAAATTATTTCACTGTTTAAAAATGTAAATACGCTAATGTATAAAAATAAAACTCTGTTTTATTTTTTAGGATCATCGGTTTATATACGACGTTTGTATTTGTCGCTTCTCGATTTTTGCGTGGATTCTTCTCGGATATATGCTTTAAGATTATGTTTGAAGATCTACCTAACGTTGATAGAGTTTTACAACTGTGTCTTGATATTTATTTGGTAAATTGATTGGACTATTGTAAAAATATTACGGTATTAAAAATGAAGAAAATTTATCATTTATGCAATTTTAGGTTCGAGAATCGGGCGAACTCGCATTGGAAGAAGATCTGTTTGCCAAATTAGTGTTCCTCTATAGATCGCCTGAAACTATGATAAAATGGACAAGACCAAAAGAAGAAGACGTCGATGAAGAAGATCAGCAAGATCGATGAATCTTGTTTGTGTCGCGTTAAATTGAAAAACTATCAACCTTCCCAAAGAGTAATTTAATATTAAATTATACTTTATGATGTGTGCCGCATTAATATACAAAAGTGCAGACGTCGTGCAATGTCAGTGTTTGAGTTTTTTTTCGCAAGAACGTTTGTTCAAATAATAATGCATTTATATTTATGAACTTATAAAGTTACAAACTATACGATGCTCACATTTCATGAATCGCTCTCTAATTTAATCGCCGCTTTTTTGTTAACTTTTTTAATGATGTTTAAATTAATTTATATTTAATATAATAAATATTGAATCTTCATACAAAAATGTTTTTGTAATACATACTACTAAATAAAATTTGTAAAGCAATAATTCACGTCATTTTTATTGCTGCACAATATATTTCTACAAAATAAAAAATGAAAATAAATCTGCTTCATCTTTATTATTGAACCTGTCCATCCTTTTAATTTTATTAACACATCGAGACACGTAGTACTTGATGCGAAAGACGGAATAAATAATAATATGTAGCATGTAATGTATATTTACAGGCATTTTTTATCATTTCACATTTAAATCCTTATAATCGTACTATAAATTTATTTTCTAGTACTACGTCTACTGCATATCCTTTCTTATCACATTCTATATATCATGTATTTAAAAGGGACGAGGATGTCCCTTGAAATATGCGGTACGTTGACTTCTATTGACTTAAGATTATTAGCTGGAATTTTCACTTGAAAATCAAAAAATAACAAGGATCATTATTTTAAAAAACATTTCACTTCGTAGAGGAACGACAAAGCAGCTGGTCCAGACGGCATTCAAAGCGATATCCTAAAACTATTAATAGAAGATACAGCTATCTCCGTGTTAGTTGACTTGTGTGTTGACAACGTGTATAGAACTGCAACTATATCAGATTTTATTACAATACCGAAAAAATCATAAGCTAAAACCTGCAGTCATGTCTTCAAACTTCCTAAAAATCATTTATGCAAGAATACACAATAAATGTGAAGAAAGAATGAGCAACACTTAATTTAACTTTAGACATATGAATAATAGCGAATCTTTACTGGAATCAATCTGCCGACGTAAGAGTTGATGGTGAAACATCAGAAAGCATTCATGTTTTAAGAGGCGTTCGACAGGGTCGTGTACTCTTTCCGATGTTATTTAATCTCGGAACACACAGTACATCAATGGGGCTGAAATTAAACACTAAGAAAACAAAGTGGCTAGCTTTCAGCAAAACCCGAATTCGAGTCCCGGAATGATCCAAATAAAAGACGATATCATGGAGAGAGTGCAGAACTACAAATACTTTGAATGGTACTTAAATGAAAACACAACAGAAATTCGCTACAGAATAGAGAACGCGAGGGCAGCCTTCATAAAAATGAAAAAAATACTATGCCCAAAAGAACTTTCCAAAACACTACGATTGAGATTGCCACGCTGCTGTGTTCAGCATTATTCTGTATGAAATGGAAGCCTGGACGCTATACAATGCGTAAGCGTCTCAAAGTCTTTGAGATGTGGACCTACAGAAGAATGTTAAAAATCTCCTGGATGGAACAGAAAACAAATGTAGAAGTGTTAGCGCAACTAAACCAACACAAACCGGAAGTACTTACTATAATCAAAAAAGGAAAGTTAAGAGTACTTTGGGCATGTTATGCGCAATAAGAAATATGCATTTCTACAATTAATACTCCGAGGGAAGATCGAGGGTCGTCGCAGCCATGGAGCCAGGATGACATTGTGGCTGAAAAACTTGCGGCATTGGTACGGATTCAGCACTAGAGCGCTTTTTCGCACTGCCGCAAACAAGATAAAGCTTCAACTGCTGGTTGCCGATGCATTTGGAGTGCAAGGCACATAAAGAAAAAGAAGAAGAGTTATTTCAATATAATAATTCAATAATAAACATTTCTTTTTTTATCTATGCAGCTATTTCTATAAATTATTATCGTAAATATACCGTTATCTTGCCTGTTCTTATTTCTGAAAACAGTTTTTAATAAAGCTTATAATATTAAATTTATTAAAGTATACCCAAGCATGAAGGATGTGTTCCAAAGACTACCGTGCAAAAATAGAGATGTCCATATAAAAATGGCACATAAGTTCTATTGCTTAAATCAACTCAATATATGAAGTTCTTAACCTGTTGAGGAGCGAGCAAATTTAAAATCGATGAAGTCGTTGATGTCATAATCGCTTTACGCCGATTACTTTCTGTCAGCTCCTAATCAGCGTAAGACAATCTTCAATTGTAAATGAACACTTAATAGTGAATACAAGACCACGTCATTTCTTTACATAAACAATGCACAAAAAATCGATTCATTTGCTCCTCCTTTAGAAGGAAATGATAATTGGACAAAGACTCATTCAACACGCAGAGAAGAACGGCAAGCAGGCAAACAGTTAAATAAATAAACACTCTCGATAACACACAATATTCGGTCGTTTCTTTGCGTAAACAAATAACACACTTGAAATCGAAATCATTATCGATAAATTTGGGCTTAACGATCTATACAATCATGCGATGCATGTGAGGAAGCTATCCGTCTCAGTCTCCCGAACTGCGCTAAGTTCTCTCTTTCTCTGTCTGTCTCCGAGCTTCAATGTGCAAGAGTGCTCTTTTTGGGACATGAGAATTCGGACGTACATGTATGTCGATGCTCCTCAACAGCTTAAACTCAAACATGTGTACATTTTTTTGATCATGTTATTTCAAAACCATTACAAAAAGAGGATCGGGTGTATTAAGCATTTTCAGACACAATGTGGTTCCTAAAGACCCCTGGGGTGTGATCTTGTTGGGACGACACCGAAGTTTTCTGGCACACTTAAAACAAGCGCACGGCTCTCTAGATTATAACGCATGCCGGATAATCACTAGTCAAATATAATCAAAACTGGAAGAATAAAAAATTTAAAAAATTGAGAGCATTCTCTTCTCAATTTTCAAACCATAAAAAATTGCAGACACGAAATGAATATTGGCTTGCTTGTTGTTTCAACACTCAACGTCACTTCATTCTGATGTCAGCCAAAGATTCGGAGACATTCTTCACTTGGTTATCCCCAATCCATAGTAATACAGGAGCAATTTACCAAATCATCTACAAATAAGGAGCTAAAATCAATGTTTGAAACAAATTCTGATTACAAGAACAGATACCAATTTTATATCCTGCATTATGGACCGCTGTACAAAAGCTATTGCTTTTCCATCTTCTATTCAATAGAGCGTGGATTTAGTGCAGTTATGAACCTTATTTAATAAACAATAACGCTTTCGCTGCTGCGTTTTTTATATATGAACGCATGTTTATTGCTGGTCTTCCTATATCCCAATTGATCGCGTTAATGCGCAAGGAAGATGCCATAGATATGTAAGAATACGCTAGACGCGTTATTAGCATCGAATCACCATTTTCCATTCAGTTATTTCAATTGGGGGCCAGGTTTTTGCTATAAGAAGGCGTCCATACGCATTTACAAATTTGAGAACCATTAATCTACAAAGTACATATAGGAATACAACTAAATTCAGCATTATACAAATTCTACTTGTGAACTGAACTCATACAACTGAATTTCACAGAATAAATACAATAAATACATAATCAAAATGTATGCATTGCTAATGCTGAATTTATCGATTTAATATTAACACATTTAGTACGGGAAGTATATTTTTATGAATAAAACCATGTTTTTTTTCACAATTTTTTCTATTCTAATGAGGATTTGTTGAAACTATTTTTTTTTTAATTTAACACATTCTAAATACGCAGAGCGACCCAAAACTATATTTAAAAACTAGGGACAAATATGTGCTAAGTCCTTATACTGCAAGATTATTTTAAAAGCTAAAAAATGGCCAATTGCAATAAAACCAATATATGAAAATATATAAATTTTATTTTTCAGTTTTTAAGACATTTTCAAAAATCTGTCAGTAAAACAAATCAATTAACTTAACTAATAAAATCGTATTCTAATTCACTACCATCAAACGCGGAGCGATGTTCATAGACATTAATTCTTGGAAGAGCAATTTAGCCGCGTAAGGCAAACGCACCTGGGAAATTTGAGTCTTATTCTTGCATCCTTTGCATTCGAATGTATTATTGCGTAAATTAGCTATGGCAATTAGGCCGCAGAAATTACAAACGTGAATTCTATACGGATCTGACACTTCAAACAGCCTTTCTCTCAAGAACTGCGCTGCCCCGTGAGCAATTTGACAATCGCGTTCCATTTCACCGAAACGCAGACCTCCGTCCCTGGCTCTTCCTTCCATAGGCTGCCGGACGAGAATCTGCACAGGTCCACGAGCCCGAGAATGAATTTTATCGTCCACCATATGTTTAAGTCTCTGGTAATATGTCGGTCCTAAGAACACCTGCGCGTTGATTTTACGTCCAGTATGACCGTTGTACATAACTTCATTTCCTCGTAAATGATAGCCATACTCTTGGAGAAGAGTCGAAATCTTTTGTACATTGACGGCATCATTGAACGGAGTAGCATCACCAATTTCCCCTTTATTTGAAGAGACTTTCCCTTGGATGCACTCGATTAAATGGCCAATCGTCATACGAGACGGGATAGCATGAGGGTTGATAATGATATCGGGAGTTAATCCCTCGCACGTAAATGGCATATCTTCCTGTCTGTATTGAATTCCACACGTACCTTTCTGACCGTGCCGAGACGCAAATTTGTCTCCAATTTGTGGAATACGAACTGATCTTACGCGAATTTTACAAAATTTATAGCCTTCACTGTTCAATGTCAACATAACTTGATCGACGATACCAGTTTCACTGTTTCGTAGAAACGTTGATGCATCTCGTTTGGTATATCGTTTTGTAGTGCCGTCTAATTCGTCATCGTTTTCTGGCAACGTTATAGTCTTTCCTATGACGACATCGTCTCCAGATACTCTTATCCCGGGTGCGATGATTCCATCGTCGTCTAATTTATCATAAAGTGCATTACGCATGCCTTGACATGTCGTCCTCGTCGGCTTTTCAAATTGTTCCTCTTGATCTCCGATACGTTTCGATTCTGAATCTTTATATGAACGATAAAACACTGATCTAAAGAATCCTCTCTCTACCGCAGACGCATTAAGAATAACACTGTCTTCCTGATTGTATCCCGTATAACAAAGAATGGCAACAATCGAATTAATTCCAGCAGGCAACTCTCTAAACCTCAAATATTCCATAGATCGAGTAGTGACGAGAGGTTTATGAGGATAATATAGCACATGAGCTAGCGTGTCCATTCTAACATGGAAGTTGGTAATATATACGCCCATGGCTTGTTTACCCATAGCGCTTTGGTAGGTATTTCTTGGACTCTGATTATGATCCGGAAATGGAATGATCGAAGCACAGACCCCGAGAATCATAGCGGGATGAATTTCACAATGTGTGTACGTAGTACAGTATGCATATTCTTTCTCTTGACGCAAATCATCGGGACTCATTGCAATCATGACTGTTTCTTCTTCGAGGGTGTCGATGTATTCGACTACACCGCTCGCCACAAGCACTTGCCAACTGTAATTATTCAGATCTCTTTCCTTTAACATGTCGATGTGTCTCTTTTTCAATAGGAGAATACCATTGTCAACAATCAAAAGTGGCCGACAAATTCTTCCAGCGTCTGTATAAATTCTGATTTCTCTGTCTCTGATATCTCTGATCATACTCACTTCGGACACTATGATATCCATCTGTCTTCGGAGCTTTCGCAATGTTGCCATGAGCTGTTCAGGGTCACGATGAATCCCCACCCAGCAGCCGTTGACGAAAATCTTTGTTGCATCGGCAATAGCAGATGGAGCGATTTCTTCTAAATTTTCCATAGACCACTCTTCCAAAAACTCTAGAATTGGAGAGGGCTGACTTCCGACAGAGATGTAAGCCATGAGGGCTAAATTTTTGACGAGTCCTACAGCGGCCCCTTCGGGAGTCTCAGCAGGGCAAATCATGCCCCAGAGCGTATTATGCAATTGACGCGGCTTGGCAAGCTTACCGTCTCTGCCGATTGGAGAATTGACGCGTCTCAAATGAGAAAGCGTCGAAGCAAACGTCAGACGATTCAATACTTGTGATACGCCTGCTCTTGCTTGATGAGCTTTTTTCTGATCGCCCCAATTTCCCGTGGCAAGTGAATATCTCAAGCCGTCTGTTATGATCTTCGTCTTGATTGCTAATTCCAAATTGAAATCTTTTCCTCTATCTATAAACTTTTGAGCGTACATTCGCACTTCCTTCATAAGATTTTTGAAAAGACCCCTGAATAGAAAAGCCAGCAAAGGTCCGGCGAGATCCAACCTCTTGTTACCGTAATGATCTCGATCGTCAAGCTCTCTGCGACCGAGAGCCGCCAGCAATAAGCGATGCACCATATAACCCAAAAAATAGGCTTTTTTGGTTTCACAAAAGTCGGAAACACCGACATGAGGCAACATTTCCTTCTGCAGAATTTCTCTTGCGTACTTAATACGCTTTTCTTTGGTGACGCCAGGTCTTGCTCCACGAGCCCCGATAAAGTTGAGTGCGACATTCTGTTCTTGTATGACAAAAGCCTCATCGAGGGACGGTTTCACCATCTCCATCATTTCGGGATCGTCGAAATCATAAATAATGTGCTCTAGAATGTCTCTGTCGGCAACGAAGCCAAGCGCTCGGAAAACTATCATTATGGGTATTTCCTGTTTAATATACGGTACAATTGCAATGATCCTCTGACCGATGGCGTTCTTTTTTATACTCTGTCCTCCCCTAGACATCATATTGACCCAGAGAGTCGACGTGGGTCGCGAGCTATGTTCGAGGCAAGACCTAATCTCTGCCTTGAACGCAAATTTTCCGTCTTTCATGCTGAAGACGTATACGGTGTTCGTTGCCATTTTCTCTTGGGCGATGAGAACTTTCTCGGAACCGTTGATGATGAAATAGCCGCCGGGATCGAGAGGGCACTCGTTCAACTCCGTAAGATCTCGATCTATGAGCCCGTTGAGCAGGCAGTAGGTCGATCTCAACATTATGGGAATTTTGCCGATGAATGTCTTCTGATGCTGCGTTTCAATCGGATCCTCTCCCTCCTTGACTATGGTTTTGGTGATGTCGACATAGAGCGGCGCGGAATATGTCAGATTTCGAAGTCTCGCTTCGTTCGGCATCATCGCAGCGGCGGCGCCGTCCTTTTCCCAATGGGTCGGCTTCGATAAATAGATCTGCTCGAACTTGAGCAAATAATGAGGCGGAGTCTCGATCTCACCGGAGGAGTGCTGAGCTTCAGCCTGGAGATCTATTTGAGGAGAGTCTTCGACGATCCTCTGCACGGACATTTGGATGAACTCGTCGAAGCTGTCAAGCTGCTGTCGAACGAGGCCTTTCTCGTCGAAGTAGGCATTGATGACAATCCAACAGGCCTCTTGCCAGAGTTCGGACGAAATTTCTTCCGCATCCTCTTCTTCATATTGGTCTTCCTCGTACATTTTGCAACGAACACGAAGCGCGCCCGCCGAACGGCCGAACCTCTGTGTATAGCAGGGATTTTTTGGTCATAATATATTTTAGCGTCCTACTTGTTTACATTAATAACAATAAAATGGGTAAGATTGCTCAGCAAAATCTCATAAGAAACATTTCAAATAATAATTTCCATTATGTCAGAATATTTTTTATTACGATAATGATTTCAAAATAATGAATAAAACAAATTTTATTATTTTTATTTTGAATAAAAGATAAATTGTCATTTTTTTTTTCTATAAATTAATTTTAATGTTTGCTTATGACTTATTTTATGTTCCAAAATATCTGATTTCTCAAATATTTCACGTTATTTTTTATTGCCAAATATTTAATATGTATTTAAAACTGGCACCGATTGATCATATACCGTACTAGTAAACAGAGGGCGGAAAGTCGCCACTGGCAACTCTAAAGAGGCTGTCAGTTGGTCGCATGGCGGGGGTGCGCGGGCAGCGGGCCGAGCCGGCCCGCGAACGCGGGAGCATCGTGGCTGGTTCGAAATGTGCCGTCGGAACGCGGAGCGCACTCTATGAAAACGTGACAGGTGCAATGCGCGCCCAACCGCAAGCTCCGCCGCCGCCACCGCCGCCCCTATACGAAAACTTGTCACGGGCGCAACCGGGGCCGCAAGTGGCGCACGGTATCCGCTACGGAGGACCCGCGCCTGCCCCGCCGCCTCCCCCGCGCGCTTACGAGCTCCCGGCGGCCTACTCCAATCGAGTCGTCACCTTTCCGGCCAACGCCATTTACGCCTCGATTGCGCCAAGTGCCCAGCGTCCCAAGGCCAACATAGCAACGTCCGTCGAAAATGGAGCAGCCTCTCCGAAGTATTTCCACTCGAAACCGAACAGTTCACTCGGGGGGAGGCCCCCGCGTCGGCGACCCGACAGTCCCGACTCTGCAGACAAGCTCAAAATTGCAGACGACTCGGACGGCTCCGATTATGTCTGCATGACGGGCGGTAACCCTCCGCTTTTCCGCACATCGGCGAGCTCAAATTTTATTCCGGCTGAACCGCCGCGCCAAGAAGCCGAAGCCCTGCCCCCGCCCGGGGATGACCGTCCACCGGCACAACTCGGTCCGAGTCCATTCACAAGTCCAGCGCCGAGTCCAACGCCGAGTTCCGTCTCGCAGCTTAGCGGTGGTTCTCGGGGATCGGGTGGCAGAGGTAAAGGTCTTCTGCCATATAGCGTTACCCCTCCACGTCCGACGGGTCCCTCTGAAGCCCAGCGCAAGGTTGAAGAACTCACCAGACAGCTCGAAGAAGAGATGGAGCGTCAAGATGAAGAGGGAGAATATTTTGGTAATTATCACATTACTATCAAAATTCATATAAAAATCACTAACATAATCTATTTTTTAATCACGCTACTTGTTTTGTTAATTGAACGCTTATGTGAGCATATTTTTATCTCTAAATATGTTTATCTCCTTAACTAAAGTTACTTAAATATGTAATATTATGAACATTTCATGTAAAGAAATCTTTTACTATAGGAATATGCCATACTTGTGGAGAAAAAGTTACAGGGGCAGGTCAAGCCTGTCAAGCCATGGGCAACTTATACCATACAAATTGTTTCATTTGTTGTTCTTGTGGAAGAGCTCTTCGTGGCAAAGCATTTTATAACGTACACGGAAGAGTGTATTGCGAAGAAGATTATTTGGTAATTATTTTTCCATTATCAATACTGAAATTTCTGTAATATCCTAAATAGAATCTCAATGGAAACATACCGGTATTGTGTATTTTTGTTTTTAGTATTCTGGCTTTCAACAAACTGCAGAAAAGTGTGCAATTTGCGGACACCTTATTATGGAAATGGTAAGCATTGCTCTCCTTGTCTCAAATTATGTTCTTTATATTTATCTTTTTAGATCTAACCTAATGCTACTGACAATGTTCATTTACATGACAGATTCATTGTTATCATTCTAATTTAATTCATATGTGAAATATAAATAGCACTATGAACTCATTTACAATGGCGCATCACCAGAATTGTCTTTCAACACGTTTAAATAATAATTTACAGATTCTTCAAGCCATGGGTAAATCGTATCACCCCGGATGCTTTCGATGCTGCATATGCAATGAATGCCTGGACGGTGTCCCATTCACTGTGGACGTTGATAATAAAATTTATTGCGTTAATGATTATCATCGAATGTTTGCTCCTAAATGTGCTAGTTGTGGAAAAGGTAAGTTTTTTTTAATGTTTTGATAAAATAATACTGATAAAATCATGATTACATTTCAAGTGCATCGATTGAATGTTTTAACCCTTTGCGGACGTATTAAATTTGAACATGAGTGTCATACTGGTCGGAATTAATTCCCATTGAAAGATAATGAAGTCTTTATTGAACATTAGATGTATTTTTATACAAGAATGTGTTTCATTACCATGTGTCGTATCTTTGAAGTCTCCAATATGCAGTCCTGGTTTTTGACTATGTATTGCAAAAATAATTAGTTTGGAATCTTCCGCCCCTAATCTTTCTGTTCGAACATACAGAGCAATCTTTACTTTTAACATATTCACAGTTTGTTTGGCTTAATTATAATTATATCAATTATTTCATTTTAATATCGTTAATATAATGTTGCAGGAATCACGCCGGTTGAAGGTACGGAGGAGACTGTGCGTGTTGTTTCAATGGATAAAGATTTTCATGTGGATTGTTATATGTGCGAAGAGTGCGGAATGCAACTAACCGACGAACCTGACAAACGTTGCTATCCGCTCCGCGGACACCTCCTCTGTCGCTCTTGCCATCTGATGAGCTTGGGTTGTTCTCCAGGGCAGCACGCGGAACCTCCGTCTCCGGCCAACTATCAATACATGGGCTAATAGACGTTTTATTTTTTTTTTATTCGCATATTTATTAAAGGTTATTTTATAGGACAATAACTTTTATACATTTATACAACCTGCTTATCTTTTTAATCAAAATACCCTTGTTCGATAAATACGAAGAAATTTTGGAGAAGCAAGTATTTATAGTGAAACATCCAATTATAAGATCTCACTTCAATTTACTCGTAATAAAAAAATTGCTACATATACTGCAATTTGATCATATATAATTTTCCTACACATGTAACATGTGCTAAATGTTTATCTGATAATTGAAGATAATTAAATTATATGGGTCTCGAGTTAAATTTTATATAATTTCAATATTTTTTAGTCATTTTTTAACGATTACGCATTTATTGTACATAGTATTATTGAATTATCAGTGTATTTGGTATTAATTTATGCCTAGGAGACTATTAGAAATTAGTTAAATATTTTATTCACATTCCATTTTAACATTTTTGGATTCAACAGATTATGATTTTGTTTGCATGTGCCTAAAAATTACCACAATATTTTAATGAATGAATTATGATTTGATTAAGAAATAAATGCTTCAATGCGCAGCAATATTTTTGTAGAGTTTGTTATATTTTACAAATCTAAAAATATCAGTTTTTTATTCCATCCCTTAAAAAAAATATTGTATTCGTAGATATTTTATTTTATTACTCACGGAGACAATGGATAAATAGTTTTTTTATAAACGTTAATTTCTACTTATGTACTTCTTGGCGGCTTTAATTTTTAAGCCAGCTATTTTATATTATCTAAATGTTTAAGGGAATGAATAATAGAATAACGTAAGTGCAGTCATTTGCTTTTTTTTATAATATAAGTAATTCTAGATATCGATAATGCCAAAAATGCATGCCGTTTTATAGGTGTAAGAAAAAGAAACAACACGCGTTTAATCAATAATAAATCCATCATGAATCTATTGCAATTTGTCATCTGTTTCAAAGCATATAGCAAAAAAACACTACATAATTATGTCCTTTTTTCATAACTTTTCTAAAAAGACGTGTAAAAACGGCACATATTTTTGGCATTGTTGATATTTTCAAATGAAATAGGTCCAACTATTAATTTCAGTTTGTCTACATTATGGATTTGAACATGGCAGCTTCAATGACAATAAAATAATAGTTTGATTTTTAGACGTATCCACAAAAGATACCATAAAAATTATAATAGTAACCGTAATATTTGCATCATTCCTAACTTCATTTATTCTGCAACAAATCTGTTTAGTTAAATTTTAAATGTGATAAAAATCAGAAAAATGAGACCTACATTATTATGTTCATCGATTCGGGGGACTTCTACCGAGTAAAAAAATCGATCGATACGAGAAAAATACATCAAAATCATGTGTCATTGATATACTGATCAGAGTCTATAGAAATGCATTCCAATGAATATTATTTTATTTTTGAATTGTAGATTTACCATTTACCAATTCATGCATGAGCTTCCTATATATAAAATGTGATATATTCAATGTACCGTGCATAAAATTAATACTTGATTCATGAAATATAATATATATTTTACTTTTAAAAAGTATTATTTACCCTTGAATTCACGAGGTTTTAATTTAAACACTAATGATGTAATTTAATTCAAATATAGTCTGGATATATTAGACAGTTCATTTAAAAATGTCGTTTTTTTAAATGAAAGAGTTAAATTCAACAAAAAAATTACATTCTATATTATTTAGCCTGGTTCGTTGGGAATAAACCTTGCAATCCCTTTTTTGTCCAATCAAAATAACATGCAGCTTCCCATTTATTCGGATGCCTTCAGAACTGCTCTGCGAGGTAGAAGCTGTGCTAGGTTGTCTTCTACTTGATGCAAACGGTATTCCTGCGGCGATTTCTTCGAATTCTGTGCACATTGTCCATTCTAAAGATTCGATCTCGAATGCAAAGCATTAAGTATGATAAAACGACGTTTTCGACTGTACTCCCTAATATATTGTTTTTTCATGAATCAATAATAAATATTTCATGCGAATGGATTATATAGATTGTTTTGTAATCCATTGATATTCGAATCAACAATCTTGACCGTGTATAAAATTGTACAAAAAAGGCACATTTGAAAAATTTGTATAGTTTTGTTGTTTATCTCACTAATGGTTGTTAACTAAATTTTATAAACCATAAATTAAAGCTATGCTACGGTAGTTAATATAAGTAAAGGTCATGTACTAGATTATGATATGTTATAACTCCAATGACTGATTTATCATGTCATATAATAAGTTAAGGAATGTATGCCGTACATCGCAAAATAGAAAGACGTTTCAAATCCTTTATAAAAGGAATCATCTTAATGCTGAAAACCCGATGTTCACGTTATTAATTGCTCGAGACCGACGCAACGGATATAAATGAATCAAAGGCGTAGGATTAAAGATAATTACGATATAATTTATAAAATGGCAGCAGCAAAATGATGCTTATTTATCTACTACTTTTTATGCTGCATTTTTTAATAACAATGCTTGTCATGATAAATCAACGTCATTCTTATAATGTGATTTTTTAAGCTTTAGTTAATTCGTAAGTATATATATGATTGTAAAATATTTTGGTTTATGTTTCTACATGCAAAATTTTTAATTGTTACAAGTTCGACAAACAAGTATTGAAATTCCAATTATATATGTAACGACATGCATAAATTGTATACAAATTTCAACGATATTTAGTAGGGAAACGAGAAAAAAAAACGCAACGCTGTTGTCTGGTTAGGCGAGTCGTAAGTTCAAACGTTCACTTCTCGAAGGATCAGCACAATTAGACTTGGCTATGTGCCATATGTTTTAACTGAACTATTTAAAGTGAGCTCTCTATGCATAAAATAATGTGGTGTCAGATCCGACAATTAATCATGTATTCCTAGAGTCACATTTTGTATGCAAGTTTTTATTGTAATCAGTACTTATTTCACAAAAATAAATGTTTTATAATAGTTCATCTTTTTATTTTATAAAAAACTATATTTTTACCTTTTTGTCGAGGACCTGTTTGTCGGCCTGCGATAAAAAAATCGCCACCCGTATCCCTCTAACAACAATGGGAGAGACGTGTCCATTGGAACGTCTGAGCTGTATGCTTTTTCAATACCATATGAAAAATAAATTTTTGGACCTCTCCGGGATAAAACTTCAGGTGCTGAAACCATGAGGTCCAATCGCGAGATCATGGACATATACGGTGAGTCCCCCGAACCGTCTTGGACTTCCAACCGAGTGGCCGTAGACCCGTCTGAAGACTTCAGCTACGCTGGGCTAGTCAAATAGAAAAAGATCCCGCGCGTCTGGGCCTGGGCAATGGGAGGGAGGAGGCCCAGGACCGACGATTGTCAGTAGCCGGGGCCCTCTCATAGGGCTATAAGTGCCACTACAAGAAAATTGTAACATATTGGATGTCAGGAAATGCCATCGATCTATGTATGGAAGACAAGCCTCGAAGTGGACAACTCATCCAAGCAGCCCTGAAATCAGCAATCGAGGATGATCTGATGCCATCCATAAAAAAAATATCAGAGATGATCGGCATATTCGTCGTTGTTTTCCGCAACGATCGCTTCTTCTGCCCCGTCTTTATTTGAATCGACATAACACTGAGCAAGATCAAGGACGCGCTCAAATCGCTCACTGGCAAAAAGTCTTGTGGTAATGATGGACTCAATGCGGAGCACATTGCACTTGATTGTTTATCCTGAAAACGCTATTTAACAGAATGGTCATGCATAATTTCTTGCCAGCCAACTATAGACCCGTTGCACTCGCCACTATCTTGGCCAAACTACTTGAAAAAATCATTTACAGGAAGTTAAAAACTTACCTTTACACTGACGATGTGCAATTTGCGTTCAGGACGAACACATCTATCAGCTTGACCATCTACACGCTCAAGAAAGTCGTCAGGTGTTACACCTGCAAAAGGACAGTCGTCTATGCTTGCTTTCTCGACCTGAGTAAGGCATTCATTCGCTTTGACCGGACCCTACTCTGGAACAAGCTGAGGAAGAGAGGCACCCCATCTACTCTGGTCGATCTGTTGGCCAGTTGATATCGTGGGCAGTGCTATACAATGCGCCGGAAGCAGAGCTAGGCAGGGAGGCTCCGTTGCCAGATCTTTTATTTATCAGTAAGATAAATTATTTTAAATCGCGTTAAAAACGACATTACATCCGGCTGACCTAATAATACATAGAAAATCTTAAATTCACTAATCTCTATCCTGACCTGGTAATCAACATGCATGTTTCTGATTTAATTGCTTATCTGACTATTGCTTATTCCTCATTGCTATATCACACTTCATTCATGATTCTTATATGATAAGGGTAGTCCAAGAAGTACCTATGGTAGAGAGTACTTACCTTATAAAACTTAAGCTTGAAGACACTGCGTTGTTCAGTATTTGTTTGGGAACCATCAATACTGAACATTCTCAGTGAATTTATAAACACGGAGGCAATTAGTCTTCGTTATGTGATATAATACTTTTATTTGAAATGTTTCAGTTCAACCAATATCAAAGGCAAGCTAAATTCTAATGGGGGGAAGTCTGCTCCTTCGTTTACAATAGTAAAATATTAGGTGGCAGTGTTTATACGAGATCATACAAGCTGCCAAGATGAAGTGGTCGCCGGTGATCGACCACCATGTCAGAAATGGTGGTCAGGTATTGGATGACCATCAACTGAAAATGCACAATCTAACAAACATGGTAGGCACTTCAAAAAGTGCTGTACATCACATATTGACTGAAAATTTGGCCACACAAAAGCTGTGCGCAAGATGAGTGCTGTAACAACATTTTTTTGGCTTCATTTGCTCCTTACTAGAACAAAGATAAGAAAGGTCCCCAATAGGAACCTTTGGCCTGCAAACAAAAGCAGGTATAGGGGCAAGTCTGTGGCCGCGGCAGTCTCAAAGCCGCTGGGGTGCAATCTAGATGGAGTAATTGCTTCAAGCATATTACGCGAATTAGCTATAAAGCATTGAAATAATCCGAATTTCTTCACCAAAATTATAGACGACATTCTTAGAGATATGGACTTTCAAAAAATGAAATTAATAAAAAAACAATTTTTTTGACGTGATAAAGTGAGATGACCCTTTAATTTAAAGAAATAATTTTATCATATTTAAAATATTTATCAAAATTGCAACACTAATATCTGTAGGTATGATAATTAAAAATTTAAATTTGCTTCACTTTTTTATTTGTCATTTCGTTTCCTTTTTCATATAAAATAATATTCATCATCTCTAACTTGAAAAATAATCTAGCAAGTGAATTTACATTAATATAAAAAAATCAACTGTATAGCGTTACCTGTACTATATTATTTTCACAACAATAATACATACTTTAAAATTTTCAACATTAAATAATAACAAAATTCTTAATATTCTATTAACAAAAACATTTTTAAAACATTCCAGAGACCAAGTCTTAGACTTCCAATCATACCGGATTGAACTGCATAACACATTTTAAGTCGACTGCCAATGAGCACACTGAGGAGCCAATATCACAATTTAAATGTACCGTTGTCTGTACCGTTATTTAAGTGGTTTAAAATATCTGCATTAAAAATTATATTTTCATTCATCAGACTTTCATACTGACAAATATATTATTGCACATTCATATGCGTTAAACATTTATAGCACCATTTTGAAATATGTGTACTGATTGTTAATTTTAAAAAGCTTTTGCATCGTTAATGATGTCATTAATTTGAAAAACTACAATTGTAACTATACATTATGGTGTTCTTATTTATTTTTCAATTCACTCTCTTTAATTTCTTTCATCTCTTGCTTATATTTCGCAATATCGCTCATAACATTATCTTTTCGCTCTTTAATTTGGTATTTTCTATGCCGCAGCTCTTGCCTTGTGTCTTGATACATTTCTTGCAAACCTTCCTTCCTCTCCTGGTACATTTCTTTTAATTGCTCTCGCGAAGGAATGGGCTTAATATAACCCCATTGCAATAAATATTTTATTGATATAGTAGTTCCACCTAAAAATGTAAGAATAATATTCTATTCGAGGTTAAATAATTTTAACCGAACATGCACCATTATACTAACCTACGGTTACAGTGTATCTAACAGGAGTAGCAATTTTATAGAGAGCATATGCCAATGCATAATAACCCATACTAGAGTCTTTGAGAGGGTCGGTGAATTTTTCGCTGATTCCCATAGATTTTAATAAAGCTATGACATCAACGCCGCTGAAATAATAAATAAAATATACACCATAAAAATTGGATATTTTAAACACATCCTTATCGAAAATTGATATCGCAATGTTAAAAAGATAGGGAATAAATATTAACATGATAAGACATAAAACTAGTTCCATACCTTTTAGCGAGATAATAAAATCCACCAAGCCAACAGGCTGACGTAACTAGATGAACCGGTACGAGAACATACCAATAGTCTCTGTACATCTGTTTGAATCGAGCAACGATCCCCGGTTTTTCATTATTGTTTTCAGGTTTAGCTGGATCCACATTTCCTATATTTGTACTATTATTGGCATAACTTCTAACGGGATACGAAAAATTATTGCATCCATTCAAATTTAAAACGCGTGGATAAAATGTTTTAATTTCGGCATTATCAAATACCAATTGCACCTTCGGTCGAAACGAAGAATTAACACACAGAGATCTACAGCTATTCAAGGGAATCACTAATCTAGATACTTTACGAAATAAAGAGCCCATCGTTCTTAACAATATAAAAACACCGTTACGAATTATCGCCGAGTACTACATTTATACAAACGAATTCACTGTCATATAACATCAGTAAGAAACTTTCCCGGGAGGTTATAATGACAGATGATGTACTTAACAGCAGAATTTTCGGCCATAAAATATTCGAACTGCTTAAAATATTTTAATAAATTAAAACATATTATTCATATTTATGCGCAATAATATTACACCCGATTTTTATTTTGCACTGTTTTTATTTTTTTATTATTGAAATATTTTAATAATGTTAAATGAAAATCAAACGACTTGCATTTGACGATTGGATTTTAATAATATGGAAACAAAATGATCCCTATTAAAAACACGATTTTTTTAAAGAATAATTTCGTAACTTTTACGCATTTGGCATTACTCATTAAATACGTCGATATTAATAAACGAAATGCATAAAAAATTTTGGACTTTTGCCAGTGCTCACATTTAGTATTAATTTAAGACCATATGTTTTTATTAAAAATTACTTTTTTTTTAAATTCATCCAATCAATTTATACATGAATGTTAAAAAATCACTTTGCAAGTCATCTTCAAAGGTTTTATATTGATCATTATTTTATATTTACATTTATAGATTTTAAAGAAACACAAAAAGTTGCACGGTTAATCATTCAGATCAGATCAGAACGCGTAAGACGAGGATAGTTTATATTTAAAATTGTAAATAAATATGGTAATTCTTCATAAAAATTTCACAAACAATGCAAAGCCGCCTTCCAAATATAGCAGTCCTAATCAAATATATTACATAATGAATGATAATAATTTTTCATCATCAATTTAATCATAATTTAACATATTATGACCTCCGGAAAGCAGATAAGCAATGACTAGATTTTAAATACAGTGGAACCTCGATAAACCGTTCCCGCATAATACGTTTTCCCGGATGGACCGTTCATTTTTTATAGTCCCGTCAAACAATTATTATTTGAAGCTTTCCCGCATTCACCGTTTCCCGCAATTACCGTTTTTTTTTCAGGGTCCCTTGGAAAACGTAAAATCGAGGTTTCACTGTATCATTTATTTTATTCCGTATATGTAATAAATTAAGATGTAGAATATTTTATTGATTAAACTCGTTTGTTCTTACATCTATAAATCAGATATACAAAACGGCACGTATTTTTGGCACTACCAATATGAGTAATTCTACATTTTTTATATCCAACATATAACTCACTAATCGAAAGGTTAAAATAAGACCAAAAATGAGCCCCAATAAATAAATACAAATTTTGAAGCATCTAAAAGTTTACTTCGAAATATTATTTAAGGCGATTTCTCACAAAAATGTATCACAATATCACTAATCATTTCATTACTTATGATGATGATTACATACTGATATAATAAAGATTTAAAATGATTTCGTAAACATATTGTTAAATATTATTAATAATGACGTGTTAGCACTCGGATGAATTCCTTACGAAGAATGATTAATTACTTGTATATTAAAGTAAAAAAATGTATAATTTTATCTCTCATGATTGTATACAAACTTGGAAAAGGGCCATCATAATACATAAGATGTTTACTTAATCAAATTCCACAGACATACCAAAATCCGCCATATCAATTATAATAAGAGCACTATGTGGCACTTAGCATAATCAGCTGGAGTTTTTTTTAAACAGCCGATAATATATTTAAATGCTGCAATGAAACCGTCAAATCTTTGAACTACTAACAATAATTTAATGATACGACATGTTAATCTCGGCGGAGAAACAATACAGATTATCAAATTTCAAAGATTAGATTGAAACGTATTATCGTCAATTTATCTTCATTAAATTGACATCAATGCACTATTTAAAAAACGTCGATATCTTATTAAAAAAATAATTTATTCATAAATATTGTACATATCTAACATTTATTCTATTTTAAAAAATGATTAAAAAAATTTCAACCTCAACGGCGGCAGTATAAATATTCATTATAAAATTTAATATCCACGTGGAAATACTTAACTAGCAACGCGCGCTATAAAAATATCAACAATGTAATTAAATCCTATAGTTTTAGTTTAATATAAACAATAAATTAATAAATATCAGCTTTAAAGTAAAATATGAATAAACTTGATAGCAATACCAAAAACATTTTCAGTCTCACTGATTTCATTTAATTTACACAAAATTGTATTTGCTTTGGAATTATTATTTTTTATGTAAAATAAAATCCCACGTGTCTTTCCATCTTAATTCTACGAGGTCCGTTTCGCTCAGATCCGTCACTCCATAATTCAGAACTGAGAATTTAACAAACGTCTGTATAACGTAGCAAAGCCACGTGATTATCATCAATACGAATATAAAAAGAATCCATTTTTTACCCGTTTTCAAAATTAGAAATACGTACAAATGTTCTATCATAGCTGCCAACAATAGGGTTTTAAATACAAACGCCGTTAAATAATGGTGAAGAAAAAGCGTCCTTTCCATGAAGAAGTATGGTATAAAATGGAATAAATAGCCGGCAACGAATACTTCCCCGGTCGTCAAGAATTGTTCCCAGTTTGAAACGGACAAGTCGTAATATAATCTTCTCCGCCGCACTAGATAAAACGCCAAGAAGAAAAAGTATAAAAACAGTCCTAACGACGCGGTATACCATATGACTAAATTTCCAATCAAATGTACTTGAGCCTAAAAAATCAAACATTACACAATTATTAATTATTTTAACATGTTAAGCCTAAATAAATACAGGGTCTTTCAATAAGGATGCTCAATTGCTTGGTGGCACATATTCGGAAGGTCCAATTTTCGATGACTTTGTCGCATAAATCTGCCCGAATTTGCTAGATAATGTTCGTTTTTCTGACTTTGAGGGCGTGAAGTATTTGCGTTTTATTTGCATAGACATGCAATTTTAAGATAGCTCCAAAGTAAAAAAAAAGGGGGACGGAACCACCCACACCTGAGCATGTACCCAGGTCGAGTAAAAAACAACCTCATGAAAGCTCGCACATCTGACAACGCTAGAATTAGTGTGAAAACTAATTTAACGTCCCCCAAGAGGACCGACTTCTACTCAATCTGATGACCGAGCGCATTGCAAGGCGGCAAGGCACCGGGACGGGTCACCAGATCTCTGTGCCCCACATCCAATGGCCTATCGACGCGAACCGCGACTTTAATCTCCGCTCCACGGAACCGAAGAACAAATAGAGATGGTGTCCATTCAGGGACTCGGACCACCTTTCCTGCCATGCTCGGATGACCGCGCTTGAATCCAGTCCCACTGATAGCGACAGTCCCTTCCGCCAGCAATATTTTGCCGCACTGATTTGCAGCCTCAGGTCCAATGGTAGTACCCTGTTACCTGTTGTTATCACATATCGTCGGTATCCACATCATCTAGTTTAGGCCACAAGAATTTGCTTATCATCAATCTGTAGCACTCGCCCTTGATGGTTATGGCAATGCCAGTTGCGCTTTGTAACAATGATGCCGTAAAACCAAAATCCACACCAAATTATCGGGAAAAGCTTTAGAGAACCATGTTGGAGATGGAAATCGCGCCTTGTCGGAGCCTTTCGAGGTGACGATGGGAGTTAAACAGGGGAACGTCCTCTCCCCGATTCTCTTTTATTCATGGAACACACACATTCATGGAACGAAGACATAATATATTTTGCCTTTGTGGAAGACATCGACGTCGTGGTGAAATCGAGTACAAAAACTTTGGCAGCGATTATGAGAAGATTAAATGAATGACGGTTTCGAGAGTGAATACTGAAGGTTGTATCTCCGTGAACATAACAGTGTAATTGAAAGGATCCTGGATATCTAGGATCCATCCTTACGGAGGAGAACTTGATGTATAATAAAATATCTGAAATAACCCCCAATATAAGATTAGGCCGGTAGTGGTTTACGGGGGTGAAACATGGACCATGACCGCTCAGGACGCAATGCACTTCATGAGGTTCGAGAAGAAAATTTTTGCACCTCTCCTCGATGAAACTTCCGGTTCTGAAACCATGAGGTCCAATCGCGAGATCATGGACATGTACAGCGAGGTGACTATTACTAGCTTTGTCAGTACCTTACCATCCCCATTGGGCAGGTCATGTAGCACGGATGCCGTCACACCAAGTCCCCCGAGCTATCCTAGATTTCCAACTGAGTGGCAGTAGACCCGTCGGAAGACCTCGGCTACGCTGGTCTAGTTAAGTAGAAAAAGATGCCACACATCTGGGCCTGGGCAATTGAAGGGAGGGGGCTCAAGACAGACAAGAATGGTGATCAGTGCCACCATAAGAAGAAAATCCGCACGAAACTGCGACTTTATCAGCATGCATATGATGCTGATGTGTGGATTGGTATCGTCCCAAATTTAACAATTTTGCTTGTTCACACATTTATTCATCCAAAAATGGACCTCGTTGCTATAACTTTTTGGCGAAACGTTTCTTGAACGGAGCACTGAATTTAAGAATAAAATTTGATAACGTGCACATGTTGTTCAGCGCTATAATCTTTCATGTTGATTTGTCATTCGATACTAAATAATTTGCAATAAGTTTATAGATATATTCGTTTAAGAACATGACCATTATAACGCAACAAATTTCGAGCATCCCTATTGAAAGATCCTATAATATACACAATTATTACGTTTGAATTTGACGAGACCCAATAAGCAATCCCTCTCGATAACAACGGCCATTCCAAAGGTTCACTTGAAAACATATGATTTTGAACATATTCTTGACTTGTAAAAATCATTTTATACTGCAACTCTAAAAACTTTTCCCAAAAGGAAAGATGAGTAGCCGTCGTCGGAATCATTTCAGCGTGAATTAATTGCCTTTCCCTTTCTCTTTTATCGTCCGCTAAAATACAATTAAATAATATAGAAATAAATATATAAATACACGTTAAATTTCCCAAATGCATGAACATACTTTTAGTATATCGATGCTCTTCAACATTCCAAACGGTATCGTCTTGGTTTATGACTTTATCAGCTACGACTTCATGCTGATTGAAACCCCATTCTGGCAGTTGCCGTCCACTAAACTTTAGAGCAAGACCAGTGTTAACATGTATGAGATGTATCATTGACTGTATGGTACTCCATAGGGCTTCATCGTTATCTCTATTAATAATTTCGACCTTCCACAAATTTTGAGCAGGCATTGAAACATTATAATCAATATAACAAGAGACTTCCTACAAAATAAATGCTTATAAACATCGGAATCACATAAATACTTCATAGAAACATTGAAATTAGATGATTAATTGTACCTGACATTGTGGTGACATAGGTGCAGCTACATCGTGTGAATTAAGGGCTCTGCTCGTTATTCCGTGGACTAATTGAATAACATCGCCATGTTTAATCGGATCGATCGGATACTCAACGACGAGATCGTTCTTTTCTGGTCTTTTAACTATCCACCAATTGTTAACATCTTTAAAGCTATAGCATGTTACTTGTTGTTGATGAGAAGAACCTCTTTTATCGGCATAACGTATAGGATAAACGTGTGCATGTGAATGAAGCCAACACGTACGACCATGAGTATGTCTAAAATTATGGTTTATTAATGTTGTTTTATAGCTTTAATAATAAAATCAATTGTTAGAATCTCACCGAAGCGTAATTTGTGATCCGTGCGCGACGTGAATAGGTTGCCCTTGCGTAATACTCGCTAAGCCACCTTCTAGTGATGCTTGAAATGCACTAGTCATTACACTATCGTGCGGACCAGCTTTCGTTAATAGCGTCAAATGGATTGCAAAAATGGAAATGTATACAAGCGTCGGAAACAAAATGATGATGAATGATAACTGAAGGAAATTATATAATAGCGTTCGAATGAGTATCGCATGGTTTCCCAATGACTTCCAAAATTGACGTCCAATAATGAAGAAGCCCAAAAAGCAGGAATAGAAACCGGAATATTTAATACTGAAATATAAAATAATATTATTGAGAATTTGTCCGATAATAGAATAATTTTTGTAAACAAATTTGTTATAAAAAAAATTAATCTCATTTATTAAAATGCCTATTTTCTGGGTATCCCTAATACATTACTATATTTTTTCCAAGATATTCAGTAGCATTCCTCGACAGTGCTTTGAAAAACACTGAAGCAGCCAAAAGGGTTCATTTCGCATTTTTATAAAATAATATGAAATTAATAGTTTTATTTTAAATAGATATATTATAAATAAGACAAACCTCATGCAACAAGTGAGGGACATAGATCCCAAGATAAGCCACAACCATCTTAAAAAACTGTTAGAACCTTTCTGATAAAATTTAAATTTAAGAAGACAAAATATTCCAACAAATGCAAAAATCAACAATATGGACTCCATCAGCATAAATCTCGATTGAGTTAAGAGAGCATTATCTATAAATTAAAAATAAGCAAAATTGAAAATAGAATTATATTATTAATATATTAACAAATATTAATATTGTTGCATTATTTTAAACATACCACATATAATAAGAATACCGGCGACTGTTGCAGTCCACTCTGAAAATCCTAATATGAGCATTATTTTATAAGATACTGGAATGAGCAAACTACCACACAATGCAGGAACGAGCCTCATAGCAAATATTGGAACGGACTCATCATACGGGCTGCCAATTTTATCGAATGTATAGTTCCCTGAATACCCTGCTAAATATGCAGCACCCGAGAGCAACTGCTTTCCAAGAGGAGGATGTGAGTCAAAGAAGAAAATCCCTTTCATGTATAATGAAATATAGCGTCCATAATGTAATTCATCAAAACTAAAACAAGGAATATATGATAAAAGCATTGTCAAAGTAATCATACATTTAATATATTATATACTACTGCAGAGAGTCAAAACGTATTATTTCAAATGTGATTAATCCAATGTATATCATAATCATATGTTGATATTGTTTTATTTCACTCACACAATATTTTTAGGCTCTTGTAATTTATAAAATCTAGTAATTATGCCAATTAAAAATAAACTTAGGGCCATCACATCAAATTCAATAGCTATGCTAAATTTCTTCTTATAAAATAATTGTTTGTTTATTAAGTCTTCTTCGTAGATATCAGTTGCGGAAGCTCCATCGCCCTATAAAATTAAAATAACAATAACGATGTCTGCAAAGATCAAAATGCGAATATTCAACTACTTAATTGGCATGCGGAAATCATGAAATATGAAATAGGCCGATGACAATTAAAAAGTATCACAATATGTTAATAAAATATTTAAATATATTTTCATCAATAAAACGAACAACTTCTCTTTCTCCTTTGGTGTCATCGGATTTTTTTGCAGCGTCTGAATCCACGTCCAAGTCGTTTTTCCACTTTTCTTTAACTTTGGAAGATTTCTTCGTCGTAGCTTTCTCCATTTTAATTAAATTAACAAATCGAGCGAACAAAATCACCACAGGAAGATTGCAACAAAACAATCATAAGTTCGACGATTTAATCCCATAAAAGTCTACGAACATATACGACCCCATTTAACTTTAAAGCCTTCGACCTCGCTAACGGTACTTTCATATGTAGCCACATTCCTTCTTGTGTCACAATTTTGATTATAAAACTTTCTTTCAGCAGCCATTAATGAATCGAATCTGTCAAGCTATACGTAGGTGACTTTGCACCACATTCATTATAATCAAAGATTTAATATAATTAACTTTATCTATATATCCAAACGTTTAATTAAGGTTTTTTATGATTTTTTTAAAAACGGTACCATAATAAATTAAAAACAAATAATTTATGACACATTTTATAACATTTATCATATATGCAATATCTTGCTGCTTTAATACATACTAAATAATATTTTTATTACGATTTTAATACAAATGATCCTGTATTTATTTTTATAAATAAAATAACATGTTTTTAACATATGAAAGTGCAAAAAGATTTTTTTTAAATTTCAACATAATTGTTTAACATTTAAAAATAGTTAAACTTGGAAAAAAAATGATTTTTAATGTTTCAATAGTTTTTTGTTTTTAATATTATAATTATATATTTTCACCAATATTAAATTTGAGCGTTTTTAAATTTTAATAAACGTTAATTGTATCTCATATATATTATAGGTAATGAGAACCTTTTATTCGAAACAATGAAAGCATAATTATTTTGAATTTTATTTATGGTGCAAAGTAATCCAACACAATTTAATGAATATTAATCAAGCGACTTTTGTTCACTGGCAATAATAACAGTCGACAAGCTGCGGTGACTATTCAGTATTTTCACCGGTTAGTGTCTTGGATACTGATCGCTTAACATGGCCGGCTGTCTTTTGATGAACGATCCAGCTCCTGGCTTCAGCTTCGAAAACTGTCGCAGGTAATTCGTTCTTTGTATTTGCTTTATGAAATTTCGAAAAACTAAATAACCACAACATCTTAAAGATGACTTCCATTAATCTCAAAAATATTTTTCTATAAATTCATAACTATAGTAATTTTGTGTATTATTATCATGAATATTAACTTTATGTACTTGATTCCACATATTATCTATTTGTCAAATTTACCATTCTGTCAACTGTACACATGTTTTTATAATATGCTTTTTTAATGTGTATTCTTACTAATCCTTTTTTAGAAATGAAGCTATTTCTGCCAGAGGATTTTCAGCTCCCCGAGCTAGAAAAACAGGAACAACCATTGTTGGGATAAAGTTTAAAGACGGTATAATACTCGGCGCAGATACAAGAGCAACTGAAGGTTCAATTGTTTCCGATAAGAACTGTGAAAAAATCCATTACATTGGAAATAATATGTATTGCTGTGGAGCGGGTACAGCGGCTGATACAGAAATGATCACAAGAAAAATATCAGCCCAAATCAAACTTCTAGAGTATGAAATGGAAAGAGACATTTCTCCAACCGTAGCAGTTACTCTGCTTAAACGCGAACTGTTTAGACATCAAGGTCATATAGGAGCTGCTCTTATTTTGGGAGGCGTTGACAAAGTCGGACCTCACATTTATTCAATTGCTCCTCACGGTTCCACTGATAAAGTGCCATATGCAACAATGGGTAATCAATTAACATTTTTAAACCGCATTAATTCATAGCGGATTGTTATATAAATTATATTTTACTATTTTAGGTTCTGGATCATTGGCTGCTATGGCCATATTTGAATCCGGCTGGAAAAAAGATATGTCTCAATTAGATGGAGAGAAACTCATCGTAAAAGCCATCTCTGCTGGTATATTCAACGATTTGGGTTCTGGTTCTAACGTAGATATGTGTGTCGTCAAAAAAGATGAGGAAGGAAAAGTAAACGTTACCTATCTCCGTAACCACATCAAAAATATCAACCTTAAGGGTAAAAAACAGCAATCTTACAAGTATGCTGTAGGATCCACAGCATTGCTGAGTTCTGACACGGTACATTTTGAAGTTATTGAAACATCCGTGCGTAAGATTGATGATTCCGAGCGCATGGATACATAATCAGTAAATAATCATTTTTTATACTTATCTATATAAGCAAAGTAAATAATACGGAACTAATGCTAATTATCAATTATTGAACATCAATGCTGTTTTCTTAAGAAAATTCTTTCGATATGATTAAGGTTTATGAGGTACTTGAAAGTATTGTTTATTTAACAGGTAATAAATGAAAATATTGTAATTTCAGTTCTAAAATAAATCATTTAAAAATTAAAAGATGTGACTCTTTTTTCTAGTTTAATTTTGTGAATATAGCACACCTATTTTTTAAATTTAGTGTTATAATTTCTTAAATTCACTTAACACTTAACACATTTCTGTAATTTAACACATTATAGTAATATTTTTTTAAATTTAGTGCCGATTGAATGAATTATATATCCGCATAAAAAAGGAATATCTCCCCCGTGATGGTGAACTACAACAAAGATAATAAAACGTAAGTAAAACCATAGAAAGCTCGCATACATCTACTTTCTATTGTCACATAAACATAAGACCGCTAAAATTAGAAGACAAACTTGTACAACTCGGCTCGCAATCCGACCGCCTAAAGGCTGTTTTGACCACTCCCATACTACAATCTTGACTATGGAGCCATTTGATCTTATTGATATTAACCTGACTATTTGTATACTGTATAAAAATATCTTGATACAAAAAAATCAACACTTGTATCTTGAATATTTATGGTTTTAGTTTTAAAATTAATTAATTGAATTAAAATTAATTAAAAATCTTTATTTGTAATCTAAACATTAATTTTACATGTAAATATTTTATTTTAATAATAATGATTAACACAGTGTTTTAATTTTTTTAATGAAAATATTATTTTAAAAAATTGAAAAATTACTGAAATAGTTTTTTTTATGATGGAAAAACAAACGAGATGTTAACCGATATTCGAAAAAAATTTTGCTCCAAATAAGGACCGTCCTAATATATATGCAATATAATAAATATTTCTAAGATTTGTGTGTATATGCTATGAGGGTATTCGAGCCCCGCTCGCAACCCCTGGAGGGTGCGAGTCCGAGAACGTCCAGTAATTTGGGTGACGGCCAGAAGCAGACGCGGAGCACTCCTAAGATTGCAAGTCCCACGAGACGGTGAGGGGCCCAAAACGTAACAGTGATTATATTATATAAGTAATTTTAAAAATAATAATGAAATAAAATACATACATACGTACAATGGAAATGAAACCATATTGTATCGCTTCACCAACCATCATCCATCAAAGCTATTAAATTATTTTCGTTCTCTTTAAAGCGATTACGTGTTCTTCGAAAAATTTTCCTTGCCCTTCTGAAAAATCTTTCGAAGAATCCGCTTTTACATTTCGATGTTGAATTCATCGCGGGGGGATACGAAATGTATTGATATCAGGCCATCCCCACTATTCATTTTTGAAAGTTCTATATACATATACGTACCCAAATTACACAAAAAATATTCATGAACTTTTAAAATTAATTATGCAAGACCAAATCAAGCTTTTTTTTCTTTTTAAAATGTTGTATGATTCACACCTAAAGATACGTGATTATCACGTTTTGCGATAAATGCGACATAGAAGCGACAATTGTTTAAATATGCGAATCTATGCTCAACTCACACTTAGGTTGGTACAGTCAACCCTCCTATAGCGTCCACTTCGTTTACGAGGTAACGTAAGGTCAATGTACTTTCCCGTTTTTCAGCCACTTGCATTTGTGATGATTGCCGAGTACCCGGGTATAATGCTGGAAGCACTCAATGCCTGCCTGACAGAGAAGAAATTTATCAAGAAGCCGGATAAGGCCACAACGAGACTGCTGTGCATGCTGGACGGTCTTGGGAAGACCTTAGAGACCTTCGACTGCTCCTCAAGAGGATGCAGTCGAACATCGAAGACGTTGTTGTTAGACAAGAAGTTGTCAGACAGACAGAAGACTAAGGGTTGCTATATTTTCTAAAAAATTTGATTTAAAAAAAAAATCGTTCTAAAGTGGTTTATAATTTCGATTTTTTCTTGGGAAATGGGAAAATTCAAGACGAGGAAGTAAATATGATTTCATTTAGGAACATAGACTTTATTTATGACTTGAATATTTAAAATAGTTTAAAACCTCAAAAAACATGAGTCCGGAATTTAGCTTTTCTCACCTTTTGAATAATTTTTGTGGCCTCATTTCAATGGAGTAAATACCAAAATTGATGTAACATCGATCAAGATAAAGTTATTAGGGTCTCCATTTACATAATTGGAAAAGGTGTTTATAATTATGTAGCAAATATGCATCATGTTGCTTGATTTTCCTCCATTTGGAAGTTCTTTGTTAACCTTGTGAAAACAGTAATTCCATGGTTTCATTGTGTATCATATTTCTACTTGAAGAAATTAATATCTTTCAATTCGGTTGGCATATACAAAAGGTTTGATTCATCTTTGTGTAGCATATTATAACCTTTTCCATAACCTGCATAAGATTAAATGATTAAAAAAAAATAACATCAATTATTTTGAAAGTTTTAAAGAAGACATATTGAATTTTAAAAAATTCAACACGTCTATTCACTAAACAATATTTTTAAAACAAACAATGCGTAGAATGCAAAATACCTATATTTTTCATGAGTTTTGTAGGAGCATTTCTCAAGTGGAGTGGAACCGATGGCAATGCACCTTTATATTCAGAAATATTACTTTTACATTTCCCAAGAGCAACGTAAACCTCTGTACTTTTAGGTGCTCTAGCCATGTAAACAGCACATTCTGCTAATAAAACATCACATTCTGGCATTCCAATATACTGACAGCCTTGCATACAAGATACGGCTAGGGTCAAAGCATTTGGATCGGCTAATCCTAAAATTTAATTTATTTACAGTGAAATACGATAGGATAAGTTTACAGTAATATATCAAATGCCTTGTTCTGGCATAAGAATTTCCCTACTTTACTATTATAAAGTTAATTGGGTGCATTTACCGAAGAATGCTTTCACAGCCATCAAGATAAAGAGAGTGGGTGCTTTTTAAGGATTGAGCAGTATTCTTCAGAAGACTTTTCTTCTTTTTTAAAGGGGGATGCATTTCAAAGACTGTTGTGTCATTGGGGTTAATTTAAGGGATTAAAATATGTCTTGGAGTTCAAAAACCTTAATAAATACGAACTCTAAGAATGCTACATATGGCGCATCCACTGAGATTTTGTTCATCTTAGTGATAAGCTTGGTCGATTGCTTTTGCAATTGAAAACTTTCATATTTTCAGTTATTTAAGCCTATGTAGTGATCTTTGGGACGGATCCCCTGTGCAAAAAGATGATCGGATGTACCATCTTACTTTTAACTTCATAACCAATTCATGACATGATTTTCATAGTCGTTGCAATTTACAAATTAGTAACAGTTTCAGTAAAATCTTGAAAATTACTAATATCTATTTGTTTTTATGAAAATAAAAAACAAAATTAAACCTACCGATATCTTCTCCGGCAATTCTTATGAGCCTTCTTGCAATATAAAGTGGATCTTCTCCGCCTTGCAACATTCTTGTTAGCCAATATAAAGCAGCATTATCATCGGAGGCTCTTATTGATTTGTGCATTGCAGATATTATATTATAATGCTCTTCCCCTTTTCTATCATATAAAAGGTGCGATCTCTGTCAAAAATATTATGATTAAAGTAAAAAACAGATCTAATAAATATCACAGCCAAAACTCGATTAAAGACTGATCCGAAGACAAGAAAATGGACCGATATTATGTTTCGAGAAATGAAGAAATTCATCGAGATAGGATAGAAGACTATTGGACGACAGATCCAGGCTGCGCTACTACAATTTTCCCCTAAGCAATGAGCAGAGATAGATTCCGTAAATGAAAACTTCATTATAACAAAAAAAAAAAACTACAAACAAATTCCTGTGTCGGTGCGGAAGAGAGTGTGAAGCATTTAATCATACGCTATGATTGATTCGCGCGATGCGGATTTCCCCAAGTTCAGGCATCGTCTCTCATCAAACCGTACCCGTATACAAAGTGTTAAAGACTCAAATAAATGTTAATATAAATACCTTAATTCCATCTTTGATATCGTCAAGAGATATGAATACGCCGATGATGTTCTTCGTATCCGTTGAGGATTCTTTGCTTTGAATTGCGATTTGCAAGCTATTTAGAGCAATTCTTGCATCGCCATCACTTATTTCTGCCAACCACTGTAAAGTGCCTCGCTCAATTATGATTCTAAAAAATATATTTCAATATGTATTTTTGCAACTTACAAGTCGGTGAAATGGTCAAAGAATGAAAGTAGAACTCTACTCATTTAAAATTCAAGGATTATTGTCATATAATATATTGCATTGCATAATTATTTAAAACATCATGCAAGAGATTTTTGTATATTTTTGGAAGGCATACGACAGCATCAATCAGGAAAAGCTTTGGAGGACCATGATAGAAATGGGAATCCCGAGTAAGCTGGTGAGGCTGTCGAAGATGTGCATGACCGGATCGGTCAGTGTTGTACGTTTCAACAGCGCCCTGTCGGAACCTTTCAAAGTGATGATGGAAGTTAGACAGGGGGACGCCCTCTCCCCGATTCTCTTTGATATTGTGTTAGAAGCCATTATGAGGGAGGCTGGCAGATTGGGACGTGCACATCTATGGAACAAAGATATAATGTATCTTGTCTTTGCGGATGACATCAACGTCGTGGCGAAATCGAGATCGGAAGCTTTGGCGGCGCTTACGTCTATCAACGGGGTTGCTGCTACCTTCGGTATGTCAATCAATTATAAGAAGACTAAATTAATGATGGTTTCGAGAGTGAATACCGGAGGTTATACCTCCGTGAGTGTCAATAACAAAAATATTGAAAGGGTCCAGGATTTTAAATATCTAGGATTCATCCTCAGGGAGAAGAACTTAACGTGCAATGAAATAACCTCCAGGATTCAATATGGCAATCGTGCTAACATGACCTGAAGAAAATATTAGGAAACAAATCACTATCGGCTAAAACTAAAATATATAAAACATTGGTTAAGCCGGTAGTACTTTACGGGGGTGAAACATGGACCATGACCGCTCGGGACGCAATACACCTCGAGAGGTTCGAGAGGAAAGTTTTGATAAAAAATTTCAGACCTCCGGGATGAGACCTTGGGTTCTGAAACCATGAGGTTCAATTGCGAGGTTATAGTCATGTACGGCGAGGCATCAATCACTAGCTTCGTCCTAACCCGCCATCTCCATTGCGCCACCATAAGTAAGTATCATGCAAGAGGCAGGATTTCAATGTTAATAATATAATAAGTAATATATAAATTATATTACCTAATATCTTTGGAAATTTTAGAGAAATCGTTATCGAATGTATCTAAAATTATCGCGCTATATTTGGTTTGCATGGCTCGAACTAAAATGCTCATTAAATCTTCAGTTGAGAGCTTCTCAAGGATAATAACTCTGCATCTACTAAGCAGGGCAGAATTTAGGCTAAAAGAAGGATTTTCAGTGGTTGCTCCGATTAGTGTTATCGTCCCGTTTTCTAAATGAGGTAGAAATGTATCCTGTTGCAGTTTGTTGAACCTATGTATTTCGTCCATAAAGAGGATAGTTTTTCTTTTGAACTTCATTTCATTTTTAGCAACTTTAACAATTTCTTTAACATCATTTACACCGGCCATTGTAGCGGACAGTTTAACAAATCTTAAATTAATTTCACTTTCACAAATGTTTGAAACTAAATTGGCCAAAGATGTCTATAAAAGAAAAGATATTAATACATCAAAGGTATTCTTACAAATTAAAACCCATTAAAAAAATTAAAAATGCATACTTTTCCACATCCAGGAGGACCCCATAATATCATACTTGGAATGTCTTTTTTTGTAAGAATTTGCCTTAATAGTTTATCGTGTCCTAAAATATGACATTGTCCTACATACTCATCCAAGGTTTTTGGACGCATTTGTTCAGCGAGAGGAACATTGTTTTTCACCTCAGATGTTGAAACAACCTAGAATAAATATCTTGTAAGACAAAAATGCTAAAAATTTAAATGATTAAAAACAAGAATCTGTTATAATTTAAAGCAACACTACAAAGGAAGACCGTGTTATAAATATTAGAATTCAAGTTCACTTTTTTCAGAGCTTTTTTCATATTTTGTTTTTAACATTTTTTAAATTTGAAGTAGTACAAAAACATAGAAACGCAAAAAGAGAAAATGCATAATATAACAATAATAATACTTGTTCAGGTGAGACAATTTTTCTTTTTTCCACAATTTTGCTTTGCTCCTCGATTTTATCAAATCCACTTTTTAACTGTTGACCAAATTTGGCCTTCTTTGTTACTGGTGACGTAGTCGGAGGTTTTGAAATTAAAAATAAACATCGCTCTGCATGTTCTTGAATAGAAGCAGAAGGAAATGAACGATCACAAATTGGACAAACAACATCCTTGTCCATGATCAGTTGAATAAATTGACCTAAAAAAATGCTCGTTAGATGTATACAAGTTATATTTGAAATAAAACTTTTGACAATGAATAAATCCACAAATGTGTCCAATGCAAAAAAACCCGCACGAATAATGAATCTTTATTATAGTGTGTAGCACTTTTTTATGTGTAAGAATAAATTAAAACTTACCCTAAGCTATAAAGAAATTAGTCAATTGAAATTTCACCCGCCATGACAGATTGACTTTTAATATATTAAATGACTATAAGGTAACTTAATATGAGCATGAAAATATATTTTATTCAACATGATTAAAAAATACTATGAATATTTCCAAGTTGACGTCAAATCGTAGAAGGTATAACATAACTTATTAAATCACAGTAGTATAAATTAATTGTAACAAATTAAATGAATTTATTGGCTTGTTGCAGATTTATTTGTCAAGGTCTGAAAGCGCATTTAAAATATTGTATCGATTGATAGTAAATTTTCCATAATTGCTATCGTAAATTATTTTTAGTGTAAATCGAAAGGTTTTCAATAATCAACAGATTTCATTATTTTCGTGCTGGCAACACTGCTTAGACCATTAAATAATTCAGAGGTCGACGACCCTCGTAATGCCAATTTCTTCGTTGAAAATTAGATCAAAGTTAAATAAAACATATGTTCGACTCTTATGCTGCTTAACTAATGGGGAACTCAAACATTGATTTCGATAATTAGAAAAATTTAATGTGTATATAATCCTAAAACATCTATTTTTGTCAGCTGTGTTAACAAATTTAAACATGTTTTATTGATTTTTTTCAAGCTAACTGTCTCATAGGCCAGTTCTAAGTTTGAGTAATTCTTATTCTTTTCATTATAAGAATTTGACACGATTGGCGTTAATACGGGAAAGTAGTTAGGTTTATAGGGCATATATTATTAATTTTATAGATTATTAGCGAATACCCGGCGTGCGTTGCAATGCCATAAGCGTTTAATAATTATTTGAAAAGAAACCCAGTGCATGGTTTATTGCTTCAGGTGACGTGTAGCGCGATCCAAAAGCATATGCACACTCGCTCTCGTTTCGAAGACCGATTTAACCATCATATTTCGTACGCATCCTTTCTCTCCGTCCCCGCAGCCCAAACTTCATTTCACCGGACCAATATGAGCCAACATGGTGCATCCATATATTTTTACTATGCCTATGTTATTCTCGCAAGTGTAAATAGTAAGTTGACAAAGTTTTATCGCAATCGAATGAACGGTATGGAATCGCATTAAATACGAACAAACATTGATTTTTATATATTAGATTATGCCTATGTTACTCGCGCAATCCTTAGCAATAAGTGGACATAGTTCTATCGCAATCTAATGAACGGTATGGCAACGCATTACATACGAATAAAGATTATTTTTAATATATTAAATGTTCTGGGTGTGTAGACACAAAGATAGTTTATGCTTTTATTGTGAAAGGAAAATGTGTTCTCAGATTTCATTAAAATAGAAAGACAGCATTTTATTTTTAATTTTATTAACTTAAATAGCTTTTAAACTTCACAAAAATCAATACATCACAATTTAAAAAATAATATAAATGGAATCACTAAAAAAAAACAGTTCCATAATTTAATATTATAGCTTCTCTTTAAAACTCAATTTTCTGATTTAAGTCAAAACGATAATGTCTAAGTAGCATTGCAATTTCATGATTCATGAAACCACAATTTCTCCACTGCAAATCCAGCACTGCAAACATCAATATAAGGTTTGGATCAGAAAAAATGTATAAATAAAATATTTGAAATGTGAATTTATTATAACGTAATTTCTAAAATACAATATATGATCACATTTCACAGTACTTCCCGAATAAAAAATAAAACCTATCTATATACATACATTACAGTGAATGGATGTGTTCTTGCGAACATAATTCATGGGTACAATTGAACTATGAAAAATAATGTATGACAAGTTTTTTTTAATGATAAAAATAATAAGATTACTATCAAAACCTTAAAATTACCTTAAAAATCTAAAAATTGTGATTGTGTAAATAATTTAATCTATAAAATATGTATTTCTTACATATTACTGTAACTATCTTGAAGAATTTCATTTATGAAGTAAATTTATCTACTAATTTGTCAATAAAAATAAAAAATTGCAACTTTTTTAAAAGACATAGTCTACAGTAGCCATGTCAATTGCCCAACGGAATTTGTCACGCTGAGTTTTGTTATAGATTTTTTCAATGGGAACACCATGTTTCTTGCACCTAGAAATAAAACATAACAGTTAATCCAGTATTCTAAATAAAAAATCGTCAATTTAATGATCATAATTCTCACCAAGCAATCGAAATACGAGGATCAAGATAATTCAGCTTGGAAGTACCGAGCGCAATAGTTTTGTTTTCATCCCTATCCGTCTCTTGTACTTCCAATTTCCTCAGTTGTTCTTGCAATCTCTGTAAGGCTTTTTTCTTTTTATCCGCATTCATTTTCTCTTTCACCGAACCCTTTCTCGCCATTCTCGTTAAATCTCGGACTTCTTCCTCGGCCTCGGTCACCTGATCCCTTTTGGCTTGAATTTTCTCTTTGAGGGCATCCATCGATTTTTGATGCCCCTTGGGAACGGCCCTTTGATGGTTGCATAAAACGGCAACCGCTCTATTTGCGCGATTATAAGCTAATATCTTCTCTTCTATGGTGCTATCCGGATCGGTGAGCTCGTTCAATTGATTTTGGAGCGTGAACGAGGCGTTGAAAGTTCTGAAAACCTTAGCCGTCAGATTGGGCATCAATTCTCTGAGATGTTCGTTCATTGTCTGCGTGTTGAGGCGATCGAATAGGTCGTCGCCGGTTTTCTTGTTCTCCTTGAAGAGTTCCAGATTTTTAAAAACGCGCTTTTCAACAGGTACTTCATTGTAGTAACGAATCGAATCTTTACCGAGGAAATCAAACACTACGACGTTTTCTTTCCCGTCTTTTTCTTTATGCAATTCAATGTGTTCGACGCGAAGCGAACAACAACCGACGGTATCGGCCTGATCTTCATCTTTCTCGTTGCCGGCCCTCAGAGCTAATTTATCTATGAAGTAGAGGGCGACGGCTCTTTGTCGAATGCGCATTTCTTTAGCTTTCCACTCTTCTCTGTAGGTTTCCCGAATTTTTTCTACGCACCCGGCGAGTTTACGTGCAGTCTCGTATTTTTGCCAATCCTTCTCGCCCTTCAACTTCGAACTAGGATTCAACATGACGTATTTTACTTGCCCTTGAACATTTTCCGTCCAAGAAGCTAGCCACGTTACGCTGTTATCGTGCCGAACTTCTTTCCATCTATGACCGGACGGTGCCTTAGGTATATTACTATCCTTTGAACAATTGATAGTGATATGTTCGGGTTCTACGCGCTTTTTCAGCATCCCCATTTTTGGATGTTCGCCGCGACCTCTGAACAGACCCGGTGGTTCTATTCGGAAATTACCAATCTTTTCTTTATGGCCATCTATCGTGCAAAATCCGTACTCTTTCTGAATTTCCTCATTTTTCGCTTTCAAAGCGGCTTTCTCTTCCTTGGATTTGTTTCTATTTTTCTCAGCCTGTTCCATAAAATAGGCGTGCATAACTTTAAAATCACATTTGCGCAAATCTTTAATAATGCTCTTCTCCTTGTCAGTCATAACTTTTCGCCAATCATTGAAAAAGTTTTCGTTGAAGACATCTTTTGTTGCATAATCATTTTCAAGCATTTTTGCATAAAAACCGGCAACTTCCTCGGATTCTTCAGATAACGGAATTTCTTTTCCGTCATAGCGGAATACAACACTTTTAGGAATCCTTTCATATAAAGGAGCGAAGAGTGGTCCTTTATGCTCTAAAAATGTCCATTTAGTCCCATCATCTTTTTTCTCTTCTTCCCACCTGAAACATTTAGTCCGAATTTAAAAAAATTCCACTATTTTTTATAATGTAAATATATTATGAACAATGTGCTCACCATTTCCAAACTTCTGGTTCATCCTCTTGTTTCTTCTTTCGTTTATTTGGAGTTATGTTGGTGGGAGTGTCTGGTTCCTTTTTAACCTTATTCGGTTTGGCTTTCTTTTTCTTTGGAGACGCATATTCATCGGATTCATAAGCAGGCTCTTAAAATACATTAAAAAAATATATTTAAAAAATACACTTCTATATCATTTAAAATTACATTTAGAAGTAGTAATCGTATAGTAATTATTTGTATTTAAAAAGTTTATTTTATTAACACTTTACTAACCACACAAATTTGCGTAAAACTAAATACTGGCCTTGCACGATTGTAGAAATTTGTTTTTTTTTTTTCATTTAAAAATATGTACCTTTTGACATAGTAAAAAGAATTAAATGAAATTTTAAATTTGTGCTCCACTGCAAATCGAATAAAAAAAAATATAATAAAAAACCTCAACAGAAAGTATAACACATTTCAAAGATTCATCTGATTAACTGAAAACTCATACATATTTCTGTATATTTTTGTTATTTAAATCGACAAGGATTGGAAATGATATGATCGATTGACAATGATTGAGGCGCCAATTAGTATGATCGGTCACTAAAGTGTTAATCAAATACTTTTTGTTATTTCAGCACATTCAATTCTAAAGTAAAACTGTATCATTTTTATATTTGATCGATCAGTGGTTAAATAGATTAAAAATAAGTGACTTAAAAAGAAAACAAGCAGACAAAAGCATAATTTTTAAAAATTAAATACAATTAATCATGCGTACAAATATTTAACAAAGTACCTTTTTTCTCTTTTTTAATTTTTTTCGCCTTGGGAAGTTTACGTGGTAATATAGGCGCATCTTCCTCGTCGCTTTCAACTATTTTTCTTTTATTTTTACGAACATTCTATAAAGATTAAAAAATATTATAATAACGGAAAAATATATTCATATACGTCATTTCAATAATAAAATTTAATTGTAAACCAATGGCATATCTTCTTCACTATCTGCTATATCGTTCTCAATTTTAACGGGGGCCGGTTCTGGTACTGCAGGTTCTGGACTATTCCAATCCATTTCCTCTTCCGATAATGCAGGCTCGTGTTTCATTTCAGGCGACTGAGCATTAGAAATATTACAAAATTAAAACAAGATATTTTGGAAAAACGTTCATTTAAACATTTGCAATTTGTACACATTCCATTTAAAACATTTATAATGCAAAAATCTTTACAATACATTTTAGTACTATCCTGTATCTATCCGTATAAAAAAAAAATTTCATTTGTTTTTTTTATTTTTTAAATTTTATTCATTTGTTTTTTATTTTTTAAATTTCATTCGTTTGTTTTCATTGGGTCAAAATGAACGCGTTTTCAATTTACCACATACTTTAAAAGAAGCAATAGAATTATTTCAAAAATTGTGGCACCCTTCCAAAAAAGATGTATTGTCAAAACGGCCACGAAACGAAGATCTACTATGTTTTGCAGATTGTCTGGAATTGTTGTAAGTGTCGAAAAAAGCAAGTATTTACACTGGAAATTGGTTCGTTAGTAGTCGTATAAAATTTGTGATCCATGGAATTGACATCGGGTGACAGCGAAGAATTGGACATGAATAAAAACACGACTATCGAGTGGAATAATCACACGCGAGAAGCTTGCAAGGCATAAAATCGGTGGCAAAAATTTTATCGTCGAAATTGACGCGAGTTTGTTCACCAAACGTAAAAATCATACCGGCAATTTACAAAACAGGACAGTACCGAAAACGCTCGTCTAATAAAACACTTACCAAATTATTTTCAATCTCCTCTTTGATTTCTTCTTTCTTTACGGAGATCTTCGGAGATTCGTGGTGAGAACTTGAAGATTGCTTATCTTTGTTTGAACTGTGAGATTTATCTTTGCTACTGATGAAAAAAATAATTTGAAATGTTAAAATTGTTGAATAGCTTTTCATCGCGTATTCATTGGAATATAATACACAACGTCGGTATTTAAAAAAAAAACTGGTTACAACACAAGCACTATTCGACGTGTGATAAAATGAATACACTGAACGTAGAACACATCAATTACAAAAGGTTTGCACTGTTTACCTGGAGTGCCCGTCGCTATGCTTCGAGCTGCTGCTCGTATGCTTCGAGCGGTGTTCATCTTTTTTGCTACGGTGTCGATCTTTCCCATCTTTGTCCTTGGAACTGTGCGATTTTCTATCTTTATCCTTGTCTTTGGAGCTACCGGAGGAGCTCTTGTGGCGGTCTGATGATTTTTCATTTTTATCGTCGCTCGAGCGGTGCTTTTCGCTCTTTTCCTTGTCGTCCCTCTTGGACCTATCCCTGTCCTTGTCGCTTCTAGATCTGTCTTTGTCGCGGTCGCTCCTATCTTTGTCACGTTTGCGGTCCTTGTCGGAATGTCTGTCTCTATGGAAGAGGAAGAGTTCGGAATTAGAGAAATAGGTTATGGGCGAAAGTCAAAAGAGCGAAATTCTCACCTGTCGCCACCGGAGCTGCGTTTAGAAGCGTCTTTTTCCCTGTCCCTGTCCTTGTCGCGATCTCGGTCTCTATCTTTGTCGCGGTGCTTGTCTTTGCTCGAGGACTTGTGGCTGGATCTGTGTTTGTCGGATCCGGAGTAGCCGTTTTGTAGTCCGTTCGGCTGGTCGGCTTTGGTGCCGTTGACGCCCTTGGCCTGCAAGAGAGCGGCGAAGGGAGGTTTAGCGGGTTGCGGGTGACGCGGCCGGCGCCATGTTGCCGTGTTCCAGGGGCAGGGGAGCGAGGGGCGAGGGTTAGGGAGCCACGGAAGTCGGCGCCTCTAATTCGACAGAAACTTACGTCGTCTCGGTGGGAGATCGGTGAGAGAGCGGCGAGAGCGGCGCCGGCGCCGTGCTGGGGACTGACGACGCTCATGCTGGCGCGGCGCGACTGCAGCCCGCCGCGCAACGCCGCTTCCTGCGACCGCCGCTATCCGACTCCGAGACTACACATTCTGACCATGACCTGCTGACCGACCGCGTGCCTGTCGGTGTTCGACCACTACCTGTCGATTTTTTTCAATTTATAAACTTAAATTTTCCTCTTTACATTCGACAAAATCATCAGATCGCATTTTACAAGCCAAAATACAAGAAAAATGCTATGAAAAACACAAATTTACCTTACGCAACAAACAAACCAACAAGTAAGGGAGAAACGGTTATAGCAGGCATTTTAATTTTTTAAAAAACCCCAATCAATTTATATCTAATATTTTTTATAAACAAATAATTCTTATCGACCATATTAAATAACATAAAAAACACTATAAAATACATTTTTAGTGCCATGAAAAAAAAATATAATGCATTAAATATTACACAAACTAAATAATAACCAATCAAATAAATTAATTGAGGATTTTATGTACACAGTATACAAATGAGTTTTATTTAATTATATATCTACAATCAGCTCATGTATCAGGCAAAAATAATTGATACTTGACGAACTGATTAATTTTAAAAAAATATCTTAAAAATGCTCTTAAATCTTATTACCATTAAATAAAACCGAATATAATTTTATTTTTGACTGAAAAATTAAAATATCGTATCTACATTTTTAATATACATACATTCCTCGTGTGAAAAACAATGTTTTATTTTTCTACTTTTAATAAAATAGTATTACTGTTTTTCTTAGAATGCATAGAGAATCTTAAACCGGTTAGTCCAAACTGGTTGAATTTTGTACCAGTTGTGATAAAACTTTCATGTTTCTTTTTTTATAATCTGAACCATTATTATTATAGTGTTCTTACACAAATTTAACCACGGGTATCAAAACTGTCTATCCCATTTTATTACAAGATTCGCATACATATATATATATTTAGATGGATTTGGAGATATAAAATCCATAAACGAGACAAGAATCTTCGCTGTAATTATTCGGCAAGTATGCAGATTTTCAAATGATTTGATTATATAAAAAAACAGGAATTATTACCAAAAGATGTACTTTAAGCCATCTGCTTAAATGAATATTATTACAATATCATATCGTCATAGTGCAGTCAAACATAGTCCATTACGATACAAGTCTCATTATATTAGTTTAAGGAAGATGATGACATGGAATTTAAATTAAAAGCAGAAAAACTGGATAAACTATTATTTTTTTAGAGAAAATTGAATCTTTGTAAAATAGATTTGGTGGAAGTAGCTCTTCTTGCTAAAATTTTTAGTATAAAATACTGGTGAAACATCTTATTGGAATCTTCTAGTTTCTTAATGATCCGCAAAATTTATATATTCAAATATCATATATGTGTTTAAATAATAGTAGGTAGGTCATATTGCGAGGTATATGGATCATTGATAAATATAGGCTGTTAAAAGATTATTCTTGAAAGATAACAGTGGCTGAAAAAAAAGTAGAATATAATACAAGACGAGCTCTATCTAATACAATTTTATGGGATTTTTTTCCCTGTAATGGACGTAGTGAGAGTATGCCCGCACATGTTGTGGACGCATTCGAGTGATCCAAAGAGAACATGTTGCGAACAGCGCTTCATATCCGTGCTTTTATTTCTAATAGAATATCATTTATTCAAATCATGATGTCAAACATTATATTCATTACAGAAGTTTCATGAACACAAAGAATCAATAAATTAAATCACTCCTGGATTTTAAAGAATAACGTCCGCATGAAATTAAAAAAAAAACATGAATATAAAAATAAATTTATTTCTCAACAAATATTTATAGAAAAATCTATTTTTTTTAATATTCAAGATATCAAATTTCAGCATCCTATATTTATTGTTTACAGATTTACGAAGATATGAAATTGACAGTGCTCTTATCCAATCAGATATTCATCCTTCATTAGATTGTATAACAATAACTCGATCATTTAGCGTCCTTTTTATAGTTATAATATAAGTCTGTAACTGCGTTTTGTAATTCTCCATTACTTATGGCCGGTTATGCCATTTTCAATGTGTAACTATACATTTATTTAGCTGGAACATTCTAATTACATATAATAACTTATAGAAATGTTATTAAATAATTAACAAAAACTGACCAATATCAAGCATTTTGTCGAAATACAAAAACTTTCATTATGTATTGATAGTAGTCAGTTTTGGAGGATGAATTGACTTTATTAAAGGCATTTATATTTAATTCATTAACAACTTAATTTTTGCTCAAGAATTCAAATTGATCTTGCGTATCTAAAGGCAGTTTATAATATTCTACACATTTATTTAATTTAAGAACATTTATATATTTCATGTTTTCAAATAACTAAGCTGGAAATTCTTTTGATTCAAGCTTTCAAAAATGTTCTTTATATTCCATGATTCACATTAAAATCTATAGAAAACATGACACAAACGAAGTTCTCGTTTCATCAAAAATTGCAGGTTTTGCCGATATGTTCTTTTGAAAAAAATATTATTCCGTGACAATAAATCGTAAAATTATACAATCAGGAAAACAATTTTGTAGACAAGTTGGTTAACAAGATGTAACGTTTTTTATTTAATAATGCATAGTTGATTCCATATACAAACACAAATAAATATCGAAATACTTATAAATTATGTAAAAATCAGATCAATTTGTAATCCTCGTTCTTATTCATTTCATATATATTCTCATAAAAATAAGTAAATGGGAATGAGATTTACTAAAAGTATAACATCAGTACATAATTAAATGTATGTATTCCAAATATTCTAAATAAGCGTAGTCCATCGGTAGTAGTAAAAGTAGTTGGAAATTAGTCTACTTCGGGATTCTTATCGACAGCGGGCTTCTTTTGAAAAATGAAGATGCAGTACATTGCTGAAAAAATAGAAATAATATATATAAATCACCATAACTTTACGATGGAAAAGGCAGTTCTACTCGGTATTTTTTGAATCCAAACTATATTCTAATGCTAAATAAAGTATATGTTTAGTTGTTTTAACACTTTTTTAATGTGTTATAAATTGGCATTCCACACAAATAAATAATTGACGTCTACATGTTAGTATGTCTTGCAACGTTCCACTTCATGGAGGTGAATGTCTCAATAAATATCATACCTTATCTGGATATATAGGGATCTTATTATTCACTTGCGTGAATGTTAATGTAAACAAATAAAACATTATGGTAAATGTTCTGTGATTTATACGTATCTATAAAAAAATCGAGTGTTTACGTTTAAATAAATACGCAGAATTAAGGAGAATAAGGTGATAAGCTTAGCGATGGTTTTAGCCCGCTACGCGTAACGATTTGCCCATAAACATTAGCCGCCTAAGATGCGTTAATATCATAAATAAGGTCACCGCCTCCTGTAGATTTAAACCCGAGATCATTGAATCATAGTTCGATCACTTAATCGCGAGAATTTCATTTAGAATATCACATGTACATTTTGTACAAAATTGTATGACTGTCCTACGTAAAAATAGTGTCTTCCAAGTGGTAAGACAATTTTATATCGCCCTAAAAAATAAAATATCCGCCTCTTATCTGGGCCCACGTCATCAAGCGATTATCTACTTAGACAAATTATTTCAATGTCCACCACCTTCAAGTTCGTGGAAAACTTGATAAATACTCAAAAATCAAGATAATATCATAAAGTATATCAGCTTATTGCAAAGTAAAGTTTCGTATATCTTTAACGATTAAGCTTTGAGAACATAAAAATAAATATTAACATCGTAGTGCAATCACACACAGTCCACTTCTTCAATATTAACCCATTCGGACCGGAGAACAGACATGCTATGCTCAACTTGTAAATCCACTTTTCTGTCAGCTCCAGCACAGCGTGTAACAAGCTTGATAATGAATCAAACTCAATAAATGAACGTTGTTCAACTATTTTTGACTATTAATGTGTTGCGAAAATAAAAGGACAGGGTTGCCGTGAAAGCCTGCCAATTTACTTCTGAAGGAGTAGATTTTGCAAAGGATTATTCGGTTAATGACGCCACTCCAGAACAGTCAAAGGGGAATAACAAAATTGGTCAACGACAAGAATGATGCGAGTATCTTAACACATTACGGGCCGCTGAATTGGGGCAAATGTGGGAGATCACATATTTAGTCGTTAAATTTCACAGTGAAAAAAATGTTTTTTCTATAATTTTAGTTTTTTAGTCAAGTCTTAAATATATATAAGACCATCTCTCGGCAAAACTAGAAAAAAATATTGCGTTGATATATATTTTTTTGTACGTCAAGTTCAAATAACGAAACTCTCGAAAACACGCGTTTACGCGTGAACGGACCGCAATGTGTTAATTATCAAAACAAACGCCTGTTCTCAAGACAACACAAACGAAAGTCGTCTTACCTTTGTTGAAAGAGCTTAATAGCTTATCCGACGATAGCAATTTCAGTTAATTATACCTACATAATATGACGGTTAAAATATTCTTTAGAATACGAATTTTTATCGAATAGTAAGAATGAATATTTACAAGTTTTTTATTAAAAAAATTAAAAATATATTATATGCTATCGATGCATGAGTGTATGATGAGACGCAAGACACCAGTCTCTGTCTCACGATTTCCGGTCTAATTTGTAATATGTTTGCATTACAAAAGAAAATATAGTGTACCTTGCTTGACCTGCCTACGTTTATTAGTTAAAATTTGTCTCTCTCTTTCTCTCTTTATGGACCGTTAACACATATGCTGTGTTTTTGTGAAAATTTTACCTGAAGTCTGTACACAATTTCAACTCAACGTTTTTTAAACAAATAACGGACTTTAGCAAAATCTTTTCTGAAATATCAACGACCATGAGTTAATAGTAAAATATCAATTTATCAATATCAAAACAGATTTTTCTTTTTCATTAAATCCTTCCAGTGACATCTTTTCGAAGAAATTAAAACATTTTCTTCTGTGCGATAGTCTGAGACCCATTTTAAATCAGATTACCAAAAGACTCACTGAGTCATCAAGCATTAAGAATTTAAACTCACATATGAGTCTCTCGTTGCGAAAAGGTTAGAGAAAATATGCATTGGAGGAATTCCTTATGATTAAAAATGTAAATAATTAAACACTCACAGACGATTTCCCATTCTTCTTTTGACATGGTTCCAACTAACTTCGATTCATCTGAGGATTCGAAATGCTTGACAGCATGTTCGTAGGTCGCACATTTAGCGCCTGTTTCGGTATCGCGTCGATTAACCGTTTCGAGGCTCTCCATCTTCATCAACAGTTCGGAACCCTCAGTTTTTTTCTCTCTGAAATAGTCTTCGAAGTTCATTCGGAGCACGAGTTCCAAGTCAAACTTCTTCGCGAGTTCCTCGAGCACTGGGAAATACACAAGAAATTCAGGACAATCGACTACTCCCTCCAGATGAAAATTATATTTGGCGCCGAAGAGAGGAATGTCGGTTTTGAAATCGAATTCGGGTTCGATTTTAAAGAGGCTATTTCCGAAAGCGCCTCCTTCGGCTTTCAGTCTTTGAATAATGCGAAAAGCGTCGGGCAAAGTTCCGACGAAGTGACCGCCGGGCCGCAGCGTCTCAGAAGCATTTCGGAGTAGACCTTCGGCACGCGAGAGGCTCTCGAAGCTGTAATGGAGGGCGAACTGGCAGCTGGTAACGTCGACGGGAAAAGCAGCGTGCGGTCGCGAGGCTATGCGCTCCCGCGTACAATCAGCGGTCACGAACACCGCCCGGAAGAGGTTAGCATGTCGCTGCCTCAGCGACCGATATTTCCGCTCGCATTCATCGATAGAAGCCTCCGCAATGTCAGCACACACCTAAAATAGAAAAAAAGCCACATAAAACACAGCTTAAATTGAAAGGGACCACACAACTCTTCAGACTCACCAAGCGATCGATGTTGGCGGCTTTCCATTTGAAGAGATCGCCCCCTTTACCGCAACAGAGATCGAGTGCGGCTCTTATGCCTTTGTATTCATTTCGATCGCTGGCATCTTGGATGAGCATAGATTTGACCCAATTGTTAAAATTGCGTAAATAAAAAATGGGTGACGTCCGCCGGTCCCGTAGATCACAGGCCGGCCGATTATTATAATGCTCCGCTACAACCGGCGCCGACATAGCACCTTTACTGACAATCAGTGTTGCCAGCTCAGTTGCCCATAACCCCATCGTATTGAGCTTGCACCAAAAACCTTCTACATTTTATAAAATTCAAATGTTTTGCTATTACTTATTGAGTAATGAAACGAATAAACACAAAATAAATGCATACATATACAACTGAATACATTACTATTAAATAAATAATGATTAGAGCATTTTCTTATTTATAATATGAAAAAGTTTAATTTCAATTTAAAATAATAAATATTGGATAATCAAGTAAAGCAAAGTAAATAAATAGTTAGCATTAATAATTTATTTTAGATTATTGACTGTGTGCGTTCATTTTATTAATTTGTCACAGATTCCACTTATTATCTTATATAAAATAGTTTATTTTGAAAAATTTTATGCGTATTACATGAAATTTGAAATAAAATAATTGAATAATTTTTAAACTCTTTTTTAAATATAAATTTTAAGAAAATAACAGCATTTTTAATTGTTACGTTTGAAATATTTTTAAATGCAATACGTAAATTATAAAAAAAATTAATATAAAAAAATTTGATTTTTATGATCTAGTATTAGATCAATAGCTATTTTTGAGATCAAATAAATTGATTATAATAGGCACGTTCGAATATTAACGACGAATAAAAACGGTTTTTGGCTGACAATATATGTGTCTGGCAACATTACCGTAACGATACCGGTAGAAGTTTGAAGCAGTCGTTTCGGCAGGTGGGTGCGTCCCGTACAATGATGGATCCAGCGATGTCGCGCTTCTCTCCTGAAGATGTCGAAATATTGTAAGTTTTCTTGATTAACTTCGCGATTTAACACTTCCTAAGCTATGAGTGTGGGCGCCGAAGAGTTTTTGCGCTCAAACATTATACAGTTGTAACCGCCTTCTTTGAATGTTACCAACCGCTGACATCAAAGTTGAAAAATAAACACTAAATTCTCTGCTAACATATCGGTTTGAAGCGCAAATACTGTCGACGAATGGATTTCGGACCGATTTCTGCTTTGGAAATGTGTTTGTAAAATATTTTTGTCACTACTGACATCATTGACTCGAAGTGACCGTTGAAGTCGAGTCATGCGATATTTTCTTCAAGTATTGATGTGACTTTCAATATTAATGTTTTGTAATAATATTAGTCTGTATTGTCATAATAATTTGTTGTCAAATGTGCGCATTTTTTTTTAGTTATGTAAATAATTCTATCACAGTTGCATCTAATTCAATTGGTTGTTTTGTAGTTTGGAGACTGTTAAGACCATAGCAGAAAATGCTGAAGTAATGATTCAGAATTTGAACGAAAATTGGAAGATTCTTGGAGTAGATAATAAAACGCGTCAAATCCGCACTAAAAATCTTGTTGCTTTTGTACAAGAGCGTTATGACGAAGTAGTTGAAGAAACCGAAGAGAAGGTCAAATCGATTACTGAAGAAATTGAGAGTAAGCATTTGATTTATTCCTGATGTTTCTTTGTTTTTAATTATTTTCCTATAATGTGTTGCATTTTATTATAATCATTATAATTTGAATGAACAATCTTTTAAAAAAGCTTGCATGTTCTAGCTCTTTTTATGAATTCGAATGTCCTTTATTTTGAAATTAACAATTGTATTGCATATTTCAAGATACAATCTCATACCTCAAAATACACACTTATTGAGAAATACACGATATGTAGAATCAGGGCTTTGCATTGTTATTTTTTCACTTCGGTTTTGGGTTTGGTAATGTTTCTTACATTTATATCGGTTTGGGTAACGGTTTTCGTTCCATTCCGGTTCATAGCCTTGTAAGAAAAATATGTGGATGAAATATGATCAGATTGTCCTATTTTTGACGGGACAGTCCCAATTTTTGCCACATAATATTGAGATCATTATAGGAAACAGTGTGTATCGCGAGCTTCTAATACCACCAAGTAAAAGTTCTTCAAACACATACTTTTACTATTATGCGGGAAAAAATATACGATCTTTCAACAAAGACGCTCAATTTTTAAATGTTAATGAAACAAGTTGTGTGTGAGATATCCACTCAATTTTTATTTTATTTGAAAGAATATTTTATGACATTAAGGGGGAAATCAGTTTAGACGGTTTGAAAAATCAATCTATTTTATAAATTATTAGTAAAACTATCCAAAAAAAAGTTTCACAACAAAATTCCGATTTTTTCCGATGTTATGAACACAAATCGGTGTTGGAGCACACAACATGTAATACGGAGTGGCCACACAGTAGACATGTTGTTCACTACCTAGTTCTACAGTTAAAAATGCCACAACCTCGATTACTTAAAAGCTAGAATGTAGGTGTTTTGGAGCCAATCGCCAAATGGCCGTGTTGAAACTTTTGTTCGCATTTTGTGTGTGACCACCTAAACATCTCCTCAGCAATTCATCTTTCAATAAATTTTCATATATCGGATGAATTGCTTTTTGAAGGTTGAGGCGTAATGGAGAACAGTGCGCTTCAGACTCCGTTCCAAGAGCTTTAGCTTTCTGCCACTTGTACCAGCTGTCATCTCCCTCTGAACAGTTGTGATATTGTGGATTGTTGTCTGTTGATATCATGAGTTGAAAAGTTGCCATCTTCGTCTTCTTCATGTCTTCGAAACTATTCACATTACTCCAAATGGCTAAACCGTAATATATACTGACCTTTTTCACCAAAGCTTCCAGTATTGCCTAATGAACTTGAATTGATTTTTTTTGATCCACACTTGCAATTGACAATGATCTTAAAACCGAGGCCACGTATTCCAGATTTTTTTTCTCTGAAAGACAATTCTCAATTCTCTGAAGCTTTAAATATATTACGAAGTGTTTCTTATCCCAATGCAACATACAAATATTGACAACCAATGATCGTAACGTCAGCAAGAAGGACTTAACAGAGGGAGGGGGGACTTTTGAAATTTGTTTTCAAAGATGATATCTTCTCTTCGGCATATTTATTTGCTCTACTATCAACTGGCTGTGGTAACGATGCTTGGATGTGTCTCATAATGGACATTGACTCGCTCTAAACTCAATTGGCTCTGCGAATCTCAAGTTGGAGATTCCCACTTGGAACCCCGATTTCATTGAACTAAGGTTAACTCCCAACTGATCTACTCGTTCTCTGCTCCTTTCTTCTCCTCGGCTTAATGATTTTAGTCATCAAACCAGAAACCTTTTTGTAACTGATACTCATTGTGATAGCTTCCTTGCAAGGCAGTTTCGGAGTGTATCATTATCTATGTATCATCACTCCTTTGTAAGATATTTCCTTTAAAAGTAAATTGACAGGTTTGCATGGCAACCCCATTCTTTTTATTTTTGTAACTCATTCATAACTGGTATTGATCACAACATTTTGATGTTTATCATGTACGATGCCATGTCACCCAGATACATGTGACATGGTGGGAACAATGACAGCAATCAGCCAAGCTTATTTATCTAAGTTAACCATTTTGAACCGGAGATCAGACATGCCATGCTCTAATGTAAATTCTGCTTTCTGTTGTTAAACTATTTTTGCCTATTAGCCAAGTACCTATTATCCCATACGTACTTGTGTCATATTAACACATTACGGGCCGCAGAATTGGGGCAAATGTGGGACATCACATATTTAGTTGTTAAATTTCACAGTAAAAAAAATTTTTTTTCTATAATTTTAATTTTTTAGTCAAGTCTTAAATATATATAAGACCATCTCTCGGCAAAACTAGAAAAAAATATTGCGTTGATATAATTTTTTTTGTACGTCAAGTTCAAATAACTAAACTCTCGAAAACACGCGTTTACGCGTGAACGGACCGCAATGTGTTAATATGGGCCCCAAATGCAATATTTTACATTCATTTTAAAATCATATTTTTTTATTTTTATTGATTTAGCTACTTTTTAAACATGTTTTTCAATTTATAGAATTATACGATGAGTTTACTAAACTAATTGTGTGCTTAAACGTCAATGCAAAAACTTCATATAAAAATGAAGAAACGCTCATATCGCAAAGGGAGGTTCTGGAAAAAGACCTGGAAGGGTAAGCATATTTTATTATTACATTGTGTTTATTTTTTTGATTCAGTTTGATGAAGCTTATGTCGTTGATTTACATGACATTTTTTTTTAATCTAAGGTTGAGGCATATGCTGAAAGTGAGGACACAAAAAATTTCTAATCTCAACGATTGGCAAAAAAAGCTCTACAGACTGTTGGGCTGTCCTCAAAAAAGCTTCTCCGAGTATCCTTTACCTTCTGAAGAAGCGGTTAAAAATTTTGAAATTTATCTTGAAGAACAACAAAAGGAATTCGAGAAGCGAATTCAAATTTTCCTAGAGAAGCAAACCATTATTAAATCTCTGATAAGTAAGTTGCTTTAATCCATTCTTCATGCAATACTATTTGAACTATTTTTATTTAGTGTATATACTTTTAGATGAACTAGAATTGGAATCATCCGACTCATTTCAAAGGTATATCATTGAATCAACAAGTGATGATTTTATCGCAACCGATTCTAATATGGCGAGGTTGACAATAGTCCATGATTCTCTTTTTGATCTTTTGGAATCCAGGAAAACAGAGGTAAAATGACGTTGATTTTAAAAATACTTGATTACTATATTGTAAACATTTGATTAATTTACAACAAATTTTGTTTTATTTGCAGATATTGGAAATGCGAGAACGTTTAGCCATGCTTTGGGAAAGGCTTGAAGAACCTGCTTCATTCCGTGCAACATTTTTAGCACAATATCCTGGTTATTCACGCACAACCGAAGAAGCTATAAATAATGAACTTGAACGATGTGAGGAGAAGAAACGGCAAAGTTTTAAGGTATTTATTTATCAAATTAGCATTTAATTAAATGACTGATATATATTTATCAATAATAAATATTAATGCCCACAATTTATCTGTTGTAGCAATTTATTGGTAAAATTCGACACGAAATTAAGGAAATGTGGGATTCTTGTTTTTATAGTTCATTACAAAGAGACAAATTTGCTGCATTTTACTATGATAAATATGATGAAGATGTTCTTGTACGTCATGAGGAATATTTGGAAGGGTTGAATAAATTTTATAATAAATACAAGTACGTATTATTTGAATATATATGTAAAACAAGTAAATAGAAGATTTTTTTATCATAACTTATATAAAATAATAATATTTTAGACATATTTTTGAACTATACAAAGAAAGGCAGAAGTTATGGTTAAAATGGAAAGAATTAGAGGAGAAATCTAATGAACCGGGTCGATTTAACAATCGTGGAGGACAGTTGCTACGCGAAGAGAAAGAACGCAAAATTGTTTCAAACCAGGTATATTAATAAAAGCATCATTAATAAATTTAAAAAAACACGTTATTATAATTCATAATATTTACTCTCTTGTTTATAATAGCTCCCGAAAATTGAAAAAGAACTGTCTGAGTTTAACGCAGAATACGAATCAGAAACCGGCATGCCGTTTATGATCAATGGTCGAAATTTAGTTGAGAGTATGCAAGACGATTGGAATAAAAAAAATGAGGTATTGTATTTTGTTCTCTTGCCGTTTTTTTTACTTGTAGCGTATACAACTAATTTCTATGATTTTTTAAAGGAGCGACAACACAAATTATCCGCACGTAAACAACGAGCAGCGCCCACAACCCCCATGTCAGTCCCACGTTCTGCACCCAATGCTCATCGTATTTTACCATTGATGAACAAAGATACATTAACTGCAGTTAAACGGTAACTATTTTTATTTTTGTTATCAAAAAAGTACAAAAAATCATGACATCATATAAAAAATCATGTAATTTTATAGACGATTAAGTCCGCGCAGTTCTCCTCATACTTCCAAAGCCTCTCATAGTCTTGTCCGGCGGCTACATTTTACTCCGAGTACACCTGGAACTCCACGTGATCTCAATAGATCTAGATCTAAAAGTGGAAAGTCTGTTCCAGTTCTGGCTGTCAACGGATGTATATTGAAAACGAAAAAGGTAATATTTTATCACCATAAATCCTCTATTTATTCTGTTTTTGTATGAAGTGCCAATTAATATTATTTTCACCCAGAAGCTAGGGAGACTATGTCAAGAATCAAAGGGCAAGCGACGTTCTCGTAAATCACGCAGTCAAAGTCCTTCTAGACTGAATAAAAGTCAACGAAGGGATATTCAAGAGAGGTCTATTTCATCTTATTCAGATTTTCAGGTAAGATCATTTTTGAAATGTAAATTTATTCAAAATGATTGGGCGTGTGAATAAGTTCCTGCTGTTCCAGCAGTATAACAATTGAGTGCATATAGCTTAAGTGGTGAAGTACTATAACCTCACAGCATATCAAATCTGCAGTCACGAAGGCTATCCGCTTTCTGCAAGGTCACCAGATTATCAGGACCTCTCAATTATCATGGCCATGATAATTGTGTATACTACACTGTTTGTCAATATCGTTTGTTATGCAGCAGCGGGTGCACAGGCTGGATTATTCCAGGTGGCACAGGCGCCAGGGCATAATTTTGATAATCATAACTGATAATCATTATGAAAGCTTATAGGACAGTCTTAGCTGCAGCGCTGTCTGTTCTGGCGGGTTTTCTACCCCTGGACTTGCAGTTGCAGGGGTAGAAAACCCGGGATCTGTTGGACACAGACTGGCTGGTCCCCATACATGTCACTTTGTTATGAATATGGTTTAAAAACAGAATGAGTGTTTAGAAGTTGAAGCTCAATTGTATGTGTTGTCTTGAGAACAGGCGTTTGTTTTGATAATTAAGATACTCTCATCATTATTATCATTGACCAATTTTGTTATTCCCCCTTGACTGTTCTTGAGTGGCGTCATTAGCCAAGTACTCCTTTGCAAAATCTACTCCTTCAGAAGTAAATTGGCAGGCTTTCATGGCAACCCTGTCCTTTTATTTTCGTAACACATTAATTGGCAAAAATAGCTGAACAACAGAAAGCAGAATATTAAGAAATATTCTATAGATACGAACGAATATTGTGTGCTATCAACAGAGTGAAGCACACAATATTTGAAGCACACATTCACACATTTTAGGTAGTGAAGATACCTAAAATGGGTAGATTCTTGGATAGCCTCAAAAGATTTGTCGTTTCTTTGATGTGGAATTCAAATGCTGCCAGAAAGTTGGACAAAAATAGGGGGCTAGCGATAGGCAATACCTAAATTGACTTTTTTACTTGACTTGAAAAACAGCAAACTTATTCACACACCTGGTAATGATTTTTTTTCCCTGTCAGAGTTTACATTAATTCTTGATGATTATCTTTTCAGGAACATCTCAACAGTGATGCCACTGCGAGGAGCTCAGCGATAACCGGACGTATATTGCGTTCACACAATCAGAAAGATGGACATAAATATCAACCCGACGGTCAGTCTTTTTATCTCGATGATATAAAAGAGAATTTGTCTCCAGCTGAAAATATCACCGTCAAAGAAAAATACACGTTCAATGGCAAGTCAAACTGTACACCTTCCAATAAAGGAAAAGAAAATGTTCAATCAGAAACTCCCGATTTAAAATTGAAAAACAATATCAATGTTTTTGCAACTCCTTTACGACCAGCCGTCAAAAACAATAAATCCACTTCTATTCAGCGACAAAATACGGTGACTCTTGCTTCGCCATCTGTTCATAATTCCACGCGACCTCTACGTCGTTCAAACAGTTCGCACAATTTGAGAACAAATACAGCGAGTCCGTATATGTCTCCAAAAATTCAATTCACTTCAAAGATGCGTTTGATAATTTGAAATTTCGGCTGTATTTCGTAGTTATTTTCTTTGTAAATTTGCAACTATTGTATAATATAATCTACATATTTATCTTTGTTGGATGATTCAGTGCTAATTTTTTATTTATTAATAATAATGTTCCCTTTTAGTATCAAAATATTCAGTATTATTGAAGAATTTTTGATCCAACTTTTTGATTGCCTTTCGTTAGTTTCTGAAAAAAAAAATCATTATCGTTTATTTCTTAAGAATTTTGTGCTTTTTATTTTTTTTAAAATAAGCCTTTACTAATTTCAACATTAAATTTTAATGATCTTTTGAATTGAAATGGCTGCTGTGACTTAATTGTTTATTAGGTCGATGTGTTCTATTTTGAATGTTATATATAAAAATATTAATAATACGTTAAATTCATTTAATGAACAGAGAAAAAATTTGTGTAAAAATATATTAATCAGATAAGTTGTATATATTTTTGATTTAAGTATGAATGGCAATGTATATTGGGTTTTTTCATTATTGTAAAGTTTGATATTGAATTAATATAATAAAGGGCCACCTTATTGTTTCTATGCAGAGTTTTATAAATTATTATTGTATTTATTTTATCCTCGATAGTGTGTATCTCCGTGAAACAACTATTTGATGTGACTAGTAAATAGATTTTATTTTCAAACAATCAACATTATCAAAAAATCCACTTGACCATTTTTAGTGATTGATGTTTTACTTTTGTATCAAGTATTCGACTAATATATACTATTTTTAATTGAAATATAATTGTACAATATGGTGATGGTTTTATCTTCTTACTCTTCCATAGGTTATCTTCGTTTAACAGATTTTAAATTCCTATTAACCCGTTTGAAATGTTCTCTAAATTGAGAATGTAAAAATAATCATTGCTTGCTTATGCAATGGATCATGTTTGTTAACGTTTAATAATATTTTTAATTCACCGGTGTAATTTTATATGAGATTTAATGATCATTTAAAAATGTTTTCCACATAAATAAATACTAACCCCCAGTATGTTAAATGATCGTTTGTGTTTAGGTAAAACTGCCGGTTCCAGTATTTTGTTAATTTAAAAATTTAGTTAGGATTTTTTTTTATTAAACGTCTTATTTTATCGCCATATATTACTCATTTTATTTTTTGTTTGCTTTGTCTAGTCATTTTTTGGCATTGCTTTTTAATCTTTATTATGATCTCTGCAAAATGTTAACGAAACACCCGTTTCCTTCTTTTTAATTTATAAGTGAAATGTTTAAAACACTTCTTAAAATTTATACTTTCATTTATTGTAGTTATAATTCTTGTTAACGTTAATTTACAGCTATAAATATAAGTCTCATATGAAAATAAAAATGTTTTTCTATTCCCAAATATACATATCTGATCCACAAAAATCGTTATCATTAGCATTATTTTTTAAATCGACAATCAAAATCCTTAAAAGACTATAATTACAGTTGCTTGGGAGTTTTTATTCGAATTGTAATCTTGCGTATATTATATTGCAAATGGATTATATGTAATTATAAATTTATAATCAATTGTTCATTTTTATCCAGCGTAAAAGTATGTAAATTGCAACGCAAGTCTTTAAAATATGCAAGATAATGTTATATATAATCAAATAGACGTAATAAATTATCACCATTTTAAAATTTATTTAACAATAGACAGGCTTTCCCTAAAAAAAAAGCGACACTGATGACTTTGATAGATCTTTCGATTATAAACATTTTGACTAGAAAGACCTAGATAAGATAAAAGCAAGCTGCGTTTTAGTTGCACGCAGGGGCTTTAAATGTTCTATATAATTTGTGTTTTAAATTTTTAAAAAGATCAATGATGTTATACAATATGAAAGTCTTAGATCGATTTAAATCGGGCATATCCACATTAAAATTTAATATGACATTTCTTGTAACAAAAACATTGATTATATATTTTTGGTGCATTTAATAGTTATATTCCGTATATTATAAAAGTAAATAAATTTCCATTATATAAAAATGTACTTTTTTAAGCTTGAATTAAATATTTAAATTGTCATAAATATGTTAATTTTTGTCGTGAATTGAGACGTGCATAAATATTACCGTTTTAATTCGGGCTTCCATATAAAAATTCATGCGATGTAATTTATTAATCTTATCGATGTGGAAAATGCGAAATGATTCGATTGATTTTATTTTTGTGCGGTTGGGAACGTTTTAAGGCCAAAAATTTTAGAAAGTTATCGGTTTGGTCGTAAGATGTCGTCTGGCGGGCATAGAGCGCGCAGTAGAAAGTCGACGGGTTGAGTCGGTGGCCGCGTCTGCGCGCAAGTCTCACTTTGAAACTTCAAAAGTTGTGAAATCGGATTAACGGTGAACGCGGACCGGAGCGGACGCATTCCTCTCGAGTTCGTTTTGGTGTCGCGCGTAGTTTTTCGAATAAATCGAAATCGATTCGTACGGGAGAAGAGAAGCGGAGGCTTGTGTGAGATGTGATTGTGTTGAGAAAAGTTTGTGATGTATTTGTCGGCGGAGCGGGGCGCAGGCACAGGGGGAGGAACAGATCCACCATGCCCGCCAAAAGATGAACCTGGACGTGGAAAGCTTGGTACGATTCCTCCAAATACCTCATACTTTATTCATAAACAGTGCGGCGGAAAGGATACGTCATTTTTTTTTTTGCCTCGTTATGCAGGATCTGTTGCGTTTCGTCGACGTAGGATGTGGACGTGCACAGCGGTGTGTCGCAGAAGTACATAATTTACGCTTACTCAGGTGTCGGCCGATCACATGGAGTCTGTCTTGCATTTCAGGGGTCATCAACATTCATTGTCAAAGTAGAAAGTGAGTCTAAGTGAACGCAAATGCGACCTTCTTTTGTCTGTCATAAAGAAAAAGAAGAAGTCGCATAATTTCGCGCATTTTCATATTCAAAATGTCATGCGATCATTTCGCGCGTGACACATAATATTGTTGATTTAAAATATGCTTAAATTTTCATTGAAAACGTCTGCATTCGACGATCAGAGCAACAGATAATAATATTTGCTCTCGACAGTATGTAAACATTATCGAAACGCCATAATTTAATCTCCATGATGTCAAAATTGACATCGAAACTATTGTTTTGAACAAAAAATATGCATTGTTCAAATTTATTTTCAGACATGTTTCAAATTTTTATTCAAGCCGTTCGTCTAAATCAAAATATTTATTCACATTTCGTACGCATTAACGAAGATGCTTTGATGATCGTTTCGCAACAAGTTTCCTCTAATGGCAATTCCTGACAGTATTCTACTGCCCACGTCGATAAAACCGAAATCCATTTGACGTAACTGGGTATCGTCCGATGGAAACAATTACGTCTTTGAATCATCACCTACACGTCTATCGAGTCGTTTAAAAAGTCTATAATTCGCATTTATTTCCTTAAAGACGATCCAGAGCAAGAACGTCGGCGTCTAATATGGACACGGTTGACATTTAAAGAACAATTAAAACACCCCCAGTTGTTATGCAGAGTTATTGTTTGAAAATTGTGTTTGACGAAATTCCGTGGGAGATTTTTCTTGGACAAAACAATGCGTTCAAAATCCACACTCATTCCGGACAGAATCATTTTTATCGATGATTGTTCTGTCGACTTTATGTAAGCTGTATGTTTATGGGTTTTATGCAACAATGTGATTGCGCCGACTGTCATTTTGCCTTAAAAGATGTAACGAATATCATTATTTCATAATATGTTTGAAACAAACCTTTTGCTCAATGTTGCAGGGAGTTGTAGGCATTCAGAACAGAACAAATCCGATGAATTTGCTTTTAGACCGTTTGTTATGCGGGGTCGTTTAATTAAAGTCGTTTAAATAAGTTAAAATTTAAGCTGATTTACATTTACAGCAGACCTGCGGTAATCCGGCGCCCCCGGTAGTCCGACATCCCAATACATGTATTGTACATAAGTACGGTAAAGCTTAGTCAATGTAAAATATGCAAAAGTGTGAATCTTTTTGTAAATTTGCAAAAATGAGTACGGCATAGAACGAACCACAATTTATGATACAAAAAAGTACCGCGAGAATATTTAAAAGCTCGTCTTTACCACTGATTGTGAGCCAGGTAAAAGAGGCAATCTTTCAAGTTAAGCTAAGCATCAAGAGGTGGAGGAAGCTTTGTATATGTGGTTTCTTCAGGAAACAAAAAGGCGTACACCTATTTTTGGGTCCATATTGGCCATGAAAGCAAAGTTGTTTTTACAAGGAGATAATAAAAAAGAAGAATTTGTAGCTAGCAAGCAATTATATAATATGAAACCTTGTATTATCTATGCATATCTCATCATTTTCATATTTTTTCAGATTACAACTACTCCTTTCTAAAAAGTTCCGGACTACAAGGGGTCAGGGGCAGTACTCTATAGTCCGACAAATTTGACAATCCGACAATGCCTTGCAAAACTTTTTTTCGGATTACTGCGGGTCTATTGTGTTTCTATTTCAAAAATGTTACGTCATGTGTATTCATAGGTGTTACTCAAATTTTTTTGTAAAGTGAGATTAAAGTTTGCCGCATACGGCGAATGACGGCCCAAGGACTGTGATACAAAAGATCTGTAGACATACTTTAGTTACTCTTGGTGGCTATTTAATCAAACGTTGCAGGGGAAATCCCGCTACATTACTATTTTCAAAGCATTTGTGCACCCCAAGGTATAGTTTTGTAATAGGCATGTCTGCGTGGTAAGGGCCTACGAATTACCAAGCCAACACGAGTACATACCACCAGGAACGGGCTAGCCTTTCAAAATCCCTTCAAATTAAGATTGGACTTCTTGGCCTGATGCCGATGTTCCTATTGCGTAGCTTTCTTGTTGTTCCCGCAATTTCGAGTGCAAACGAACTGGAGTCGGCTTCAGTGCGGCTCCTCGCCCTTGGAAGGGCGCGATAGGCATCCATAGGCGATGGAAGACTACATGAATTGAACCCATGTAAAATCTTTGCACGACCGATATGGGTTGAAACTCAGAGACAAATGGCACTGCTTTCTTTCCCTTTCAGAGATTCCCAATCCCAATTTGACGACTTCATTGTGTAATTTGGTTGCCATTTGTGATCAATATGATTTGTGATGTATTAAAACTTATTGCAATGCCACAAGCGCTTAATAATTATTTGAAAAGAAGCGCAGTACGTGATTTATTGCTTCAGGTCACGTGTAGCACGAAGAGCAGGGATCCAAAAGCATATGCACACTCGCTCTTTGTCTCGAAGACTGACTTAACCACCGTATTGCGCCCGCATCATTTGTCTCCCCGTCCCGGCAGCTCAAACTTTATTTCACCAGACCAATATACGCCAACATGGTGCATCCGTACAATATTTTACTATGCCTATGTTATTCCCGCAAGTGTAAACAGTAAGTTGACAAAGTTTTATCACAATCGAATGAACGGTATGGAATCGCATTAAATACGAACAAACATTGTTACACGTCTTTAGGCTAAATGTATCCCTCGTTTTCTCTCCGAAAATACTAGGACATTGTCTTATTTGTATTAATTATATGGAAATCGACATTTTAGATAATTTCGCTGTGTTCGCTTGGCAGTGTGAAAAACGGCATGCTTTCATCAGGAATGTTCAAACAAATAGTTATGCGTTCACACCTACATTGTCTCGACCGAACGAACATCCGCTGTATTGCGTAGCTTCTCCCAAATACATATTTTGACGAAATAGTGGCCGCAACCTACAACACTTTCACAACGTCTATGTAATTCTCAATGATCCTTCTCGCATTCTTTAGCAAAAATTATATTAACATTTTGACCATAGACTCATTTGCGACGCGGTCTTGCGTCGAGTGCTTTCTCTCTTGTCTGCGAGAAAGAAGACTTGCTTTCGATTGTGCATGTTTTGAGCAAGAATTAATGTCATTTGCCGATTGATCAAAGAGCCCGGATGCATATAGAGAAGCATCCAATGCACTGATTTATTGTTGCAATTGAAGGTTAGACCCCATTATCAATTTCTACCGGTCGAAGCGTGTATTTTGCACGCGTTGTCCATGATGGATGTCAAACGATTCTCGATATGTGGGTCGACAACCTTTGGTATCGGGAACGCGTTAATATGTAGGCTATGGCAGGGATAATTAAAAGGCGGTCCGCGTCACGTGCGTTCCATGCACGATTGATGCTACTTTCCCGCTATTTCTGCTTTGGCTTTGCGTTTTTTTTTTTAAATAAATAAATAAATTACAATCATTAAAACGCATACGAATTGAAAAAAAATGCACAATTTGGAATAGCAGATGGTCAGAATTCAAATATCGTTTCTCATTGGTGCTTGACGGTTGTTTGTCTATTTTTCATCCGTTCGGATTGTCACATGATCTGCCATTCATTGCCGTTTTAAATACTTGTTTTAGGAATAATCTTATATGAAACTTGTACACAGCAAATAAAATCTATATAGACTGTAGTTCAACGTCTATGTATCGCCACGTCGCACTTTTGGCAAGAATTTTCCGCAAAGATATAATGCTGTTTGCACACAAATGGTTAAATCAAGTGATCATTTTTTTAAACTCAAACTTATCACATCTTTCACAATATGTATTCTATCTTCTAGGAATAACAAGGGAAATGTCTGTCTGGGAAATGTAATCTGCATATGATTTCAAAATGTTTATAATAAGTGTGGCTTATTTGGTATATATCGTGTAAATCGGCATCGATCTTTCGAAGGAATGAATTGTTTGTCAATTGAAATACAGACGACCCGCGATAATCCGACAAACGTTTTGCAAGGCGGTGTCGCATTGTCGAATTTGTCGGATTATAGAGTACTCCCCTAGACCCCTTGTAATCCGAAACTTTTTGGAAAGGAGTATTCCGAAAATTGATGAAAATTATGAGATATACATTGATAATACAAGGTTTCATATTATAGAATTAATGTCATAAACACAATGGCCATGGCGATTATAAAAAATAAAAACTTGTTACGCCCGGGTGAGTTCTCACCCATATACCCCGAGAGGGATGGGAGCCAATCCTACGCCCGTAGGCAACGGTTGAACCCCTGGGGTAATGATGTGGATTAGAGATGCGCCAAAATACAGCTGGGATAGCCCAGCTAACATGAGTTGGTATGCAGGTGCCCCCTTCGCTGCGTACCCATAAAGGGGTGTGTGGAACAGCCAATTACAGTACTTGATGGAGACTGTCAAAGGCTTCACCATTATTCTCAACATCCTAGGCACCCAGGGGAGAACGGTTTTAGGCTGTTCGAATGGCGACTCGTCTCCGTGGCTAGGTACTACAAATGAATGGACCGATACGAGTACCATGGGGAAGGGGTAGCACCTGCAGTCCGTCATCTGCAGCAGCCCCCTTCAAACTGAGGTTGGACTCGTGGTGGAAACCTCGTCTCTTCTGGAGGGCGCTGAGCAAAAGAGGTAGGCACCTGAACGCTCTGCGCGTATCGTTTCTCGTGGAGCTAAAAGATCAGTGGAATACACTCTCTGTTTGGCTAGTCCAGGGTAACCTGGGACAGATTATACAGCAGCGCATGAAATAGGGTCGATATTGATGATCCTTCAATCCAGTCAGTCAGTTACATGACGTGTTTTGCAGCGTTTTAACTATTATTTGCTACTCTTATTTTTTGTTAACTTTGCCTTCATGGCCAATATGCTTCAACCACAACAATTTATAAACAAAGCTTCCTCCACATTTAGATGTTTAGCTTTCTTGAAAGTTTGCCTCTTGTCTGACCCACAGTCAATGGTGGAAACGAGCTTTTGAATGTTCTTGCGGTTCTTTTTGTATCATAAATTGAGGATCGTCCTACGCCGTAATCACCTACCTATTTACAAAAAGATTCATTACGATTTAGGCAGTCCAGAATTTGAATTTTTACATTATCGAAGCTTTACCGTACATACGTACTATACTTGTATTGGGATGTCGGACTACAGGGGGCGTCGGATTAGACTGTGACCTAGATAAGGTTTTTGTAATTTTGCTCATGAAATTCCAATTTCGCCAAAGATTCAATGTTACAAACGTTTGATCATCAGATCATGTCTCGATGGTCTATTGCCAGTTACTGATAATTTAGCATCCATCTTCAACGAAGAATTCAAAAGAATGTCTAGTTTAAAATGTGTTTTAGTTTATTACACCTGATTAGAGTGTTGGCACACGACAACCGAGAAGACCGGTACTTTACTTACTCGGAGCGTTCGTGTCATCGTGGAAGTAGTTTTTACTTCCAACGTCGTCACTGTCATTATCGATGTTTATTGATCGCCACGTTAACATCGATCGATACTCCGTAAATTGCAATTAACTCCATCCGATTGCAAGATTTCCCTGTGCATCCATTTCCGCATGCAAATCGATACTCTAGGCCTAGATTTTCGAACGTCCCATAAAGACTTTCATCTTGCAATGTGTCAATCTTGAACGACGTTATCTTCAGCAGGATGTCATTCGCTGATGTAAGAAATCTTGTGTAGAATTTTATACGGATTTGAGTAGCTTAGGAAGGTATCGTCTTTTTATCGGAATGATGACGGTGTGCAATAAAAACGCACTCGAAGCAAATTGTACACCATCTAATTCAGTGGCTCTCAACAAAATAATACCAATGGCGACAGTCGATCTATATTATATTTTATGTAGATGTTAATTGTAGCTATTATCCATGTTGTTTATAACCATCACCTTGTGGTTATGTAATTTTTAGATAACACTTTTGAACATGATTTGGGATTTTCTTTTAAGAATTCTTCCAGGTGCAATAGTTCAAGATCAGCGATATTTCCTCTTTGTAATTTGTTCCAGAGTTCTTAACACATTTTAATTGTATTGAGGAATATGGTGAACATACTGAATGATCCGAATTGAAATAATTTCAACAGGAAATATTAAATAATCATTATTTGCTCATTGTTTCCGTGGTTTGCTAATTATTTTCGCATAATATTTTGTCGCCAAAGTGGACATGTAAATGGTATTTTGATGAAACTGACCTAATGTGGTCAGTTATATCAAAATTCCTTGATCTATTTATTCCAGTCGTATGACTGATATATTATCATCAGGTTATTTAATATCAATGTAAAGAAAGAAATAAGTCGAATTGTCGACTATTGTTATTTAAATATTGCAAAGCGTGTATGCTATGTGAGAGCCCTGCCTTTAACCTTTTAACTACCAGCGAATTTAGAGATATTAGAAATGGCGTAAAAAGTTGTTTGACTTATGTATTTTATTATCTACAGGCGACGTGTGTGTCTTAACATATGCATGTATAACACAAGCACTGATTCGACAATACCAGATTTTGGTTTCGATTCTGAAATTTAAAAAAGGTATTGGATATACACAAAAATAAATGTTTAGAAGTATTTGGACTGGTGAATTTAAATATTTGTTGACAGTCTGGATCTGATTTTGGTACCCAGGCAACTTGCTGCTGAAAATGCACGCTCAGCCTCCACACTCGTTGGAGGTATCGTCATCAGATATTTAAATGCTAGTTCGAGTTGATGATCGCGTGAGCCTCCATTTTCGTATAACACCATCAATGTGACTAATAAAATTCCTATCTGCTGAAACACAGACTAAAATTCGTAAATTTCCCGATTTCCCCACAAATTATTTATTTCCATCGCGGCAGATGAATTCTTACATACTATATTATTTTGATGTGATTCGTAATTATATTACGGAGGAATACAAAAATTTTGAAGCCCGTATCTATTATATTTCATATCGATATTCACATTATTAGGGTCGAGGTGTAGTAAATACATCACCGGTAGGGAAAGATTAATGTAACAATTTGAAAAACATATATGTACTGTATATGCGTATACATAGATTAGACATAATAATTACTAAATGTAAAATATTTTTTCTAAAAAACTTGTCCCGTCTTCTGTCGTTAATAATTTTTCTATAATTCCAAGCAGCAGAGTTAGAATTATCCATAATATAATTTCAAAACGTTAACCACGTCAATACACGAACGATGTGACTTGTAATGAATGTCAACGCTCATTATAATGCCGTTAGGAATATGCATAAAAAATGTCATAAATATATTCCAACTTATTCATAATTTTACACATGATTATTGAGATTGTGGATTTGAAAGGCGCTTGCTGATTTTCTGACCTTTTGAATTTGTTTTAGAGGGGAATTTTCACGCTTATTCTTTAAATGAATGGAATCTATAATGGACGCCATTGTTATACAATAGGAGTTCTTCAATCCTGCTCGTTATCTCCTACGGTTCGATTTATACTCGGAAAGACATTTTCTTTGCGCCAGTTTTATCGTCCATTGTAGGTCGTGTTTTTTATTTTTTTTTATTTTTTTTTGGGTGTTTTATCATTGGGTCTGTCAAAGGCACGAACCGGCTTTCGTGAGCTCATATATAACGTGGCATTCTGTGTTTCTGTTTTTTTTTGTGCCATTACATGCTTCGCTTGAAGACTTGACATTTAGAACTCGCTCTGTAGTTTCTTTCGGTAATATGAAATTCATCCTCGATCCCTTTTTGTTCCCCTAATCCCTACGTTGTCTTGCGTATCTCATAATGTAAGATGGTAATATTGACGAATTGACAACCCACGCCTTTGTATGACCATCTTTAAACTTTGGTAACATATCAATTAATTGTATTGTAAATGGAGACATTGCGTCATTTGATACGTACAGGTGATGTCGGTCTATATCTTAAATTTTATCAATTATTTAAGATTTGGAAGCGTCGGGCATAACACATTATACGAAGTGTCGAGTGCAAGACAGTTTTATGGTTTTTCGATTCATTAAAAATAATTTTATTCAGATTTAAGCATCATGGCAACCGAGGAGAGTAATGGACTCTGTGTGAAGTGTTGGAAGCCGAATATGATTCAATTTTGCTACGAAGAAGTGGGAGTCTGTTGCGAGATGAGTCAGATTGCGGAGGTATAATCTCACATTTAATACAAAGGCTTTTATAAGTTGAATGTATTGTTGCACTAGGTTCAGTTCTTCTGGAAGTTGAATGAAGTCATGATCAGAGAGAGGTACGTCTTGAGTGTTTGGCGCCAATGTTCAATGCCAGTCCAGTTATAATAGAGCCTCGATTTGCAATCATTTATAACGGTCCTTTTTTTCGACAATGGATACAAAATTCTTTAAATTCTTTACTGAGCAAATGACAAACTTCTGATGGATGAAGATTCAAAGTGAATATTCCGTATTTGGGTCAGCAATTTAAGGAAAAGATCAAAAAAAATTCTTTTATAAATCGTATTTGATACCTATAGGTAGCATCGCGGTTAAGCGATTAGACTCGTAACTCAAACATCTTGGGTTCAAATCTACTGGAGGTGTGGCTGGCTACCACATTTTTAAAAACATATATACGCCATGTCAAAGTAAAAATAATGATACTTCAGTCATAATTTGATATTTAAAAAAAGTATAAAGCATTTTGAAGATTTTATAACAAAATGAATGTTGAAATTAAATAATTAAGCTTGTCTTAATTATAACCTAATGAAGTGTTACCTGCTACAAAACAAATGATTCGTGTATTTAGTATAGTGTGAACATTTTAGTATTATTGTATTCATAAACTAATACTATCATAAACAATTATACAGAGTGTTTTGCACATGAATCGACAATTTTTTGGGGGTTTAGGGGGTCTTTTGCTACGTTTCACGCATAGGCCTTATGTCCCGAGTGTCATGGTTGTCGAATTTTTTTCCAGACCCTCCAGATCTCCAGATCTGGACGTGCCATATTTCGTCGCTCGCACAGTCTCCAGACCTGACTGACTCCACTGGATTTCTTTATTTAGGGAAGTTCAAAATAGTTTTTTGTTTAAAGAATTTAGGAGTTGTTTATGACTGGAAGCTCAAAAGTGTTTTTCTCTAAACCTATTCCACAAAATAATGATTTATTTGGATAAAAAATGCATTGCAAAATATATTGCATTGCCCTCATTTTCGTATAACACCATCAATGTGACTGATAAAATTCCTTTCTGCCGAGACACGGACTAAAACTCGCAAAATTCCCGATTTCCCGACAAATTATTTATTTCCGTCCCTGCAGATGAAAACTTATATATTATAATTCTTTAATGTGATTCGTAATTATATTACGGAGGAATACAAAAATTCTGAACTCCGTATCTATTATATTCCATATCGATATTCTTATTATTAGAGTCGAGGTGTAGTAAATACATCACCGGTGGAGAAAGCTCAATATAACAATTTGAAAAACATATATGTATTCTATATATGATTAGACTGTTACTACACCTAGGCGTCGCCTAAGTTCGCCAATTAGTAGTTACGCCACTGTTTCTAAGCGTCCAGATTTCAGCGGGAATGTCTCGATTTCATCGTGCTGGTGAGGTGTACGATTTCTGTTAGATAAAAATTTCAATCCCGATTTTATCGGGATTACGTTTATTAATCCCGGCATTCATGAGCACCTAAAACTGTCCGGGATACCGGATCCCTGGATTGGATCCCCCATTCGTGCATGAGGTCCTCGAGGACGACTCGCGTATTGTTCTTTAAAAATTTCTCCACGTTTATAAAGCTGATTCTTTACATTATGTATTCAGGTGTGTCGACGATCTACAGCTAAGCATAAAATTGTCTATCCAAGTTCAAAATTACATTTCATCAGTCTCGAATTGCATTCATGTTGTTAACATATTTTTCCGTAAAATATGAAAAACACACGTCACCCAAATTTTCCATCGTACAAATGCCAGCATATCTAATTTTATCGCTCTCCATATTCCAATGATCAATGCAAATGATTGGTTTGACATGCTTCTTCATGCTGATTATTGCGTCAATTATATTAGTTGAATTCTTATAAAGGTAATCGTTTGGGTTCGGAGGAGTCCTAATCTAAACAGGATTTCGAAATTGTTGATGAAGATCTCATATTATGGCATCGACACAATGGTTTAGTACTTCCTCTTGCATTTTCAAGGTTTCTTACTTCCTTGACCGACTGACGATGACTGAATATCGTGTACCGACCATGAGACCTTGCCAACGAAAAAAAAGCAGAATAATGGAGTCTTGATGAGTACTGAAAGATCATTAAATATCAAAGTGCATTGATGTTAAATTGCTTTATCAAGTGCCAGATATTCAATTATTTCTTGTAAAATTATGCATAATACATATTTTTTATTTCTTGCACTGATATTAGGTATTTATTGTCCACTTTTTAAGTCGTCATATTTGTTATCAGATGTCTGCGGTCTTCATAGTATTCTATTAACGGTTAAATCAATATAATATTAGGGGGACCAGAAAGTATTCGTAAATTTAATAAAAAGTGTTCAAATTTATTTTATATACAACACTATAAAACATAATTCCCTTTATTATTGAGCACATTTTTCCATCGCTTTGGCAGTTCTTTGATCCTTCTTTTATAAATGACGAGCTTAAAATGTGTTAGTACAATGATCCATGGGGATCCTAGTCATTGCGATAACTCCTCAATTATTTGTCGTAGATCTGATTCGATCAGGGATTTTAGTGCATGTTTATCAAAATTCGAAGGTCCTCCCGTTCTCAGTTCTTCCCTTAACCCTTTCAAACCGGAGAATATACACGCTAAGCTCTAATGTAAATCCAATTTTATATCAGCTCCATCGCAGCGTGAAACAAGCTTGATAATGAACCAAGCTCAATAAATAAACCTTAACACATTTTTATTTATTTTCTTTGGAATATTTCTTAATGTTCAACTTGCATGGTATCTGCTTTCTGTTGTTCAGCTATTTTTGCGTATTAATGTGTTGTGAAAATAAAAATACAGGGTTACTATGCAAGCCTGCCATTTAACTTCTGAAGGAGTAGATTTTGCAAAGAAGTGGTCATATTCGGCTAATGACGCCACTCCAGAACAGTCAAGGGGGAATAATGAAATTGGTCAACGATAATAATGGTGCGAGTATCTTAATTATCGAAACAAACGCCTGCTCTTAAGACAACACGATTGAAAGTTGTCTTATCTTTGTTGAAAGAGCTTAATAGCTTATCCGACGATAGCGATTTCAGTTAATTAATTTAAATTTTATGACTGTATGATGAGACGCAAGACATCCGTCTCTGTCTCACGATTTTCGACTCGATAGGGTTGAGCTTCTTTTGCCCGATTTAAATTTTGACGAACTAATATTGGCATCTGTGGACTTTTACCATTTCGCCATAAACATATTTTAGTATTTCACTGGTTTTTGTGGCATTTCAACCCAAATATTTTAAAAAAATAGCATACAAATCAGGATGTGGACTTACTGTTAGTTTCGGATTTGGAAATTTAACCCTTATCAATAAAAAAAATCTGTTCTATAAAAATAATGTTTAACATGTTTCCATCACTGTGTTTGAATACAAACTGAGCTCTAACATAAGGTCTCAAATTTTTCGATTACTTTCGGGTCCTCCTAATATTATTTGAATGGGACTATTAAAGGATCTATGAGTAAGTGGTGAAATCAATAAAACGTGGCCCTATTTGACTATATTTAAACGTCTTACAGTATTTTCTTATAATTTTTTTTTTAAAATATTTTTCGTTTTAAAAAAATATTTGTGTATTTAATCAAACTTATTTTGTTGAATTTTGGTTAAAAATATATTTTAAAAAAACCCTACGTTCGAACCATTATGCAAATTCATAGTTTGACCGCACTGTCAATAGATGTCACCATCATGCAATACACTATTCATACATTTTCTAAAGCATTTCTTATATGAATATTATACTGATGAGTATATATGCAAATGGTTTAAGTTCTCGTCGACAATTATTTTAATTGTCGATTCTGTATGGATATAAATGTATACGTCTCCACGACGTCGTTCAGAAAGTAGACTAATAAGTCTTAATCACTCCCATCTAATGATGTGATCGATATAATGAAATTGTTGATACCGTTCAGACATAATATATCTGCTCATCAATCTCGATTCATATTTAGTAATTTCATCGTCGAATTCAGGTTATATCACATACAAATATATGATAATGAGTCCACTTTCAAATATTATATTTTGGGTTATGAACATATCGTATGAGTACGTGGAAAAACGCAATTTTAAATATCGTTAACCGGCACACGATTCATCACGTTTCGCTATCAAATTAATGCGATTTTCCGTCCATTTTTATTTATTGTACAGATTTATTATTATGGTGAAAATAAGAACATGAGATCCGGCAATGTGGGGCGTTCCCGGTTCCCTACATGCCATAATACGGATATTATTGTAAACCTGTCTGGAAATGTCTGCAGTATTTTTTCCTTATGCAATTCCAGCTTCCCAATGGCGAACTTCTCGGGATGAACACTCGAGGAATGTTCCCATAAGGACGAAACGACCGCTGCAAACGTATCTGGAATTTTAAATTCGATAAATTCCGATGAAAATATTTTAATAACTGCCATATACGGACGATTGACACAATTTGAAATCGTCGCACATAGATTGTATACAAAGTGACGATCATTTTACAATCTGTTATTACTGCAATATACATCCATAAATGTATAAAGGCATTATGTGAATAATTACTTTGATCGAACACAATCTTTTGACCTATATTGAATTTGTGTTTGAGCAACGCTGCTCTTTGTTTAAATTAAATTGATTGAATATTTCAGCGAATGTTTTATTTATTATGAAGAGTAACTGGTAAATAAGCTAAAATTTAAGCTGATTTACATTTACACTATACTGCTCTAATCCGGCACCCACCTGTAGTCCGACATCCCAATACAAATTTAGCACATTTGTGCGATAAAGCTTCGTCAATGTTTTATATGCAAAAGTGTGATTTTTTGACCGCCTGGAACCGCGAGAACATTCAAAAGCTCGTCTTTACCATTGTTTGTGGACCTTGTAAAAGAGGCTAAACATCCGGACTGGAGGAAGCTTTGTATATCCTACTGGTTCCTTCAGGAAACGAACAGGTATACGCCCAATTTATGAATCCATTATTGGCCATGAAACGCAATGTTGTTTTTCCAAGGACGATAATAAAAATAAGACTTTGGTATCTAGCAAGTAATTCTATCTATTGAATACCTTTTTGCGGATTATTAGTAATTCCTTTCAAAAGTTCCAGACTACAAGCGGGTCGGACGTAGTTACTTCATAGTCCGACAATTTGCCAATTCCGCACCGCTTTGCAAAATGTTTGTCGGATTACCGTGGTCTGCTGTACTTTGTTATCGATTAAATTTTCATTGCTTAGCCAATTAAGCGCCAGCGACTCACCGGTAGGGACTCCAATCTATGTGTACATATATAGAGTACATATATATTTTTCAAATTGTTATAATAACCTCTCCCTACGGTGATGTATTTACTACACCTCTACTCTAATAACAGGAATATCGATATGAAATATAATAGATACGGGGGTTCAGAATTTTGTATTCCTCCGTAATATAATTACAAATCACATCAAACTATTATAGTATATAATCTCATCTGCAGCGACGAAAAATAAATAATTTGTTGGGAAATCGAGAATTTCGCTTAATAGGAATTTTAACGCTTTCGCGGACGTCTCGATAGGGAGTATGGGATGTTTGTAAAGACTGAGTTAGTGTTTTTTTTTTAGGGAGACCCCGGTGGAAAAACTACTCTGGACGATCTTTTTGACTCGACTTTGATAATCGAGGAGAAACTGCGTATCAATTTCATCTATTTATTTTTTAGTTTCAATTACTACTATTGTTTATGCATTTGAATATATCAATGAAGAAAA